>CM077671.1:430415478-430907978 GCA_039707655.1 Elymus sibiricus | reverse complement strand
GTGGCACTCGACATCGCCGATCCTATGCCCCGGCGGGGCCGGGGCAGCCAAGTAGTGCTCCCAGGTCATTCCTAGCTCTGGAACCCGGCCCTCACCGGGCAACGTGACCCACCCCGGGAAGCTCTGGCGACAAATCACGCCAAGGACACTGTTGGGCTTGCGGCAACCAGGCCCGTGTGTCCAAGACCTGCAGTATGACAAGGCCAACGCATTAGATATTCGAAGAAACGTGAAGACAAAAGGTTAAAAACGAGTAAATGCACTTACTTCTCCCCCTGAGGCGCAATCAACCACCTCTGGTCGGGGGTCGCCGGGGTGGGCGGGAGCTTTGTACCACCACGCTGGTAGACTTTGCGCCCCTCAACCCACTCACTCTCGCTATAGCTATCAGAACTATAGCCACCCTCAGCACAGCCACTCGACGAGCCCGCACCTGGGTTCTGCTGCGACTCAGCGTGATCCCCAGTCTCGTGGGACGAAGGCACGGCGGCCCGACGCTCGTCGGCCCCAGGCTCGTCGGCCGTAGGCGCGTCTGTCGTAGCCTCGTCTGTCGTAGGCTCGTGGACCGGAGTCCGAGACGGCTGCACCTCAGGCTGCTCCATCTCAGACGGAGCACTCCTGTGGTCGGGTGAATCAGCTGGGGGTGGCGGCGAGGAAGGCGTAGTAGCAGCCTTCCTACCTCTCCCGCCGCCACGTCCACCTCTACCAACCTTCTTCCCCCCCCCCCGACCTCTCCCGGTCGAAGAAGAAGCGCCCGCCGGTGTCTGCATACTGAGATCCAGCGCTCTCCGGAGGTGGTGGGGTGGGATGGAAGTACCCCTCCCACCATGTGCCGAGGAAGGAGCCTCGAAGCGCTCTCGACCCGCGCCCACCATCTGTCAACACCTGCAATGACAAAGAGTAAACGAAGTTAGTACAACATTAAAAAATGAATACCTGACATGAATATAATTTAAGTGTATCATCATCATGAACATAATAAAAAATTGAATACCTAACATGAACCAATTAATACTATATATGTACATAATAATAATTGAATACCTGACATGAACTATAATATTAATCTTCATCGTCATCATTAATAAATGCATCATCATCGTCTATATTTGCTTCGGGGTCAATAAATGCATCATCATCATCACTATCAGTAATGACGTGCTCATCATCATCATCAATAAATGCATCAACATGTGGAAGGCCTCCTGTACGTAATCGGTCAAGCATTGACAGGTCATCCGCAGCAGTAACCTCTTCTTGTTCCGGCTCTTCTTGTTCCGGTTCAGGCTCGGATTCACTGTCGCTGTCTACTTCAATGTTCTGAGGTGAAATAGAGCGGTTCTTGAAACGTTTTTTGGAAAGACGTGTTTCTTGGAAGAATTCTCCTTCATATGTGTTTGGGTTAATGTGAGGTTCATAATCCTCTTCATTGGGGGGAGGTGGTCTAACATGTGGCGGCACTTCATAAACGACATCCCAACCTTTGAGATTTGGATCACTTTGGCAGGCCCACGGTAGATAGAAAACTTGGGTTGCCTGTTGAGCCGTAATATAGACATCGGGAACATCCAAATGGGTGCTTTGTTTGATTTCGACTAGCCCTAGATGTTCATGAGTCCTTCTAGTCTCCTTCGGCTGGAACCAATAACATTTGAAGACTACGACTTTTGGTGGGTTTGCACCATAGAATAGAAATTCATGGGTCATGTCTTTCTGACTAGTGTGACCGGTGTACATCCACGCACGATCACTCATCTTGCCTAGCTACTGGACACACAAGAAATATATACATAATTCAGCAAACCATATTCATCAGTTAATAGAGTTTGTCAGTTTTATTACGTCCATGCAACCTAGACGCTAGTAGGTAAAGATAGGTCCTAATCCCACCCGAGTATGTGTAGATTGGGTTCGTTTTCCCATGCTCTGCTCCGGATCCGACGCAAAATTTCGGCAGCACCTCCCCGCTGTTCTCCTGATACACGTCTTGGCAATAAGCAGAGAGGATGTGTACCCGGAGAACAACAGGGAGGCACTGACGAAATTCTGCATCGGATCCGGAGCAGAGCATATGGGAAAACGAACCCAATCTACACATACTCGGGCTGTCCATGGATAACGTTGGACAATTCGAAAGAATCACGGTTATAAATATGCAAATGCATGCATATTTATAGATGTAACCCTTTCGAACGGGAGACGCATAGTGGTCACGCATACTGATGATTGACACCTATAGCTAGCAAGTTTCATCGGCACGAAGACCGGAACAGAGCAACTGAAGGGGGGAGGAGGAGATCTCATTTGTGCTCACCCACGAACGCAGGGGCGGAGCTCGTCGAACGCACGGGGAGGTCGTCGAACACCAGACCCTCGCAACCCTGAAAGAACTGCACATTTAAATCCACCCGATCAACACAAATATATATGATGTTTTTCTTAACAAAATCGGGAAATATACTTCCTAACTCATAATTCACAAATATATGACCCCGTCGGCCGCTGGAAGGCCGAAGAGCACCTTTTCGGTCAACAGGAGGCCGAAGATGTGTCGGGGGTCAGGGTTGTCGTGTCTGGGTGGCGTGGTGTCGGGGTGTCGTGGTGTCGGGGTGTCGTGTCGGGGTCGGGGTGTCGGGGGGTGTCGTGTCTGGGTGTCGTGGTGTCGGGGTGTCAGGGGTGTCGGGGTGTCGGGGTCGGGGTGTCGTGTCGGTGTCGGGGTGTCGGGGGGTGTCGTGTCTGGGTGTCGTGGTGTCGGGGTGTTAGGGGTGTCGGGGTCGGGGTGTCGTGTCGGGGTCGGGGTGCCGTGTCGGTGTCGGGGTGTCGGGTCGGGGTCGGGGTGCCGTGTCGGGGTCGGGATCGAGGTCGGGGTGTCGGGGTCGGGGTGTCGGGTCGTTGTCGGGTTGGGGTCGGGGTCGAGGTGCCGTGTCGGGGTCGGGGTTTTTCCTCTTTTTTTCTTTTCTTCTTCTTCCTCTTCTTCCTCTTCTTTCTTTTCTTCCTTTTCTTCCTTTTTTTTCCTTCTTCTTCTTCTTCTTCCTCCTTTCCTTTTTCCTCTTCTTCTTCTCCTCCTCTCCTCTTTTTTCTTCTTCTTCTTCCTCTTCTTCTTTTTTCTTCTCCTCCTCCTCCTCTTCTTCTTCTTCCTTTCCTTTTTTCCTCTTCTTCTTCTCCTCCTCTCCTCTTTTTTTCTTCTTCTTCTTCTTCTTTTTTCTTCTCCTCCTCCTCTTCTTCTGTTTCTTCTTCTTATTATTATTTTTTGTTCTTTTTCTTTTTTCTTTTTCCTTTTTTTTCTTCTTCTTTTCTTCTTTTTTTTCTTCTAGGTTTTTTCTTTTCTTCTTTTCTATCTAAGTTTTTTCTACCTAATAAAAACTAACTAATATGAACTAATAACTAACTAATATAAACTAACTAAATGAACTAATAAAAACAGAAAAAAAAACAGGAAAAAAACAAAAAAGGGGGGAATGGTGGAGCTCACCGGAGGGTGGTCGAGGCGGCGGCGCTGGGGAGGAGGGGGGCGGCGGCGGTCGACGGGGAGGAGGGGGGCGGCGGCGGTCGGCGGGGAGGAGGGGGTCGGCGGGGGTCGGCGGGGAGGAGGGGGTCGGCGGGGAGGGGGCGGCGGCGGCGCTGTGGAGGAGGGAAGGGCGCGGCGGAGGCACTGTGGAGGAGGGGAGGGGGCGGCGGCGGCGCTGTGGAGGAGGGGAGGGGGCGGCGGCGGGGAGGAGGGGGGCGGCGGGGGTCGGCGGGGAGGAGGGGGTCGGCGGGGAGGGGGCGGCGGCGGCGCGCAGAGACAGAGAGAGAGAGATGTGAGAGAGAGAGAGGGGGTTTGGGCGCGGGGGGCGAAAATTAAGCCCCCCTCTTTGCCGTCTGCTGGCAGACGGCAAAGAATTCTTTGCCGTCTGCCAGCAGACGGCAAAGACGGTGACCGTTAGCCCGTCCCCGCCGTTACACTGTGGGGCCCCTCACCTCTTTGCCGTCTGCTGGCAGACGGCAAAGAGTTCTTTGTCGTCTGCCAGCAGACGGCAAAGAAGTGGCCCGTGTGACCTAGCCAACGCAGTACCCCGTGGGCCCCACTTTGGTCTTTGCCGTCTGCTGGCAGACGGCAAAGAACTCTTTGCCATCTGCCAGCAGACGGCAAAGAAGTGCAAATGGCAAAGAGCCTCTTTGCCATCAGTATGTTCTTTGCCGTCTGCTTTATAAAAGCAGACGGCAAATATCCTCTTTGCCATCTGCCAGCAGACGGCAAAGAGCTGGCAGATGGCAAAGTCCCTGATTCCAGTAGTGCATTATCATGCTTGCTTATCAGTTTGATTGAACTCTATTCTCGTAAAGTGCTTGTACCAGTCATCCGGGACTACTTTATGTGGATACTACGTATGCGAGTTCATTCGCTACTATACCTCTGAGCGGGGCTTCTCTGAGAAACAATTTGAAGTACGTAAACAATATTCACAATTTTATTTTACATATTGCCATCAATTGTGTTGAGTTTCATTCATATATATGTATTGACCCCCTTCTTTAAATTAGATCTGGCAGATGCGGGATGAACTCCTACCACATGATCGCATATGAGCAATTCAAGAGGAATTGGCGGGATTCTTTCTTGACCACGTCATACCTGAACACGGAGAATACCATGTGAAATTAGATATTAGGTGTTAGGGATTGTAAGAGATGTTTTATTGTACATATGTAGTAGCGTCGGATAGATATACGAAAACTTGTTGTTCGACCAAGCACGGAGAAAGAGATGTCACTTCTCTCTATATATGTTCATGACGATCTTGTGTAATTAATGGTTTCCTTCATTTGCTTACTAGCTAGCGTCGAGTTCTCTCTATATGTATAGTTGCTAGCGTCGACCAAGCAAGGAGAAAGAGAGGTCACTTCTCTCTATTAGCTAGCTAACACAATATGAAACCCTTAAATTAACCCTCCAAAAAAAAAAAAACCAGCGCTGCGAGCTGCTGATGCGTGGCCGCCTTTTGGTCCCGGTTGGTGTTATCAACCGGGACTAAAGGTCCTCCTGCCTGGGTGCCCCGCAGCGGCCACGTGGAGTCTCTTTGGTCCCGGTTCGTAAGCAAACCGGGACTACAGGTTTTGGGCATTAGTCCCGATCGTGTTGTCCCAGTTCCAGAACCGGGACTAAAGGCCCTCTGAAACCGGGACTAGTGCCCTGTTTTCTACCAGTGTATGTGAACGCTTGCGTCTGTACTGTGTTCATAAAAAATACTTGCGACTCTCAATGCGTACCACCGCACTCGTCTCGGCCGCCGCAACGCTGCCAGCACTTGAACAACAAGCAGGGGCACTTCTTGCCTGAAAAGCCAACCTCAGTCCTCAAAGCCAAGACGCCCTGCGATCCTGGGGGAACGTGTCAGCACTTGCCGTTGGCGGGATCCAGTGTGGTGGGCGCCGGCCAGCGATCACTGCCATCTTCCTGCCGGGGATGAGGGCCATGCGGCTGAGGGGGGCGCTTGAGTCTCTTGACGTCTCTCCTTTGTGGACCTTGGTGGCCATTGAGCTCTCGCACACGGAGCTTACTAGGAGCATCTCTATGAATATTAAGCTCCTCAAAGAACTCCTTGCTCTCTTCATGCATGACAATTTGGCAAGAGGTTCAATCCCACCTATTTTTAGCAAATCTCACAATAGATAGGTTCTTGAGGGCACACAAGAAAATCAGCACAAACTGAACATACCTGTGGCTATGACAAGGAATGAGACATAGCAGTGTGGGCTACCCTTGTGAAGAAGATGTCGGTGCGCCAGCTAGCCGCCATGATCGTCAGTATGCACTCACGTCAAGGAGAAGCGCATGGGCTCGCGGTCGATAAAGCGGACCATTGGTGCCATGGGATAAGAGGGAGCTGTAGGGCGACTAAAGCTCCAAAAGCAGTCTTTGATGGTGGTCAAATGTTGAAAGTGAATCATACTATTTAGCTTAATGGTCAAGCATCGCCCTTGATCTCTGACCAACCTAAAGTTATTATTTATTTATTTTTTGAAGCAAAATGGCAGATGCTCTGCCTTTGCATTATAGATAAAGAATTTACAAGAGTGCTGCTGTTAGGCAGTGGTTAGGATACAAAGGGGTGGGCCTTATGTCTACTGAAAGCTATGCGTAGTTGGTTCAGATCATAGGTGATCAAGGAGGCGATCTCATCAGCAGTTGAGAAAGAGTGTTGGAAGATGCGCCAGTTGCGTTCATTCCAGATATTCCATGGGAAATACATTGCTTGTTGGGCATCTTGCTTGGAGCTGGAACTGTGATGAGTCCACCACTCTTGTGCTGTGAGTAACTTCGGGTTGTTCGAGCTGGTGGCAATCTGTTGACTGAGTTGAAGATAGCAGTGCAGCTTGAAACGGACTTCAGCAGTGAAAGGGCAATTGCAGAACAAATGAGCCGCTGTTTCATCAGCCTGATCACAAAGAGCGCAAGTGGCATCGTGACACAACCTCTCGCTCGCATCCGATCAGTGGTGGGAAGCCGATTTTGCGTCAATAGCCAGGTGAAGAACTTCACTTTCCTTCAGATTTGATTTGCCAAATTTTATTCAGGGAGGGCTGGTTGATGTAGCCCAAGAACTGCAGATTATAGGCCGAGGAGGCGGAGTATATGTCGGAGGAGGACGTCGTCCAACCAATTGTATCAGGCTCCCCGGAGAGGTTGACAAGTTGAATTTGTTGCCAAAGGGAGTAGAAACAGTGTATCTCTTCTGTAGTTGTTAATCGATGAAGTCCTTTCATCCATCTTCCATTGGGAAGTGCAGTGTCTACCGAGTCGTTCTTTCTCTGAGCCAGTTTGTACAGGCTGGGGGCCAACTTCATTGGGGTTGCTCCGTTAAGCCAACAGGAAGACCAAAATTTTGTTGATCCTCCGTTACCAAGAGTGTTGCGGCATTGAACAGGGTCGTGTCCGTAGGGGAGCAGGGCAATCGGGTCCCAATCCAAGGTTGCAAGGGGGGGGGCAGGAATTCTAGAGCCATCTCACCCTAAGGGATCAGCTAAACAGTTCGAGATTCTTGATACCTAAGCCCCCACTCCTGGCTATTCCGGATGTCTCTCGATCCCACGAACATGTTGTAACACCTTCTAATTCTTCTCTCATTCTCCGCTCAATTTGACCATCTCATTACCACGTATCTAATGTGAGCTGTTTTACGGTGATTGGCATAGTACTCGGAGTACTAACCAGTACTTACCCTTCGATTTTTATTAGCCGTCCGATCTGGTGGGGGATTATGAATGATTAAATTTAATTGTTTTATTCCGAGAAGGGCATAATGGTCCAGGACGAAATCTAGTTTTTCCAACCGATCACCTCCATGACCAGATCCACGTCTACTCCATCCAGATCCAGTCCTCGCCCTACTGCTCGTGCCCTTCATTGTCCTCGACGTGCCCGGCGAGATTCATCGTCCTCAACTCCGGCAGCCAAACCCACCCCCACCCCCCAATAACCCCCAAGCCCCCACGCCTTCATTGTCCTCTACGTGCCCGGCGACAGGAAGAAGGAGAAGGCACCACATCTACGCTGCGGGTGAATCGGCGGCGACGGCGGCGTTCGATCCCATCTCTTCGCGCCTACCATCCTTAGGTATGAATCCGGCTAGGATCCTTATGATCGTTCGGGTAGTTCTCCTCGCCCTTGCGCGCATCCACCGTGCATGCAGTACCACCTCAACCCTACCATGATTACGTAATTTACCTGTATTTGCCATGCGAGATTTGTACCAACAAATTCAAAAGAATGGAAAGCTTCAGCACGGCATCGTTTTCGTTGAGTTAATCGCATCATGTGTGTTTCACTAGGCCATTGCTTAGTACCTTTCATATCGAAGAAAAAAAGTGACTTACTTGCCGTTTGAGATGAAAGACTCATCATGGCATTGGAGCCTTGCTTGCCTATGCCAATAAGATGACATACTAGTTCCTTTCTTCCTACTTAGTTTACTTTATTCTAGTCACCATCACTTAAGGTTTCCATAGTGCATGCAGTACAATTAAGTCTCTGGACGTTGATGATCGGTTGCCCTCACACGTAAAACATGTTACATGCAGGACGACATGGCGGGTGTAAGTGAGGAGTCTCTGTTTTAGTACCTAGATGTTGTCAGCAAGATGTTTGGTAGTGAGGCTGAAGGCAATGAATTCTATAACAAATATGCACTTCAGAAAGGTTTTAGTGTGTGGAAAAGCTATGTTGAGTGGGATAGATCCAATAATCATATAATTTTAAGGAAATTAGTGTGTAGTCGTCAAGGGGTTCACGAAGACAAACACATGAAGAGAAAGATGGAAGATAGAAAGAGGAGGCCACGGAGTTTGACTCATGTTGGGTGTAACGCTAAATTGATCATTGCAAGGCAGGAGGAAACAGGTTAGTGGTTTGTCAAGGATTTCATTGATGAGCACAACCATCCTCTAGCCCCACGGGATCTTTCTTGTCTTTTGCGTTCGCACAGACGAATTACCGATGAGCAGAAAGCAGACATTGCAGACATGGAAAAATCTGGGATCCGCAAGCACCATATAATGGATATTTTGTGCATGCCATACGGTGGATATGATCTTGTTGGATGCACAAAGAGGGACATTTATAATTTCTGCCATGCTAATAAGCAGGAGACAATCAGTGCCGGTGATGCTAAAACGGTTATCAGTCACATGATTGCGCGGCAAGAGCGAGATCCGGATTTTTTCTTCAGGTACTTGGTTGATGAAAAGGGCCATCTGAAGGGACTGTTCTGGGCTGATACTCAATCGCGACTTGACTACGAGTCTTTCGGAGACGACATTGTTTTTGATAGCACATACAGAACCAATAAGTACAATCTGCCATTCGTGTCGTTTGTTGGGGTGAATCACCACCGCAGCATTGTTATTTTTGGGTGTGGTATCATTTCCCATGAAACAAGCCAGGCATACGAGTGGATGTTGCGGACCTTTTCTGAATGCATGGCACAGAAGCATCTGATATATGTGATCACGGACGGGGACCTTGCAATGCAGAGAGCAATCAGGGTGGTCTGGCCTGACTCCAACCATAGGCTCTGTATATGGCACATTCAGCAGAACATCATACGCCATCTGCATGATGATGAGGTAAAAGAGGAATTCAGATCTTTCATATATGATTCTTCTTCCATTGAAGAGCATGAGATAAAATGGATACAATTCTTACAACGGAATAAAGTAAGCAACGAGGAGTCCTGGATGCATCAGATGTATCAGATGAGAAAGTTGTGGTGTGCTCCATATCTTCATGGGCGTTGTTTCCTAGGATTGAGCAGAAATCAGCGGAGTGAGAGCTTGAACTCTGTGCTACATACACATCTTGAGGATAAGATGTCGTTGTTTGAAATGCTAGAACACTATGAGAGTTGCCTTGCGACGCGACGGTTGAACGAAGCTCTCCTAGATGTCGTGGCCTTGCAGTCCGTTCCATTTACAGAGGAAAATGCTACACCGCTTGAGAAACACGCTGCAACAGTTTTCACTCCTGCTATCTTTAAGTTGGTCTTATGGAGCATACATGCTGTCAGCAAATGTGAGATCAGAGAGGTACTAGATGCATCAGAAGTTTCCACCTATGTTGTGTCCAAAAAAGCAAGAATGGATATAAAGTTTGAAGTGCGCATTGAGGAGCCTGAAGGTATTTTCCACAGCGTCAGTTGTTCTTGCCGTAAGGTGGAATGCGCAGGCACACCATGTTCCCACATTTTGTACATACTGGAAATTCTACATCACCAAAGACTGCCCAGGTGTTGTGTTCCCGCTAGGTGGACAATGAATGCAAAATGTGCATACGCACCGACCAGAAAGAACCAGATGTATGACTATTCGGCAAGCCTACTGAGGTACCGTGAGTTGCGGAATTCTAGCCACGGCGCATGCTTCAAGGCATGTCACTCTGATGAGGACTATAATCGTCTGAAAATGCTTTTGGATGCACACCATCATGGCAAGTAATCAACTACTGAACATGCTGACAGCAATGAGTCAACTAATGCTCAGAGTAACAGCATTAGGTTTGGCCCGTTAATGCCCCAATCAAACAACGTTGGTGGTGAAGTTTTGGATGAGGTTCTGGATCCCGTGCACGTGCCAGGCCAAGGTCCACCAAAGAAAAGGCTACAGGCAAAGGTGAAGAAGACAAGATCAACGGGTAAGTGTGGCTATTGCAGCGGGCCAGGTCACAATCGACGGAAATGCATGAAATTGTTAGAGGTACCAAATATGTTCACGTTTAATTTTTTCGTGTGTTTTAATCAATAGTAATGTGCATGTGATTAATTATATTCTTCCGTGTAGGACCTGGAAGCAGAACTCTGATAGCTACAACTTTGTGGATACAGTAAGATTCAACGATGAACCAGACATAGTCGTTTGCCATTCAGCTTCGCGCCGCATGGTCTTTACGTTATTTTTTATCTTGTCAAATACCTTTTGAATTGTGGATTTTTTTATATGACTCAGCGAATTGGGGCTCTACTGTCATTTCACCGTATGTGTTCGGGCTATTTCGTTTCCATTTTCTATGTGATCATTTGATGTCAACCATTAAGAATCATAACGTTTGTCCACCATGAATAAGGGCCGTCATGGAGCTCGTTTTATTGTCGAGTAGAATATTTCGATATAGTGGGGGAAGATTTCGGTCAATGAAAAAAAATAGCCCATATTGCATGCTTTCCTAGAAAAGGGAATTCTTGGATTTAGTGGAGGAAAATTTCTCACAATGGAATATAAATAGGCCCATATTGCACGTTGTCCCACAAAACGGAAGTATTTGGGAGAAGATTTCGCTCAATGAAAAAAAATAGGCCCATATTGCATGTTGTCCCACAAAACGGAATTATTTGGGGGAAGATTTTGCTCATGAAAAACAAATAGGGCCATATTGCATCCTGTCCCGGAAAAGGGAACAGGCCCACACCTGGAGGTGGATCTGCATTGGATCGCTCGGTGGGGGGGATCCGCCTGGGATCGTGCGCGCGTAAAGACGAAATTGTCAGAAGTCCTTGTCCCACGTGACAACGCCCGCGCGCGATTTTTTTCGACATGCTTCAAATGGACCCGCGCGCGTGTGGGAGGAGGGCGTGACGCGCGCGCGCGTTTGGAATCCGGCTGCGGTGCTCTTCGCTCCTGACGCCGCACCGATCCCAGAACAGATCTTGTCGGACTGCACGGATTCCCAGGACGATCCTGCAGCAGGATTTTCACGTTCAAAAAGGCCTGAGTATTTTCTACACTGTTTTGCACCAAAAATGCTCAAAATTTTCACGTTCACAGAATTAGTTCAAATTTTTGGTGTCGTTCTAAAGATGACCAAAATTTGACCGTGTTGAACGGAGGCGTTCGGGTAGGAGGAAAGGGTCCGTCTCGAAGGACGGTTTTTTGCTACATGCTTCAAATGGACCCAATTTTACACCCTTCTACCTACATGACAAGCATCCATCCCAATTTTCAGTGTTTTCCGACGTTGCCTGCATTTTGTATGGTATCAAGATTATGCGCGTGTACATGGGAGCACGGAAACAGTTTCATCAAAGACAACATGTACGGTTTTAACACACTTGTGATGTGTGTGCATACTTGTGTACGTGCAAGGCTATCTCACAAACAACTGTACGGTTGGACATAAACCACATCCATCATTCACGATACAATGTTGTTCAAAAGCCTTTAACACGAATAAATTTTGCCATCATTGTGAACATAGAGAGGGAAACAATAAAATGAGTCTTTCAAACAAAACAATCTAGGTCTGAAGCTTTAACCGGTAGAAAAAACATTTAGCCTACTATATATGGTCTTCTTGGCTGCCAAAATCCAGGGACCTCTTGCATTTGTTCGTTGGAGATTGCTTCGGGATTGGCGACGACCCATGATCTTCGATCTTTTTAGGTTTAACATCAAGGTAACCAAATAACTCAAGATGGTCTAGTTGTTCCTTTTGACTCTCCGCCGACCCTATAGCAAGGCCCTTGGTCTGCTCCGAGTCTAGGCAACGCAATTCTTGTAAAAAAAGCATAGGAACGGTATTAGGAACACCGCAAAAATGATGTTGCCATAAACTTCTAATAACATGTACAACTTGAACCTCTGAATCCAAGTCGTGTTCCGGATAAGGACCCGTTGTTCTATTGTACACAATGTACAAGTGACATGTCTTTCTGCCGTTCAGGCGAGAAAGCATTTTGGCTACATCATCTTGTCCTGTAATCAAGAACATTCCTTCTGGCAGCTTCCACGCAGACTCGGGTGAGAAGTAGTACAATTTTGTTCCCATTTTGCAACCAAAACTTGTTCTCATTTCATACTCAATTAGATTGTAGTCCACTACGAGCGGTTCAAAAACTCTCACTTCTGCAGGTCTACCCTCGAAGTATGCTCTCGGGACATGAGACATCTCATCATCCCTATGAACAATAAATTCCATGGCCAGCACCTATATAAGATGAGCAGTATCTCAGATCAATAAAGGGGCAAACATATTTTCTTATGTCCATAGCAACATTGCGACGTTGTTACCTTGTTCTGTCCAGTGTATCCTTCATATGGAGTGATTGAGGATTGTGTCATCTCAGGACTCTTATCCTGCGTATGAATCACCGACAGTGCATTTACACACAAAATTTAAAAGATCATACCATATCTTTGCTATGACTGTATCGCATCGGTGCGAGGTACTTACAAGGGAAGAATTGAAGATATGTTGTTGGGGTGGAGTGATGTGGCATTTAACGGGTGTCTCTTTCGCAGGGTCTCGAGTTAATGGGGATTGTGCCATCTGATGATTCCTAGCCTACAAATGGATTGCCGACAGAAAGATACCCAAAAATTTAAGATGTTCATACAAAATGTACGTCCTGAATATATAGAAACGGTGCAAGATACTTACAGGGGTAGAATTGAAGACATGTTTTAGGGGTGGATCACTGTGGCATTTAAGTTGTGGCCGTAACATCGCACGGTCTTCCAACATCTTTCCTTCCAAGCGGACCTGCTCCACCATGGCCTTATACTCCATGTCCGACCGCTCATGTAGCAGCCAATTATCCATATCCGCACGTGACTCCAACACCTTGGCATCCATCTTTACTTGCTCCGATTGTATAATCATGTCCACCAGCTTCCGGTCCTTTTGCAGTGTTTGAGTCAAGTCCTTGCAGGCAAGAAAAAACTTCTTTTACATGTCCTCACGGTCCCTCTTAAACTTTTCTTCAATCTCAACACGCATCTTCTTCATCTTATTGGAAAAATCTTCACGCTCTTCCTTTATCATCCTGTCAGCATACGAACGTTCTTGTTTGAGTTTCTTGTCTACCTCATCGCGATCCTTTTGCACCTTCAAGTCGATCTCCCGACGCGCTTCATGCAAATACCTGTCGTACTCTGCACGGTTGTTTTTTGCCGGTGAGACCATGGTCCCTATAGCAACAGACAAAACAATGCAATTAATGACCTCTACATTGTGAAAACATATCGATAGTATGGTATGCGAGACAAATTGGGTGATGATTTTCCAGCAAAGCTCAAATGTCATGTCATTCATATTCGTAATTTGCAATCAACAAACTCATCTGTGCAACGCACATCTAAGTGACTAAAACAAACTAAGGAAGAAAGAAAAAAAAAATTCTTCACGACTGTCCTAGTAAACTCAATGGCATACGACTTAGATGTACATGTGCATTAGCAAAGATGTATCCACATCCTCATCCAAATAATTCCTAGCAATTCCACATAGCTCAAAGGTCTACTAGGGCCCAGTTCATTTGGCCGATTCTCCACGGATCTTGAGAATCGACCCTTCACCCAGCTTCTCCCAAAATCTTGTATCTCTATGTTTTTTACAATCCTAGCTGTTCACATCCTAACTAGCTAGGATTGTAAAAAAATATGAATTCAAGATTATGGGAGAAGCTGGGTGGAGGGTGGATTCTCAAGATTATGGGAGAATCGGCCAAATGAACTCGGCCTAGAGTTACTCCAGCAACAACATATATCCCCTAACCAGATCGTATGATCAACTACTCTCATCGCAACAGACTGTGTGATCGAATCAATGGAAAAATTAATCAACAATGCAAGCAAATATGGGAGGAGCCGTGGAGGAGACCTTTTTACTCCGGCGTAGGCGTGGACGACTGCCAATCGATGGCGCGATTCCGGCGATGGCTAGGTCAGGAGAATGGGGCGGTTAAGATAGGGTAGATATGCGTACAATGGATTGGTATTTAACCGTGATTGTAGGGTCAGTTAGTCAGTTGCACGAAACGAGCGCGATCTGTTGTGGCTTTCCAAAACTTGTCCACTGACAGCGGGACCCACCACAGATCACAGCAGCCCGAGCCATCGCCCCGCCCGTGCCAACCCTTTCCCTTGCCCCAACAAATTGATCTATTCTGCCAACTCCAGCGGCCGGCGAAACACGAGAGATGTCCATGTCCAGCTCGGCCTCTCCCTCATCATGGCCGCGGTATGGTGCAGTGCAGACGACCAGGCAAATATGATGGCCGCGGGATTTTATGTTTCTATGATTGTTGTGGGATTTGTTTACTTGCTGATCGTCCGTCGCTAGAGGTTGTTATTAGAGTGTTTCAGTTAGCTTGTGTATCCGCAATGAGACATATGCTTAATACCTTGTACGAACAGACCAAGGAAAAGCTTAGTTCAAATCTAGTGGCATGAAGAAATAAAATAAAAAAGCTAGTCTGTTGTTTCAAAAAAAATAGCAAAGAGGAAAATTATTAAAATAGCATGAACATAACATCAATATAGTAGCACGAACATCAATATAGTTGCACGAACATAACATAGTAGATCCGCATATATAGGTGGACCTCGCGCTTGCGCTTGCGCTTCTCCTGCTCCAGATCTTGTGCGACCTTGTCCTGCTCATGCTCACTGACCGGAAGCTCGACGGCAGCGATGGCCACTGGAGCAGGCACAACAGTAGCTGCACCACCAGCCGTCGCCGCAACGGTGGTCTCAAGCCCGCCAACCGCAGCGTCAGCCACGGCAGCAGATTGCTCTGCCTCGATGGTTTCTACCTGCTTCTCCGCCGCTTCTTCACGCTCGGGCTGCATCCTCGGACGACGAAAGGAGGAGGGTGGGGGAGGAAGGGAGGAGGGTGGTGGCGATGGGACGTGGTATGGCTGGAGAGGGAGAGGGAGAGGAAGAGGGCTTTCTACCAGAGAGAGTTGGGGAAGAAGAGAAATGACTGCTAGAGAGACCGAGGGGGCAAGAGGGGTGAATTAAAATACGGTTGTTGGATTTACTCTCCTGCCCTGGTCGTTCCACGTTCCAGAGAGAGAGGACCCTTCGCGTGCTCGCGTCGTGCACGTCCTGCTGTTCGCTGCGCGCCGCCGTTGCGTTCGCTAACACGTGGACCCCAGCGTCGTGTAGAACTGACTGGTGGGTCGTGCGCGTTTCCTATTTATTTTATTTTTCGTCTCCCTTTTTCTACTGTTATGGCAACAAAAAATCTACAAAATTACATGTATTTTTTCAACACCCAGTACACATTACCTCTGGACAGACAATAAAGAACAATTCACAATCTTTTTTTAACACATAAATTATACTTACCGGAGGTGACGCATCGTCATATCGTTGACGGAAATCGTTGCAAATATGGGTGTACTATTGGGTTGGTCATGCACACGTCCTGGCAAAATTTTGTGTGATTCTGAATATGACAAAAATTGGACTGCTTCACCGGAGGCCATTCGGGTAGGTGGTTAGGGTCCGTCTCAAACGACGTGTTTATTTCGGCATCCTTCAAATGGAGCACAAAAAAATCATAGCGTTGTACCAACATGACAAGCATCCATACCAAGTTTCGTACATTTTCGACGTTGTTTGGGTTTTCTAGGGTTTTATCGACGTTAAAACCAAATAATACTTACCGGAGGTGAAGCAACGTGCGCTCGTTGTCGGAAATCGTCCAAATTTTGCGTGTACTACTAGGGTGATCATGCACGCCTAATGGCCAAATTTCGTGTCGTTGTGAAGATGACCAAAATTTGACCTTGTTCATCGGACGGCGTTAGGGTAGGAGGGAAGGGTCCGTCTCAAAGGACGTGTTTTTTTCGACATCGTCCAAATGAACCTAATTTTTTTGTACAGCCTTGTACCAACAAGAGAAGCATCCATGCCAAGTTTCATAGCTTTTCGACGTTGGATGGGTTTTCTAGGGTTTTATCGACGTTAAAACCCTAGAAAACTTACCATAGGTGGAGCAACGTCCGCTCATTGTCGGAAATCGTTCGAATTTTGCATGTACTACTAGACTAGGCATGCAGACCTACTGGCCAAATTTTATGTGATTCTGAAGATGACCAAAAATTGAGCTTGTTCATCGGAGGCCGTTCGGGTAGGAGGGAAGGGTCCGTCTCAAAGGACATGTTTTTTTCGACATCCTTGAATTGAACATAAAAAATTTATACAGCCTTGTACTAACAATACAAGCATCCATGCCAAGTTCCATTGTTTTTCGACGTTGTATGGACTTCCTATGATTTTCACGTATAAAAACCCCTTAAATACTTCCATATTGCATGAAGTAGTTTTCTAGGGTGGATTTCGTTTTATCAACAACCAAGAGTGTAGTTTCTTTTTTTTCTCAAAATATACAACAAAGATAAATAGTAGGCTGCCCCAAACTCCACCCCCACCCCAACCCACCACTGCCATAATATACCCTCCCAACCCACCCGCACCCACCACTGCCATAATATACGGACGATTGGGGATTTATCCATATATTTCGCCCGGCGAGATCAATCCGTAGCCGCCACCGACCTCCAACCCTAGCAGCCACCGATTCGTTTATCCTCGCCGTACAAGGCCGCCGCACGTCCTCTCTGCGTCCACCGCGTCCCCACATGGCGACCGGTCAACCACTGACCGCGTCCTTATTAATGTCGATCGCCGACAGCGGGCGGCCTTTTTTAATCCCACCAGGCGTGCTCATCCTCTTCCAGAAGCCCGCCCGTCCCCATCTAGCCATCCCTCTGCCCTCTCCCCGTCGGCGACAACCCTAGCAACCATGGGCAAGAACAAGGGCAAGGCCCCCGCCGGCCCTTCGCGCACGCTCCCCCTGCCTCCGTCGTCTTCTTCCGGCCCGCTTCGGCAGTGGATAAGCGAGGAGAGGCGTCGGTGCGGGGTTCGAAACGTGCCGAATGGCACCCCGCCGCCCCTGGTCGTGCGCGACGAGGACCAGGAGGTGGAGGCCGCCTACCAGGAGAAGCTGGCGGCTGTCCTCCGTGAAAGCGAGGAGGAACAGCGGCGCAAGGAGGTGGAGGAGGAGGCGGCGTTCCAGGCGCGGCTGGCGGAGGCCATGACGCTCTCAGCTGTCGCCGACTGTGTCATGCCGCCGCTTGCCCCGCCGTCCCCCAACAAGACCGAGCTGGAGCCGACCCGCCTCAAGGCTGAGAGCTACGGGTGGAAAGGGATTGTGCGCGAATGGGTCAGCGCGCCACCCATCTGGTTGGGGGTGACGCCGGCGCAGGAGAGGATGTATCTGGATTTCTGGCGCCAGAGATGGCTGCGGGAGGAGAGGCGCGAGGGCGAGCGGCTCGAGCAGGTGGAGCGCGACGCCGAGGCGGAGGAGGAGGGGCGCCATGTGGAGGAGGAGCAGCGTCGTGCCCTCGCTGCCGCAGCCCAGCCAGCGGCGGTACAGCAACCGGCGAACGACTTAGCCACAGCCTGGGAGACGGCGTTCCCCTGGGCTGGCATGGCGCCGACGCTCATCGACCTCACCGGCCCCGACGACGACGACGAGGACGCCTAGGGAAGCGTGCGTCGTAATACAGCTTTGAGTAATTTGCTAAATAGTATGCATATTAGCTAACTTTGTTGAACTTATGGTACTGATGCTGCATTATATTTTGATAGCCCAAAGGGTGTCATGACAGCATAGTTAACATTTTGACCCATAGCAGCTGCCATGGCACCATGTTGGGCTACGAAAGGAGATGGAGCAGTCACTAGGTGCTGCAAAATGTGTTGAACTACCCGAACTATGTAATATTGTACTCGTTTGTAATATTAAGTGTGTGTTTCTGATGTTGTTTTCTTTGTGTTAGTTGTTCATTCAGTTCACTGAACTTTGATGATAATTTGGTCTGGGAACTGAACTAAAATGTTAATAAGTTTAGTTTGGTCACCACAAGTTTGAAGCCACTCTTGACCATTGATTACACCTGCCACCCTTGTCACATCCTGGTCTTCATGCCTTGTCAAATCTCATGAAATCATGAACTGATACACTCCACTCGACAGCACTTCTCCACTGCCACACTACACCTCCACTTAACTCCTCCCCTTAAATTCTCCACTTAACTACTGCCCCAACACATATCCACCACCTCACTTCTGCCACTCCTTTTAACACTCTAAACTATGTTCCTAGCTACAACAATGGTCGGTTCGTCCTCCACCCGAACCCATGGATCAATCGCTTCCCAACTGGAAAGGGTTGGGTTGCCATGCTACCATATTTGATTTTGATCCACGCATACGTGCACACAAAGCAGAAAACATAAATCACATATCGATTTTGTAGGTTTTGCAAAGGTAAAAGCCTAAAACATTCCATAGAAAACTTACTGTACGTGGAGCAACGTCCGCTCATTGTTGGAAATCGTTCGAATTTTGCGTGTACTAATGGACTAGGCATATGCACATCTACTGGCCAATTTTGATGTGATTCTGAAGATGACCAAAAATTGACCTTGTTCATCGGAGGTCGTTCGGGTAGGAGGGAAGGGTCCGTCTCAAAGGACGTGTTTTTTTCGACATCCTTGAATTGAACCTAATTTTTTTCTACAGCCTTGTACCAACAAGAGAAGCATCCATGCCAAGTTTCATAGATTTTCGACGTTGGATGGGTTTTCTAGGGTTTTATCGACGTTAAAACTGTAGAAAACTTACCGTAGGTGGAGCAACGTCCGCTCATTGTCGGAAATCGTTCGAATTTTGCGTGTACTACTAGACTAGGCATGTAGACCTACTGGCCAAATTTGATGAGATTCTGAAGATGCCAAAAATTGACCTTGTTCATCGGAGGCCGTTCGGGTAGGAGGGAAGGGTCCGTCTCAAAGGACGTGTTTTTTTCGACATCCTTGAATTGAACCTAATTTTTTTCTACAGCCTTGTAGCAACAAGAGAAGCATCCATGCCAAGTTTCATAGCTTTTCGACGTTGGATGGGTTTTCTAGGGTTTTATCGACGTTAAAACCCTAGAAAACTTACCGTGGGTGGAGCAACGTCCGCTCATTGTCGGAAATCGTTCGAATTTTGCGTGTACTACTAGACTAGCCATGCAGACCTACTGGCAAAATTTGATGTGATTCTGAAGATGACCAAAAATTGACCTTGTTCATCGGAGGCCGTTCGGGTAGGAGGGAAGGGTCCGTCTCAAAGGACGTGTTTTTTTCGACATCCTTGAATTGAACCTAATTTTTTTCTACAGCCTTGTACCAACAAGAGAAGCATCCATGCCAAGTTTCATAGCTTTTCGACGTTGGATGGGTTTTCTAGGATTTTATCGACGTTAAAACCCTAGAAAACTTACCGTAGGTGGAGCAACGTCCGCTCATTGTCGGAAATCGTTCGAATTTTGCGTGTACTACTAGACTAGGCATGCAGACCTACTGGCCAAATTTGATGTGATTCTGAAGATGACCAAAAATTGACCTTGTTCATCGGAGGCCGTTCGGGTAGGAGGGAAGTGTCCGTCTCAAAGGACGTGTTTTTTTCGACATCCTTGAATTGAACCTAATTTTTTTCCACAGCCTTGTACCAACAAGAGAAGCATCCATGCCAAGTTTCATAGCTTTTCGATGTTGGATGGGTTTTCTAGGGTTTTATCGACGTTAAAAACCTAGAAAACTTACCGTATGTGGAGCAACGTCCGCTCATTGTCGGAAATCCTTCGAATTTTGCGTGTACTACCGGACTAGGTGACGGTGTCCTGGACTAGGGGGGTACTCACCACGTCGCCTCCCGACCTATGGGTCGGGCCGAGGACCCCCATGACGATTCACTAATGGGCCACTTCGAGCAGCCCATGATGCATACAAGGGAGATTCCACAAGACTTGGCGCACAAGACGAGGACTCTTCTAAACCCTAGGCCTCCGGTGCATATATAAACCGAGGCCAGGCTAGTCATTAGATGATGATATATTCATTAGAACAATCTCATGGTAGATACATGTACTCTGTACAACACCCCATATGAATACAATCAAAAGCAGGACGTAGGGTATTATCTCTTCGAGAGAGCCCGAACCTGGGTAAAATCCTGTGTCCGTGTTACCATCGCTCCAAGACGCCTAGCTTAGGACCCCTACTACGAGATATGCCGGATTTGACACCGACATTGGTGCTTTCATTGAGAGCCTGCTGGCAGTCGCCGCGGTGCGATGAGAATTCAGATCGTCTCCGGCGCGATCGTCTCCGGTGCGATTGGAACCGAGCTTTCTTGTCGATGTCGGCATCTTCGTCGCCGGCTCGACTGGTCACCTCGGCTGGACCGAGCACTGCGCTCCGTGCCGGATCGTCAAGATCGGACGGATACTTTCATCGTCATCATCTCCGATCTCTATCAAGATCACGAGAAATCATCCATGGAGCTCGGGGCTCGATGTTGACATCGTCCTCGAGCAACCGTGCAGTTTTTCTGGACAGCGACTCGTGTTCGTCGTCCCTGCTTCCTCGAGAGTCGCCTTGACGATTGCTTCGGTGGAATTGTGCGGAATTGAGTCTATAATGACGCCGTAAAATTTCGTCGTATTCCTATGGAGGAATCTTCGGCGATCTACGAAATACCGGAGCCCTGTCAAATCTGGACGTGAATCTGGACGAGTTTAGAGCGAGGTATCCAGCTTCCAGCTCGGACATTGTTTGGAAGATCCGCCGTTCATCGGCTGCGGAATTCCCATACCGATCACCCCTCAAAATTTCAGCTCGATCCGACCGTTCAAACTCCGGGAAACGTCCGATGAGTGCACCAATTTTCGGATCTGTTTTCTGCGCGAGAACGAATCCGACCCGAATTCATCTTTCTTCATGAACGGGATATTGGACATCCTTCTTAAAGGAATTTTTTTTCTAGGGTATTGTGTTGTTCTCAAACACGTGCCCACAAATTTTGAGTCTTTTTTGAGGCGATTTTCATCGTCGTGCCAATGTCAAACCGGCCCGACAACATTGCTCCACGGCTGCCGACCTGCGCTAGATCGTCGCTTCGTCGAGCCGAGGTCAACCTCTTCAGATTCATCACCTCGGCAAGCCAACCAATAGTTCGGCAACCCAACCAAGAGTTCGGCACCGTCACCCCACGGATTGCATGGGGCTGGCACACCGGAATTGCCGCGCGGTCACTTCATCAAGCTGGCATCGACCGCGTCACAAATTTTGACCTGCGTTAGCAGCGACGTGCCGCCTTTTCTTCAAGCCAATAACCACCACGCTGATCTGCTTTAACACGTCGGCTGACATGGAGGCTCCAGCATCTCTCCGCCGATCTGCTCCAACACCCCGGCTAGACCGGGGGCTTCTCCATCTCTTCATCAAGCTGCTCTAGGGACTTCGGCGTCACCAACCGACCACTTTCGTCTCCTCGGGTGGACCTGGGGCTTCGCGTCATCACATCGACCGTGTTGCATCACCACTTCCTTTTCCTATGATAACCGGTGGCTTCGCCGTCACGCTGCCGAACTACTCTGTCTCCTCGGCTGGACCGGGGGCTTCGCCTCGTCGCAGCAACCGTGTTGCATCGCCACTTCTCAACCGGAGCTCTTCGCTCGATTACCTCAGGCTTGGGGGCTGGGACCTCAGCCAGGCCAAGGACTACGTCTCTATCCCACCACAACCCCGGACTGCACCGAGCACTTTAACAAGCTAAGTCGTTTTCGTGCTCAGCTCTCTTTGAAATTTTATTTTTTGTTCGGTTCAACCAAACATTATATTTTTTGTTAAACAACAAAAATTGTTTGTTAAAAACTTTGTTTTTTAAAAATTTCTTTACCCAATTTAACCGGGCGCTCTTTAATTTGTATGAGCTGTTTTATAATAAATATGTTTTCTTCTTGGTCGTTGCAAAGTCTTTTTCTACTACTCCTTTTTCCGACGCGAGTGTTTGGTCAATAGTTGGGTAGCCTGGTTTCTCTCTAAAGCCGTTCGAGTTTAGTTCGCTAAACTGGCCTGAGAAGCACTCCGCCTTCGGGATAGAAGGTTGAAGCCGAAGGCTGACCCACTTGAAGTCTGGAGATCGGATGTATCATGTTAAAGTACGACCGAAGAACATATTAATTTTAAGACCAATTCTCGGATTGGCACCAAGAAACTTGATTTAGTTCAGACGTCAAATTTTTTTCATAAGTTTTTTGGATTTTGAGCTTATGGCACTTTTAAGCTATTTGTATGTTTTTCTTTTAGGAGGTGGGACATCCTCATGACCGAGGTGCCCTGCATAATAATTCAGCTTGGGAGATCTTTTTCGACCCACAACTCGGTATCTTTCCTGCCGACTTACACCTCGACGTTGGTGAAATGCACATGACATCTGGACTAGTTCCCGAGGAGATTCGATCCTCAGGTTGGTCGGCCGCACCCAACCCGAGTCTCGGGGGATACTGTGTGTCTCCAGCATAGCTCTCGTAGTACAACGTCTGATGACTTTAAAGTATTGGCAATATTAATGGGGGACTCCGATTAGAGCCGAACCCACCAAAAGCCAAGGTACTCCGAGCAGTCCTCGGCAAAACGTTCTCGGATATTGTTTTATATGCATCAGTTTCGAATTGTGTCTTCGGTCAATAGTTGGGTTGCCCTGCTCCTGTGCTTGCCTCCTACGTTCCGCTTTGTTCGGCTAGGAGTGCAAAGGGAGAACCACTGCGATTGTACTTCCGGTTTAACTGGTCAAGTACCTCAGTAGAGAAAGCCGAAAACTGACTGTCACAATGAGCATAAACTGGTCGGCGATCCGATGACCGTATTAAACAACGGGCCTTTCATAAAATTGGCCGGAGTGTTAACGGCTTGACCTCGGCTGACGCCGAACACTAACCGGGGGCTAGTAACTGGCCTTCCAAACTTTAAGCTCCCATGACCAAGTGAAAGTTATAAAGCCTAGATATCTGATTGCCTCGTTTTCGCTAACACAACCGCCTCCGGGCACCGAGATGTCAGTTAAGGGTTGTCTTGTTACTGCGGAAACACCCTGCGTAGCATCTACAAAGGGGTAGAAGCCGACGATGGGCCACTCTCAAATGATAAACGGTCACAAAGAAGTCAAAATAGCATATAGCATAAAAGCATTTGTATTCAATATACGAGTGCTGCCTTCCGTAATCATCGTTATAAAGCCATAAATATGCATCAATTTGACTTAAGATTTTGGCCAAGCTGGGTTGCCCGGCTCCTGTGCTTATCCCCTACGTTCCCGATTGTTCGGCTAGGAGGTAAAGGGAGCACCTCTGCGATTGTTACTTCCGAGTCATCCGTGTTAGTACCTCAGACTGGGTGAAGCCGAACGCTAGCCATCTTAAGAATATAATTGGTCGGCAATGACGGAAGTGAAAATTTAGGTTCACTAAGGACCACAGAGTTCGGGAACTTTCCCCCAACTAAATCCTCAATATTTTCCTCCCACATTGATCGGAGATGAGGTTTCATGATCATGGTCAGTATGACAACCCAAAGAAAGGAACCGATAGCGAGACTATTTTCTTTGGAAGATGTTTCTTACGTTAAATAGTAATATAACATATCTCTCCGCGTACCTTTGTTTATAAAACCGTATGGCCAGATTGCCTTGTTTGCCATAAATCTTTGCCCTCATAAAGGCTTAATAAAGTAGGACAAACACTCCCCGGCCACTGGCCGAGGAGGTTGAAGCCGATGGTCGGTCGACAAAGTTTTGTACAATGCGGATCCGAGCATTAATGATGTAAAGTACTTGGATACATAGAATCCTTACACATAAATTGTGATTAAAGTCAATTTACTCCGAATATCGATCCTTAATTCGGCCACCCGTGCCCACATTAAGTCTCGGGGGCTACTGGGCTTTGCGCTTATCATTTACAAATATTAAAGGGACACATCGATCCCCTGATCTGGTGTTGCCACCCGACCAGTGGCTCGGGGGCTACTGCATTGCCTATTCAATGCAGAAAATTCAAAATGCTCAGTGTTCGGCTTGACCGAGCTATGGGCAAACGTGTCTTCGGACAACAATAGGTACCATCTGGACCTATCCGGCATCAAGCTAATATATTATGGCAACTTCTCAAGACCCTCTTTCAAGGGCCCGCTTGCCGATCACTATTTCCTCTAATATATTACACCGCGTTTCTATTCCTAAGTATGCTCCAGAGCTAGGAGTTGATCCTCAAGCCGATTTTGTGAATCGACCTGAGTCTCAGCGGCTACTGGGATCAGCGGTTTTATGTTTTCCTTCAGGTGCATGCCGGACATTCAACGGACACACACCTTGAGGGCTACTGGCTATATATCTCGGCAAAGAATACATTGCACAAATCGGAATTAAATTTACAAAAATCAGCCCATGGCCGAGGTGGTGCACCACCTCGGAAGGAGTCCGGCATAAAGCTCGGAGGCAAGTGGCTGGCTCCATAGAGGGCATTTCCGGCATTAAGCTCGGTTGAACCCCTTCAACTTTTTCAAGACCGAGGTAATCTATGACACCTCGGATGTAGTCCGGCGCTCGGATACAGTCCGGCGCAAGAGCTCGGATGCAGTACGGCGTTGGAGCTCGGCTGTAAAAAGACTCTTCGGATACAGTCCGGCGTTGGAGCTCGGAAGCAGTCCGGCGTTGGTGCTCGGCTGCAAAAGATACCTCGGATGCAGTCCGGCATTGGAGCTCGGAAGTAGTCTAGCATAAAGCTCAAGATCGGCGACACCTCGGAAGCAATCCGGCATAAAGCTCGGATGTGAATGGCTAGCTCCATAAAAGTCTATTCCGACATTTAAGCTCGGATTGACTCCTTCAATTTTTCAGAGACCGAGGTAATCTATGACACCTCGGATGCCGACTAGCGTTGGAGCTCGGCTGCAAAAATACACCTCGGATGCAGTTCGGCGTTGGAGCTCGGACGCAAGAGGACACCGCCGTACGGGAAGTACTTCAAATCCGAGGTATGGCGTAAAAAATAACAAGGCATTAATAAAGGCCGAGAACTTAGAGGGGCTCCTCGGATGCCCGACGTGTGAACTCTTCGGATACACTTCGGCGATCCTCAAGATGAAAGATAGGAAGATTTGTTGAACCAGTTTTCAAGACCGACGACCGAAGACAAAGAACTGTTCGGAAGAACCGAGGAGCGTCCCCAACTTGAAGACTGGTTCAGGGGGCTACTGACGATGTCCTGGACTAGGGGGTACTCACCACGTCGCCTCCCGACCTATGGGTCGGGCCGAGGACCCCCATGACGATTCACTAATGGGCCACTTCGGGCAGCTCGTGATGCATACAAGGGAGATTCCACAAGACTTGGCGCACAAGACGAGGACTCTTCTAAACCCTAGGCCTCCGGTGCATATATAAACCGAGGCCAGGCTAATCATTAGATGATGATATATTCATTAGAACAATCTCGTGGTAGATACATGTACTCTGTACAACACCCCATATGAATACAATCAAAAGCAGGACGTAGGGTATTATCTCTTCGAGAGAGCTCGAACCTGGGTAAAATCCTGTGTCCGTGTTACCATCGCTCCAAGACGCCTAGCTTAGGACCCCTACTACGAGATATGCCGGATTTGACACCGACACTAGGCATGCACACCTACTGGCCAAATTTGATGTGATTCTGAAGATGACCAAAAATTGACCTTGTTCATCGGAGGCCGTTCGGGTAGGAGGGAAGGGTCCGTCTCAAAGGACGTGCTTTTTTCGACATCCTTGAATTGAACCTAATTTTTTTCTACAGCCTTGTACCAACAAGAGAAGCATCCATGCCAAGTTTCATAGCTTTTCGACGTTGGATGGGTTTTCTAGGGTTTTATCGACGTTAAAACCCCAGAAAACTTACCGTGCGTGGAGCAACGTCCGCTCATTGTCGGAAATCGTTCGAATATTGTGTGTACTACTGGACTAGGCATGCACACCTACCCCAAAATATGCAGCAAAGTTAAATAATAGGTTGCCCCAAACTCCACCCCCACCCCAACCTACCACTGCCATAACACACCCACCCAACCCATCCACACCGGACGATTGGGGATTTATCCAAATTTTTCGCCCGACGAGATCTATCCATAGCCGCCACCGCCCTCCAACCCATCCGGATAGATGCCCGCTCCTGCGACTCACGTTTCCCACCTACCGCCCCCGCCGCCACCACCGCCACCACCGACACCACCGCCGCCGCCGCCACCACCGACTCCATCGTCGCCGCCACCACCCACTACGCAGCACCCCACCGGAGTCAGGGAGCGGGGGGGCTTCCGGATGCCGCTCCCACACATCTACCAGGCATTCCCGGAGATGTTGCGGCCGATCCAGTCGATTCCGGCGGCGACCTTGAGGGAGACAAGGGAGAAACGATGGCGGGAACGTGCGGTGCGGATCCGCGACGATGCCCTCTCGTGGTCGATGTGCGTCCGCGAATGGAGGGAGGCGGATGCGCTGGTGGATCCGGGGTCAGATCCGCTCTCCCATGCGCGGAGATTTTCTCAGGTTTGCCAGGATCAAGCCAACCGAGAGCTGATGAACCTGGCACGGCGGATCTACTTCGAAGGAACTGCAGAGGAGATACGCAGGATGCCTCATCCGTCGGAACCGCCAAAGGCGTTCATCAATTGGGCGCGGCGAGAAGCGAAGGCAGAGGATCCAGCTCGTGCGGAGAGATGGAGATGCATAGTGGGTCTGATGCCCACCGAGGTTCCGCCAGAGCCACTACCGGTGGATCCGTTGCCGTTCCTATCCCCAACACCGGCCTCGGATTGATCGGTGGGAAAAGACTCTTCGCTGTTTCATGCCAGTGTGTTGGCTTTGCCTTCAGTTTCGTTTATCTGTAATAGGATCTAGTTCTCATGTCCTCGTCTGCCTGGAGTTTTTGAGGTTTTAAGGTTCGAAGATTTGTAGTTTGGACTGCTACTGAGAACTCTGTTCTCCGTTTTATCTGAATGATTACAACTACAAATTATCTGAATGAGTACAACTGTAATGCATAACAACTTCTGGTGTTCAAATACATAACATGAAATACTGACACAACTAGAAATGCAAAACAACTTCTGATGTTGATATGAGGCCCAGCATCTTCAGCAACGTATCCATGCTCCCACCTTAAGCGTAAAAATAATTGAAAATTTCAGATTGAATACATATAAAGGTAATGACATTTGGTAATGGAAAGATGACAGTATGGTCATTTGAAGATGACAAGCCAATCTGTCAGAATAACCCACCCATACCAATTTGAATACCAAGTTGTATAAGTTAATGTTGAATTAATATCACTTTTGCAAGATGCAAGATGCACTTACAGGAAGTGAAGCAAAAGGCTATACAGCACTGCAACATGACCAAGCCAACATCCCTACCAAAAGTAGTCGCCCTAATATTTCAAGAAGACATGACCTATATTTTTGTTTTTAGATGCAGACCTATTGAAGCAAGACACAATTGACAGTAATTGAAAAGTGAAAACAGTGGCTGGAACATTAAGCAAGTGACTACAACTTGGTTGCAACATGCAAAAATTTGTTATAAATTGAAAAATAGTTGACATCCAACTTAACACTCACACCATGATTGTAAGCATGAAGAGAAGAAAAATTAGATCAAGTGCAAAGCTTACTATTCCTCGGCCTCAGACCTCTGCCCCGTGAGACGAGGAGAACGGCGAGGGAACCGTGGAGAACGGCGAGGAAGCGACGTCGGGACAAATGCTTTCCTCCTCTTGTGGTTCGTGGGCGAGGACTCCACCGGCTCTTGGATCAATGCCGCCTTCACAAACGGCACCATGATGCTTCTCTCTGGTTCTTCATCCTACGGATGCTCGATCTTGGACCGATAGCGACACCACCTCCGCCTCACGATCGCAATCGGGGAATCCGACTGCTCCATGGCCCAGAGGAGGACCTCTATGGGGTCGCGTGCGAGTCCGCCCGGGTGGATAGAAGTTCTCTCGCTATCTTTCAAATGTGTGCACATCACGTGCACTGTCCCCGCTAACTGCCGCTTGTTGTCAAACCAAGAACCGATCTCCCTCAGCCTGGCTAACTTTACCTCGTCTCCGCCGGAGAGCTTCACGTACTCGTCTTCAGAAAACGGGATCGCCGGTGGTGTGGCCATGGAAGAGGAGATGTGGGGCAATGGAAGAAGATAGGGCTCGGCGGCAACGGGTTGGAAGAAATGATGGCAATGGATGATGATAGGGATCGGCGGCGGCGGTTTCTGGCGACAGGGGCGGCGGTGGGAAGGAGAAATGATGCCAATGGAAGAGGATGGGGCTCGGCGGCGACGGTTTCTGGCGACAGGGGCGGCGGTGGGAAGGAGAAATGATGCCAATGGAAGAGGATGGGGCTCGGCGGCGACGGTTTTGGATTGGGCAACAGGGGCGGCGGCATACGGGGGAAAATTATGGACTAATTTGCCCTTCACTTAAAAGTACCGACCCCACCAATATTAGTACTTTCGAGTACTTACGAGGCAGTACTACGGAGTACTAACAATTTTACGACCCTTAGATCAACGAGAACGGACGGTTGCAAAAAAGACCAACCATGGTAAAACTTGTAATCTAATGTACTAGGCTAGTGCTACCAAAATGTTAAAATGAACAGAACGACAGTGGCCCATGGAGTGGCATATATATACAAGGAAAGCATCATTCACATGAGTGATGATTGGTGAACATTCAATTCCTTTGCCAATCAAAAGCACATGAACAGGAAACTTGTAATAGATATGTGTAAATGCTATTTCTAAGAGGATGGTCTAAATATGAATCCTAATTTGTGTCCTCGAAGAGGACAACTAAGATGCTTCTCACCCAAGTTATTACACTAACAGCAACTCTAGCAAAGTTGTCATATGTCCCATTCACCGTAATAATTGTCAATAAGATGATTTTGGTCCAAAATGACACTCTAGCAAGGTGGCCATATGGGTGTCGACGGTATAATTTATAAAGCTCTCTCCATAACAACTTCGTAGCCTCCATATTTGGAGGCTGGGGAGCCCCAATATGAAGCTTGTTCCATAGCCAACCGCTAGCGCAGAACGGAAGTCTCAGCTTTTTCCTCCTCGCGCCACGGTCGGGTTTGAGGCAGCGCCCGTAGAAGCATCTCGTTTCCGATTTATCACTGACGAGTGGGGCCGGCGACGTGACCGTTAACCACCTGTTCCTCCACAAAATGCAACATAAGTTGATGGTACCGGGCGTATAGGTACTTCATAGCAGACAGGCCCGCTTTTCTTGTTTGGTGGCGTCAGGAAAAGATGACGGTGCTGGCCCTGCCAATTGAAGCCAGTGATGTCAACAGCTGCAAAACTGCCTGTGTATAACATATACACATAAAAATTCCCGGGGTTAGTGACCTAACCACATTTCTGTGATGTCGCTTGACATCACAGAATACATGTAGCTTCGCCACTGTCAAGACGGTAGTCCGGCGGACACGGGGAAATTCCCTGGCCGACGAGGCACGTCACCTTGATTCCGTCTCCTGCGGTGGACCTTTTAATCGACCCAGAAAGTAGTGTTATATGCAGTGGTCTTTACTTCAGGTTCTTTCACCAGGTGCGCTGGTCTTCAGTTACATGAAATTTGATTCCTCTGAACCTGAGTGCGCTGGTCTTCTTTGCACCAGGTCCTCTAGGGTCGTGTTTATATTTATTTTTCTTTTATTGAGGTTCTTTCTGCAGTTTGTGTTGTGGCACCTGTCTTTCTGGTTTCTTCTGCTGGGTGCGTACATGCTTGGCCTCTGTAACTTTGACTTTAAATGAACAGGTGCCATAACCTCTTCCAAAAAAAAGAGAAAAAGATGTATCAGAGCGGGTCAAATCTTCATCATGAAGATTAATTAAGGAACGAGAGGGACAGAAAGGGAGGGGTGGTTAATCAGTCATACAAACCTTTATACTATCTCCTTTCCGGTTTATAAGGCTTGCGCGTATCCTTAGGTTGACAAATAGACCATCGTAATACGAGTTATATATCACAAAAAATATGTCATTAGAAACTTCAAATCGTCTACTTTCTAATGGTATAATTTTTAGACTATACAACTCATCTTATCTTGGTCAAATTATAAATCTAGGGATATGTGCAAGCCTTATAATCTGGAAAGGAGGTAGTACCATCTTGCCTGCACAGGGCCGTCTCTAGAAATTTGGGGGCCCGGGACAAAAATCATAATAAGGCCCTAATTTAAAAAATATATCATATAACTGAAGAAGTGATATAAGTAAAGCATCTTCTCATTAATTACTATATAATGTGTGTTATTTGGTACAATATTTTGAAATATATTGAATACTAATTGCAAAATAGTAAAAATGGTACTAAGTATTTCTTGAAATGAAATCTTCCATCATATCTTCATAATTAATCTTCTCCAAGACATCATTTTCCAGAATTAGTTGCGATTCTTTCACAATAAATTTATAAGAGCACCCTTTTGGGATTGAGCATCTCTTTCGGCAGCCTGCAGGGAACGAGACAGCGGAAATATTTGGTGCAATGATATAAGTTGAACCATTTAAGAGACACGGAACCAGAACAAATTCGTATCCTAGCGATGCAGCTCTTATCTTCCAAAATACTTGCCTCTCTCACCATCCCGATGATGTCTACTACCGCACTCGTCTCAGCCGCTGGACCGCTGCCATCACTTGAACAACAAACAGGGGCACTTCTTGCGTGGAAAGCCAGCCTCAGTCTCCAAACCCAAGACGCCCTGCAATCCTCGGGAAACATGCCAGCACCTTGCCGTTGGCGGGGCATCCGGGTGCGATGGGCGCTGGCCAATGAACACCGCCATCTCCCTCCCGGGGATGCAACTGAGAGTGACACTCGAGTCTTTTGACTTCTTCCCTCTGAGGACCTTGGTGGCCCTTGAGCTCTCGCACAACGAGCTTACTGGGAACATTCTCGTGAATATTAAGCTCCTCAAAGAACTCCATGCTCTCCTCCTGCATCACAATCAGATAAGAGGTTCAATTCCACCTATAGCTATGACAAGGAATGAGACATACCCCGTGGCTATGACAAGGAATGAGACATAGCTGTGCGGGCTGCCCTTGTGAAGAAGAAGTCGGTGCGCCAGCTAGCCACCATGAACGTTAGCATGCACTCACGTCAAGGAAAAGCGCATGGGCTCGCGGTCGATAAAGCGGAACATTGGTGCCATGGGATAAGAGGGAGCTACAGTGCGACTAAAGCTCCAAAAGCAGGCTTTGACGGTGGTGAAATGTTGAAAGCGAATCATACTATTTAGCTTACTGGTCAAGCATCGCCTTTGGTTCCTGACCAACCTATAGATATTACTCTCCTGGCTATTCCGGATGTCTCTCGTTCCCGCGTACATGGTATAACATCTCTCTAACTCTTTTCAAATTCTCCCCTCAATTTGATCATCTCATCACCATGTATCTAGTGTACCAGGCTAGTGCTACCAATATGTTAAATTGAATAGAACAACAATGGTCCATGGAGTGGTATATATATACAAGGAAATCATCATTCCCATGAGCGACGGTTGATGAACATTTAATTCTTTTGCCAGTCGAAAGGACATGAACAGGAAAGTTGTAATAGATAGGCTAGTAAATGACATTTCAAAGAGGACATTATAAATATGAATCCTAATTTGTGTCCTCGAAGAGTTCAGCTTAGATGCTCTCACCCGAGTGAGGTACACTCATCTCTTGTTTGGGCTAACAGAAACTCTAGCAGTCGAGATCGCCATAATAACTATCAATATGGTGATTTTCGGTCAAAATGTTACTCTAGCAGAGCCGTCATATGGATGTCGATCGGGAAAATTTAAGGACCTTGCTCCATAAACGACCTTGTAGCCTCCATGTTTGGAGGCTCGGGAGCCCCAGTGTGACCTCGCTCCATACTCAACCGCCAATATGGTAGGGAAGTTTCAGCTTCTTCATCCTCACCCCATGGATGGGTTTGAAGTATTGCACCCCCCCCCCCCCCCCCCCCCCCCCGAAGAGGTATCTCCACGTTCCGATTGATCACTGGAAAGTGGAGCGACATGACTGGTAACCACTCGCCCATTAATGGCCTCCACCAATTCCAAAATAGGAAGACGGACTCTACAAAATGCTTCTATAAAGTGCAACATAAAGTTGAAAGCGCCGTGCTTATAGGTACTTGTGGGCAGGCAGGCCCACTTTTCTTCTTCAGCAGCGACGGGTGAAGACGACAACGGCAGCACCAGCAATTGAAGCAGTGATGTCAACAACTCAAAATTATCCATGTATGTAAACATATGCACTTAAACATAGCTGGGTTAGCTTGCTAAGCACATTTCTGTGATGTCGCTTGACATCACGAAAAGCAGTGATGTCTATATGTAGCTTCGCCACTGGAAGACAGTGGTCTGGTGAACACGGGGAAGGTCCCCGGCCAATGAGCAACACCCCTCGGTTCACCCGTTTGCAATGAACCGTTTAATTGTCTCAGAAAGTAGCATTGTCTGTAATGATGTTCCTCCAAATCTAGGTGTGGCAGCATCCCATTCCTTTCTTCTCCGACGGCGATGGTCTTCTTTGCACAAGATCCTCTAGGGATGTGTTTGTAAATTTCTTTCTTTTGTCAAGGTCCTTTCTGTAGTCTGTGTTGTGGCACCTTCTTTCTGGTTTCTTTTTCTGGGTGCGGTATTTGGGTTCTGTAACTTTGACTTCGAATGAACAGGTGCCATAATCTGTCTCAGAGAGTACGCATTCAGCTACTACGAGGAAAAATGCTTCCGGGAGCGGGTCATATCTTCATCATGAAGATTAATTAAGGAACGAGAAAGATAGAAAGGGAGGGGTAACCACTAACCAGTCAGTCGTATAAACGTTTAGACTCTCATGCCTACGGGGAAAGAGATAGCGGCAATACTGGTGCAGAACCAATTCCTATCCTAGCCGCCATGGAGCCCTTGTCTTCCAAAAATACTTGCCTCTCTCACCATACTGATGATGTGTACCATCGCACTCGTCTCAGCCGCTGCAGCGCTATCATCACTCGAACAACAAGCAGGGGCACTTCTTCCCTGGAAAGCCAGCCCCAGTCTGCAAAACCAAGCCGCCCTGCAATCCTAGGGAAACATGTCAGCACTTTGTCGTTGGCGGGGCATCCGGTGCAGTGGGCGCTGCCGGCAATTGATCACCACCATCTTCCTGCTGGGGATGCGGCTGAGGGGGACGCTTGAGTCTCTCGACATCTCGGCTTTGTGGACCTTGGTGGCCCTTGAGCTCTCGCACAACGAGCTAAGCGGAAGCATCCCTGTGAGTATTAAGCTCCTCAAAGGACTATGTGCTCTCCTACTGCATAACAATCAGATAAGAGGTTCAATTGCACCTGTTTTAGCAAAATTCACAAAAGAGAGGTTCTTGATGGCACGGTAGAAAATCATCACAAGCTGAACATACCTGTGGCTATGACAAGGAATGAGACATAGCAGTGCAGGCTGCCCTTGTGAAGAAGATGTCAGTGCGCCAGCTAGCCACCAGGACCGCCAGTATGCTGTCTCGTCAAGGAGAAATACATGGGCTCGCGGTCAATGAAGCGGACCGTCGGTTCCAGGGGATAAGAGGGAGCTACAAGGCGACTACAGTCTACAGCTCCAAAAGCAAGCTGTGACGGAGGTGCAATGTTGAAAGCAAAATATACTATTTAGCTTAATGGTCAAGCATCGCCCTTGGTCTCTGACCAACCTAAAGTTATTACTCTCCTGGCTTTTCCGGATGTCTCTCGTTACCACGTACATGCTGTAACACCTTCTAATTCTTCTCTCATTCTCAGCTCAATTTGATCATCTCATCAGCACGTATCTAGTGTACTAGGCTAGTGCTACCAAAATGTTAAATATGAATAGAACGACAGTGGTCAATGGAGTGACATATATATACAAGGAAAGCATCATTCACATGAGTGACGATTGGCAAACATTCAATTCCTTTTGTGTCCTCGAAGAGGACAACTCAGATGCTTCTCACCCAAGTTATTTCGCTAAGAGCAACTCTACCAAAGTTGTCATATGTCCCGATAGCCATAATAATTGTCAATATGATGATTTTGGGCCAAAATAACACTAGAAAAGTCGCCATATGGGTGCTGACGGTATAATTTATAAAGCTATCTCCATAATGACCTCGTAGCCTCCATATTTGGAGGCTGGGGAGCCCCAATATGAAGTTTGTTCCATAACCAACCGCTAGCGCGGGACAGAAGTCTCAGCTTCTTCCTTCCCGCGCCACGGCCAGGTTTGAAGCAGCAGTCATAGAAGCATCTCGTGTTCTGATTTATTACCGACAAATGGGGTGACGTGACCGGTAACCACCTATCCCTCCACCGCTACCCCTCTCTTCTCCGGCCGCACTGGTCTTCTTTGCACCAGGTCCTCAAGGGGCATGTTTATAAAAAAAAATCTTTTGTTGAGGTTCTTTATGCAGTTTGTGCTATGGCACCTGTCTTCCTGGTTTTTTCTGCTGGGTGCGTACATGTTTGGGTTCTGTACATTTGACTTTGAATGAACAGGTGCCATAACCTCTTTAAAAAAAGGAGAGAAAAATGTATCAGAGAGCAGGTCAAATCTTCATCATGAAGATTAATTAAGGAACGAGAGGGACAGAAAGGGAGGGGTGGTTAATCTTAATCAGTCATACAAACCTTTAGACTATCTTGCCTGCAGGGAACGAGACAGTGTCAATATTTGGTGCGACGATTTAAGGTGAACCCTCCAAGAGACACAGAAGCAGAACCAATTCCTATCCTAGCCATGGAGCTCTTGTCTTCCAAAATACTTGCCTCCCTCACCATACTGATGATTTCTACCACCGCACTCGTCTCAGCCGCTGCAGCGCTGCCATCTCTTGAACAGCAAGCAGGGGCACTTCTTGCCTGGAAAGCCAGACTCAGCCTGCAAAGCCAAGACGCCCTGCAATCATGGGGAAACATGTCAGCACCTTGCCGTTGGCGGGGCATCCGGTGCGGCAGGCACCGGCCAATGATCACCGCCGTCTCACTGCCAGGGATGTGGCTGAGAGGGACACTCGAGTCTCTCAACTTCTCGGCTTTGAGGACCTTGGTGGCCCTTGAGCTCTCGCACAACGAGCTTACGGGGAGCATTCCTGTGAATATTAAGCACCTCAAAGAACTCCGTGCTCTCCTCCTGCATGACAATCAGATAAGAGGTTCAATTCCACCTGTTTTAGCAAATCTCACAAAACTGCGTCTCCTAATGCTCCATGACAACCAAGTCTCTGGTGAAATACCAAGGCAAATAGGCGAGATGGGTAATCTCGTGAGCCTCAACTTGTCAAACAATTACTTGGTTGGTCCTATCCCTTGTGAAATAGGTCGCCTTAAGCATTTGGTTAAATTAGATTTGTCCAGCAATGACCTTTCCGGACCAGTTTCCTTCAGTCCAGCTAACTCATCCATGCAAAATCCTATGAATAATTTTTCATCTCAGCCTACTGCAAAAGTAAACTTAGAAAACATAAATATCCTATCATTATCACGTAACAACTTAAGTGGTCACATTCCCAAAGATATAGTGAGATTTTTCAACCTACAACACTTGGACATAAGCCAAAACAACTTTTCAGGTTCAATCCCAAGCAATATAGGTAACCTGACCAAACTCACTACCTTGTACCTTTACCATAACCAACTTTCTGGACACATTCCTAGAGAACTAGGTTATTTAGTGATCTTAGAGGACTTGAGGCTCAACAACAACACACTATCTGGTTCCATTCCAAGCAATTTATGGAATTTGACCAAACTTACTACCTTGCACCTTCACCGCAACCAGCTTTCTGGACACATTCCTCTGGTTTTGGGATATTTGGTGAACATAGAGGACTTGCGGCTTAGCTACAACACACTAACAGGCTCCTTCCCAAGAAATTTGTGTAATTTAACCAAACTCAAGATCTTGTACCTTGGCCAGAACCAACTTTCCGAAAAAATTCCTAGGGAACTAGGCTATATGGTGAATTTAGAGGACTTTCAGCTCAGTTTGAACAACCTAACAGGTCCCATCCCAAACAGTTTAGGCAATTTGACTAAGCTCACTTTCTTAAACCTTAATTTCAACCAATTTTCTGGACACATTCCTCAAGAAGTTGGCGAGTTAATGAATCTGGAAATGTTCGGAGTCTCTTTGAACAATCTATCTGGTGCATTGCCATCGGGTCTTTGCGCGGGAGGCCGACTACAATTTCTCACCGCTAATGGCAACAACTTGGTTGGACCCTTGCCAGCAAGCATGCTAAGTTGCACAAGCCTAGTCAAACTTCGTCTTGAAGGAAATCAGCTTCGAGGAGATATCTCCAAGATGGGACTTCACCCGAATCTTGTCTATGTTGATATCAGTTCAAACAAACTATTTGGTCAATTATCTCATCACTGGGGTGAGTGTTACAAACTTACGATGCTACGTGCCTCGAACAACAACATTACTGGAGTCATACCACCAAACATAGGGCAGTTGTCTCAGTTGGGGATACTTGATGTTTCATCAAATAAACTTGAAGGACAGATTCCACTGGGAATTGGGAATTTAACAGTGCTGTTCAACTTGAGCCTCGGTAATAACCTGCTCCAAGGAAGTATACCTAAAGATATTGGATTGCTACAAAATTTGGAGTACTTGGATTTATCATCAAACAACCTAAGTGGGATGGTACAAGGGTCAATTGAGCATTGTCTCAAGCTTCACTTCCTGAATTTGAGCCATAACCACCTCAATGGCAGCATTCCAATCGAACTAGGAATGTTGGTAAACCTACAAGAATTGTTGGATCTAAGTGACAATTCATTTGCTAGTGCCATTCCGAGTCAGCTGGGTGGTTTGAGCATGCTTGAAGTTTTGAATCTTTCACACAATGGATTGGAAGGTAGCATCCCACCATCATTTCAGCGCATGTTCAGCCTCCTATCCATTGATGTGTCATTCAACAAATTGGAAGGGTCAGTGCCACAGAGTAGGTTGTTTGAAGAAGCTCCAATCGAATGGTTCATGCAGAATAAGCAATTGTGTGGTGTAGTGAAAGGTTTGCCTCCTTGTGACCTTAATCAAGGTGGTGAACGAAAAAAGAAGCCCAAAGCTATTTTACTAGCTATAATACCTGTTGTTGTATCTTTTCTGTCTATCATGGCGCTAGTAACTTTGCAATGTAAAAGGAAGAAATCCAAGGTGGAATGCGCAAATGAATTGCAACAGACAAAGCTGTTCGCCATCTGGAACTTTCATGGAGGAGATATGTACAGGCAAATTGTTGACGCCACAGAAAATTTTAGTGACGCTCACTGCATTGGAATTGGAAGTAGTGGGTCAGTTTATAGAGCTCAGTTACCAACATGCGATATATTTGCAGTAAAGAAGATTCATACAATAGAAGATGATGAGCTATTTAATCGTGAAATAGATGCCTTGATGCATATTCGTCATCGCAACATTGTGAAGTTATTTGGCTACTGTTCTGCTACTCAAGGAAGATTTCTTTTGTATGAATACATGGAAAGAGGAAGCTTAGCAGCATCTTTAAAGACCAAGGAAACTGCAATAGAATTGGATTGGACAAGGAGGTTAAATATTGTTAAGGATGTGGCCCATGCTTTGTCTTACATGCATCATGATTGCTTTGTGCCGATAGTCCATAGAGATATAACAAGTAACAACATTTTGCTTGATCTGGAATTTCGAGCATGCATCTCTGATTTTGGTATTGCCAAAATATTAGATGTGGATGGGTCAAACTGCACAAGGCTTGCCAGGACAAAAGGATATCTTGCCCCAGGTACAATAATATATATATCTATGTCGGTCAAATAAACATGTTGTTACGTTTATTTTTGTCACTTCAACGGATGTCTTGCATAGTGTTATATCTATTTTCACATCAATAATGAAATGATTAGCATAGATCTTCCTAACTGTTGCAGGAAGTAGAGTATTACTTATTGGTTTGTGTAAATGTAACCAATTATACAGTCGAAAACGAGTAAATTACACATATTTTTGTCAACCATGCTATCTTTGTCGCTGTCTCTACAATCTACATACCAGAACTCTCCCGGGTGCAAATGGTTAGTATCATGGTTGGTGGGCTAGCCAGCCCGGGTTCGAGCCTCGCCTTCTTACTTTCGTGTGGCAGGGAATACGTCTTATTATCCTTCCACACCGCTTTTTTCAGTACATACATACATAAGGTTATTAAAATTAACTCTTCATTATTGACTTGGCAGAGCTTGCATACACAACAAGGGTGACGGAGAAGTGCGACGTCTATAGTTTTGGAGTGCTCGTGCTCGAGTTGTTCATGGGACATCATCCGGGTGATTTTCTTTCGTCCCTCTCGTCCATGGACAAGAAAAGTACAATACCCAAGGATTTTCTGGACACCCGGCTCCCATTCCCTAAAGCTGAGATTGCAAATGAAATATTCAAAGTGATTGCCATCGCTGTTCGGTGCATAGAACCTGACCCATCACACCGTCCAACGATGCAGGATGCAATCAAGGTGTTCTCTGCAGATGAAGGGCCCGGTAATCTTGATTACCTGCACATTGACATCGGCATCCCTGCTTGTGGTATTGAATGTTCTTAGCACATTGGTGTTTCTTCCATTGCACACTTTTGATCAGAGACTATAATTAGTCATTTCTATCATAGATTATTTTTGCTTTACCCTCAAAGATTGTACAGTAGGAGTACTATACTTTAAGCTGATCATTCCTAGTTGGTTGGCTATTTGCTACTTCTAAATATTTGTATAGTAATGCAGAGAAACATTTTACTACTAGCTACTAGCTAGCTGTAAATATTTATATAGCTGACTCGTGCTATTTGTTCAAAACAACAAATAAATACTCCATTTGCATCCTCTGTTGGAAGAACTGGGAGCCCATTCAAGTAATCAACTGGTTATTTCCTATATCTTCACCGCCATGGCCTACTTTGTTGCCGGCCGGTAAGCTCACTCACGCTTTTGGAAAAGCTCGTTATGGAATGCGGCCTCCTGGTGCGTTTCTTCTAGTGGAATTCAGATTGACTTTAGGTAGGCTGCGAATTGCTACAGGTAAGCGATTGGAATTTGATTGTTCAGATCGCCATTGATCTGCTACCATAGAGAACGGGCTGTTTTTTTACTGTTATTATTACACTTTTAGCAATTTAGCATGTGCTAGTTTTCAGTTTTACACTAGCTTATATCCCATTAGGGCGTCTCCAATGTACGTCGGCCATAAGTCTTAAAAGGTGGACCTTAGACTAGTTTACACATTGAGGAGATCGACTGTAAGGGCGTCTCCAATGTGGGCATAAGGTGGTCCGTAAGGCACCTTAAGTAAACCTTAGGCGACTTTAGACATTGTGAGCACAAGAATCAACAGCGCCTATAAATACCCCAAAAATACCTCATAACTACCACAAAAAATACCCTGTGCGAAAACATACATACAAAATATGGCCCAATTGCACAATAAATCTAGAATTTAAACTCAATGCTTAACATCCAACAAAATAGATAAAACATGACAAATACTACAAATAAGAATACGGAGATACAAAAGTGTACCAAATCAATGGTTTGCCTCCCATGACCTGATCGTCAGTAGAAGAAGAACCAGCACCTTCAAGACATCAACAGTATAATTTCATAAGAAAAGGCATAAACATCAGGTGAAATAATTATCATTGATACAAATCTGAAAACTTACCACTACAACTAGCTAAAACCCCTTTGCGAGACCGATTAGGATTGGAAACGATATAAAATTTCATTATCGTCATTCGTCAATACTTGCAAATACACTCCCTGCTTCCCCTGAGATGAAACGATAGTGTGTACACACTTCCGTTGCGGGCACTGATGGGGAAACCTTCGTCACCTTCTATTTCTACTGCATGAAATGGAATTGATAAGTGGTGATAACGAAATGCATCAATTCGAGTTCAGTTCAATACATACGCATCTTTGTTTCAATTATGTTCAGCTTCGATGCATAAATTCAGAAATTACTTGGTGTCTCAGATCTCAGTCCAAGAAATTACTTAGTGTCTTACCGAGTTGGCGAGCAGCAGCAGCAGTGGTGCGCAGAGTAGCTGCGGAGGAGTCGGAGTTCGTCGGTTTCCGCGGCGCAGCGGAGGACGCAGATGGCCGGCGGCAGCAGTGCGGCGGAGGCCGGGGGCCGCCTGACTGCGAGGCCGAGGGGGCAGGAGCGCGAATCGGAGTCGGCGTTCCTCGACTTCGGCAGGGCCGGCGGCATGACTGCCAATCGGAGATCGAGAGAGTACCTGACTGCCGAGGCCGAGGAGCGGAGGGGAATGCGCGGTGGCGCTCGCGCGGAGCAGCCAGCCGGCGGGGCCGTGGGGCGGCTGGTGGAATGCAGCAGCCGCACGGGAGCAGAAGGGGATGCGGCAGCGTGTGCCCCTGCCCAGCTTTTTTTTTTTTTTTTTGAGGGGTGTGTGCCCTGCCCAGCGTGCTGGAGCTGTTTCCAAAGGAAGCTCCTCTTTTTTTTTTTTTTTGACATCAATCCAAAAGGCCGGCCCATTAGAGCACTCCAATCGCTCGTCCCGACTGGCTCTCCCACTTCAAAGAGTGTTCGCTGGTGGTGGGAGCTTCTCGTTAGTGCCAAATAGACAAAGGGAGTATAACGCAGCTAGGAGAAAAATAAGATATGGTTGAAGAGGATGACAAAAACCTGAGGCAAGTAATGTTGCAAGCCACAAGTTTGAAACAATATCTGTTTTAGCTCTCTATTTTGAAATCTTTTTTTCTAAATTTAAGAAAAAATAAAATGGGAGACGAAAAACATCCTGATCACCGCTCTTATGATCATTCAGTTTACTAAAGAGCATTGTACGTCAACTGGATTTATCCAAACGTCAAGGTTTTAGCCACAGATAATACATGACTAGCTAGTAATTAAGACAACAAGAAAGCCAAGTAACATTGTACTCTCCTGAAGATCCAGAATCTGATACTTCCCTTCAGGCTCCTTCACCGCTGGCACCAACACTGTTCCGGATGTCTTCTGTTCCCACTGGTTAACGTTCTATTGTTTATGCTCTCATTCTATATGTGACCATCTCCTATTTGATGTACCAAGCTAATGCTACCAATATTTAAAGTTCCACTAACATCTTAAGATAGAATGGAAATATGAAGATTGTAATCTGCTCGAGAAAGATGTGGTGGTGTATATAAAGGGCTATGGCCTAAAAGCACTATTCGTGAAAGAAAGAAAAAGGTTGGTAGGCATTCATTTTTCCCATAAACTGACTGGCATGCCTGCACTAGTTCTAGTTGTGATAGTAGCTAAATTATGAGAACACATTTTTCCTTCGATTATTTGCCTAAGTCTAGATTTGGTGTCTAAGCACAAAAACCGGATGGTGGTTTCGCTAACATGGAAATCTTAGTAAGCAGGATAAAAAATAGTTAGAAAACCATCTTGTGAAGTTTACCTCTTCATGGACTTTGAGAATTTAACATACCTTGTACATATCGCACATTTTCAATTAATATATAATCAACATGATGCAAGCCTTCCGTGCTTATTTTTACAAAAAAAAAACAGAAAACAAGAAATGCGAAAAAAGCAAAGAAAAAAATCACAAACCTCATACAGAAAATAAAATCGCTCACACATGAAGGGGCACTCATACATCCACATAAGGCTAATTAACCAAATTTGTTCATTTTTCCTTATTTTTCATAGATAATTTTATGATTTTTTTCCTGAATTCAATAGCTTCGCAATTATGTAATTTTTATTTTCAATACTTTAGTTTTCTTCGTCTTAACATTTCAGTAGAAAATCTGAGGTCCTTGAAATATTAGAAATATATGAAAAAATCAGAACTTCCACAAGGGAAACCAGAAACTGTATGCATCAGCTCCAACAATAATATTTATGTACTAAGGACCTCTACGAGTAAAAAGATTTCATTATAAAATTTGAAGATAAGAATAATTAGGGATTTGGTGTATATGGGCTGGTAATTTTGTAGGATTGAGTCCTATATATTTTCTTCCTAAGATTTTCTTTGTTCATTTAGTATCTCTTGAAAATGTTTTCCCCCCTATGTTATAATCAAATAAACTATAATTCAGTGTGAATTCAACCATTTAGTTGGAATCATGTGCGCATGTTACAATTTTTTTGCTTTTTTCGTTTTCTTATTTTTTTTATATATTATGGATCGAAGCGGCCCTTGATTACTATAGATCTTTGGGAAGGGCATTGGTGTGATTAATTTTGAAGAGGTGTGCATTAACATGCAATGTGACACGATGCAATTCCTTGTGAGTTTGAGTTCTTATTGGAAATTTCAAGTTCTAAGTTTGTAGAGCAGATATAAGATATGGCCGGTGAGCAAAAACAAAGAAATTTTCTTTCACATTCAAGTAACATTTTTTTAGAATGAAGACGCAAACAACGTCCAATTATAAATTAATAAATCCCATAGTAGGCAGAGTACATGAGGCCCAACACAAAACCTGAAAACGTACCAAGGGAGTTCAACCAAGTTAAAGATAAGTCCAGAGGATTACAGGGCCAGGAACGCCAAACAAGAACACATAGGCTAGGAAGAAGCAAAACTCACAACTGCCATAAGCAACGGCGAACGGGGTTCTAGTGATGCTATGGATATGGTGTAGCTGCTTGTTCCTTTCCCGCTGCATGTCCTCAGGGTCTCGACGCTTCCCCAACAACGGCCATTGCTGCAAGCAGAGAATTCATTTGAAAAGACAGTCAACTGGGTGAGCCGGGAAAATGACCTTGATAGTAATTTTATTGCGAATATGCTAGAGAGCGCACAGAAGTGCCCCAACACAAGACCACATCACGCGTTGAATCAAGCCACGCGGAGTTGAGAGGGCCGTAAGAAGCTCGGCACCTCACAAAGGGTTCAAGCTCATGCCCACAGCTTCCCTAACCGCACTCTATGCGAAGCGTGCTAGGGGACATCTGAAGAACATGTGATCAACATCTTCTAGAATAGCAAAAATCACGTAATTCCCGTTGGAGGACCCATTACAACTGGGTATTTTGTTAGGTCAAAAGTCTATTCTTAAAACATTTTCCACGGGAAATTTTTATATTTGAGCGGCAAGCTGGCTTTCCAAAGGCCCCTAGCCATGTCCAACGAAGGACCCTTCGTATTCCGGGTGTATAGCGATTTGACCGAGAATTGGTGAGAAGCGGTGAGGTACCACGTCACCATGTATGTGTCATTATAGAGGCTAACACAACCAAGCCTTACGCACAACATGGTCCAACAGTCACTCTCGACGGTAGAAAGCTTGCAACAAAAAGCGATCAAGGGAAGGGAAGTATGAGAGCCTCGACCAACGAGATATCTGGATAAACCGCAATGGAGTAACGCTCCTGGAAACACATCTAGAGCAGTTTGATTTTATGAACAAATATCATTATAGCTCTACCATGTTTGGGAGAAATATATAGTTCTCCAAGGTAGGACCTTAGGGAGGAAGAATGGTACTTGAGTATGAACTTTTACAGTGCACTCATGCACCATGAGCCTACTTCATGGGCCCTAAGTAGCATAAGCAGGCGTCAATGAGAGTCCTGATAACTATGGAGGGAGTGTTGTAGGCCGTCGACAATAAATCCAACATAGGATTTGAAGTTTGTCCCCACCTTCTTTGTTTTCACCACCTTTACCATCTTTCGTATTTCAACAAAAGAACCCCCATCTCACAGCCAAAAAGTTTCCTATACTTGCTATCTTCCTCTTTGGCCTTGCCAAAACAGAAGAGGTCACACTTGTGAAAGTTTATTTTGAGGCTCGATAGTTGTTCCAAAAGACAAAGGATCAAATTTATATTCATAACTTTCTAAAGCTCATGCTCCCTAAATATCATTGTGTTATCCGCATAAGAGAGTATGGACATACCTCCATCCATCAGAAGTGGAAAGAGGCCGCCAACCTGGTCGTCCTATTTAGGCCCTACTATGAGAACATCCAACATATCAGCCACGATAATGAAGAGAATTGGCAACATGGGATCACCCTATCTCAATCCCTTTTTGGTTTGGAAATAATTGTAGGAGATATGCCCTAGAGGCAGTAATATCAGTTACTTTGTATCTCCGAGTTTGTAATGAATGTTTATGTTCCATGCTATAACTGCAATGATTCTCGAGTCTGCAATAACCACGAGGCTCGGAGGGAAACTCATGTGCACGTGTGGTATAATAAACGGTAAAATGTATTCCTAGTCTTGCCTCTAAGACTGGCTCAAGTATTGCATGATGATCCTGTTTTCCTGATCATGGGCATGTCAATGCCAGCAATTTTGAGGGCACAATGTTAGTAGAACACTTGTGTTGAATCGACCCAAATTGATGTTATGCTATGAGATACATTCGTCATGAGTTAATGGTTAATAACACAGAGATAGTTAATGTTTGCATAATTCCTTAGACCATGAGAGTGTCGAGTTTCTTCATGCTTGCTTCATGAACTTTGGGGTTTGTTAAACGTCATCCGTAAATGGGTGGCTATTACGGCGGCTTACGGGTTCATGGAAAAGTATGTCAAGTAACTTGATAGCTCAAGATTGGGATTTGCTCCTCCGACGATGGAGAGATATTCTCGGGCCCTCTTGGTGTTACGGTATCCATCATCGTCTGGCCAGACACATTGTGATTTGATCACTGAGATGCCGGAACACGGAAACGAGTAAAGAGAACAAAACCGGTAACGAGGTAACTTGCATAGTGGACAAGTTGTTGATCCACGGGGATGCATAAATCTCACCTCGGGTTTTGTAATATATCGTGAAGCAACAGGAATAGCACACGGCAACTGGAGGTTCACTCGAATATTCATTCGTGTGGGTATAGGGGTCAATATGGGTGTCCACGGCTCCGATGTTGATCATTGATCGGAAGGGGTTCCGGGTCATGTCTATACTTCACCGAACCTATAGGGTCACACGCTTAAGGGTCATCTATCTGCTGAATACTAGACAGGGAGTCTGAGAGAAAATCACCGAAAAAGTTTCGGACACCGGAAAAGTTTCGGACACCGGAAAAGTTCCGCAGAGAGAACACCGGAACAGTTTCGGTAAAACTAAAAAGTTGTTTCAGGGGATACCATTAAGTCAAATTGGTTTCGGCACATGCCTGATAATTCTTGGAGGGTGCCAGAATCGTTCTGGAAACTTTCTGGAATTTTCCGGGATGAAAACCGGAAATGTTCCGGAGCTGCCGGAACCGCTTCAGATGCTTTTCGCAGATGAAAATCACTAAACCGGAATTGTTCCGGATCGCATTGAAAATTATATTAGTGGGTACTGGAAATGTTCTAAGCCCACATAAATATTTTCAGTTCGAACAGACGCTGAAAAATATCGTCGTGAATAGTGAAAAGCACTTTTTGGGCTGATTTGCAAATGGGGTTTTTCTTCTAGAAGAAAACCACTTTTGGTGAGAGATAAAGGTGTGTGAAAGGTGGTGCCCCCCCCCCCCCCAAAGGGGGCAGCACCAAATTTCGTCCATAGGTGGTGGGGAGGGCCCCCTTGGGGTTTCCTTCCACCTCATGGTGGATATGTTCTACACACACCCTTATGTGGCATTTGGGTGAAAAGATCTTAAGCCCCTTTTGGTCTTTTTACCCCTTGCCTCCACCCCTTGGCTTTCCTATAAATAGGAGGTGAGGGGGCTGCCCAAAGATCATCCCTTGCTCTCATACACATGCTATGCTTTGCTAGCTCTCTCTCCCTCCCACGAAAAGAGTTTTTCGTAGAGCCGAAAGCCTGTCTGGGTTCCGGCAGGAACGAGCTCTGGATGGCGAAGCCCTGCCGGATAGCTGACACCGTATGTGTGCAACCCCGTAGAGAGATTGTAGTTTCGATCTTTTGCCCGAAGGGCTGTTCGAGTTACCGTTCGAGTTTCCGGCGTCCTCCCGAAGGGCTGTCCGGGTTACTGTTCGGGTTCCGAGGGTCCTCCCGAAGGGCTATCCGCGACATCGTCCTGGGGACTGTCCGACCGCCTCCCGAAGGGCTGTCCGGAGTGGGAGTACATCCTTGCGGTTGGGAGGTTGTAAATCCTAGCTGTAGGGATCTGCACCGACGATCTACACCGACTCTTCTTCCGCTGCGTTTCGAGTCGGTACGGATCAGATCAAACCTTGTATGCAGTCTCCATAGTGATCCTGGGCGTGCTCGCTGTACCGAAAATTTTGTTTTCTGTCGCGTTCCCCAACAGTGGCATCAAGAGCCGTGCTATGCGTAGATGCAGGTTACGATCTAGAATACATGGAGATGTATGGGTATTGCATAATATAATTTTGGAGTAGATAAGATCTATTGCTGAAAATTATTTATGCGGGTAGCAGATGAAGTCTGTTACCCGATGTTCTTGTTGCTTCCCTGGAATTTGCGTTTGCTCAATCTCGAGACAGCATGGTGGAATTTCACAAAGTTCTGGCAATCCGCGATCCTGATTGATCAACGAAGTGCTATCAGTTCTTTGGGTTCCACCATAGTCAAAAGAAAGATGAAATTCGCAGATGAAAGGGCATTGCAGATATGATCTGCACGGGGGTCACGCGTATGACGAAGTTTAGTATGGGGCTCGAGATTTAATTATCTCGTGTTTCATACACCCCGAGATGTTAATCTAGCAATTTTGAATTATCATACTTGATGATAAAATGTTGGTAGCTGCGGTTTAAGTCAAAACCTTAGAAGCCACGAAAAATAAAATTTTGCATAAACCGATTAGAGTCGTCTAACTTGGTTTTGCAGGATGTACATGTGATGTGGTATAGCAAAGCTCATATTAATTCGATTATGTATGAGATGACTATATGATGTAAATTTGTTAACATGACCTGCGTGTCATGATTCGGCATGATGGCTGGAGCCATATGATTGTCACTTTAATGACCTGCGTGTCAACCTTAAGTAATGCACTTATTTTATTATCTATAGAGATAGCAATATTATCTGGTGCATCGACAAGGTGGTGGCAATCTTCGCGAAGGTATACACCGACGCAAATGCCAAAGACGAAGAAAGTTTGACTTCTCCGTCAGAAGGGGCTATACCATGTCATGCTAATTATGAATTGCCTGAGATGTTTATCCCTTATGTTGCACCCTTCTTGATTGCGCGGTAGTCGCTTTTTATTAGGGTGATCTCTCACTAAAAATATCAAGTAGATAGTGTTCTCCCAAGTGTAGCACCGTCACGGCACCTATCTTTTCGAGGTGCGCCGTGTCACACGGGCACAAACGATTAGTGAAGTGTGAGGCGGGTGAGTTGAGACCTCGCAGCAAGATCACTTGGTTGTCTTGACGTTCAGGCATGACCGTCATGAGCTCGGAACACACGCATCGAAAGATGAACAAGAGTCACATAGAGATGTGATTGGCAAGTTGACCTACCGGTTAAGATTTTTCATCATCAGTGGTGTTACACCAATGGCGAACAATCAAAACGCGGATCTTGAATCACTCATAATCAATTTTGGGAGATATTGATTTGAGTGGGAGCGCACTTTAGAATAAAATTGTTTATTCACTAAGTGCCAAAAATCATTATAAACAAAGTCTAAGTGAAACTTGTGTTTTCCGTTGTAGATCAAATGGCTCGCAACACCGCGTTCAACTTAGGCCCGATGTTAGAGAAAGAGAAGTTAGCTGCGACTGGAAACAACTATGCGGACTGGGTCCGTAACCTGGGGATTGTCCTCAAGGATGCTAAGAAAGACTATGTGCTTGATCAACTTCTAAGTGATTCCATTACGCCAGAAATGGCTCAGGATATCATCCACGTGTTTGACTCACGAAGGGATGATTTCAGTGTTGTTAAAAGTAAAGAACTTATGTTATCTTGCATGGATCCTGTGCTACAGAAACGTTATGAACGACTTAGTGCCTTCGAGATTATTGAGGCACTAAATGTTCTGTATCACAAACAGGATTCAGCTGAAGTTCATAAGATGACTGAAGCCATGGAAGAATGCAATATACATAAGGAATCTCTAGTAAATGAACAAGGTGTCAGACTAGCAAACTATTATGATAGTATGGCTGAAAGGGGAATTAATTTTCCAAAGACACCTGGTAATGATTTGATCCTTACCTCGCTTTATGAAGCGATGCTCAAATCAAATGAGATAGGACTGCAGAACCAGCAAAAGTTGCTGGTGAACAAAACCGCCAGTTTCAAAAGGAAAGGCAAGCCTAAGGGCGGAGCCAAGTCTGAAACTGTGTGTTTTTACTGCAAAGGCACTGGACACTGGAAGAGGAACTGCAAGATATACATGGAAGATAAGAAGAAAGGTATAACTGTTATACGGGTTAATGTCATTGACGTTTTGCTTGCTAGCGAAAATTCTAAGTCTTGGGTATTTGATACCGGATCGGTTGCTCACATTTGCAACTCGATACAGGGACTTCAGAAGGTGCGCAAGTTAGCAAAGAATGAAGTCGTGATGCGCGTCGGGAACGGCGCTGGGATCGCCGCTCAAGCCGTCGGCATTATGCCTCTACGTCTCCCTTCAGGATTTATCTTAGAACTAAATAACTGTTATTTTGTTCCACTGTTGTGTAGAAACATTATCTCCGGATTATGTTTAGTACACGATGGGTATTCATACAAGTCTGAGAAGAATGGTTGTTCACTTTATTGTAAGGATATATTTTATGGATTTGCACCCATTGTTGGGGGCCTTTTCATACTAAATCTTGAATGTGGAAATGATGTCTTTAACGTGAATGCTAAACGCCTTAAGAAGGCTGATACCACCACCACTTTCATGTGGCACTGTCGGCTTGGCCACATCGGAAAGAAACGCATGCAAAGACTTCATAAAAATGGAGTTTTACCGTCTTTTGATTTTGAATCATTTGACACATGTGAAGCTTGCTTGATGGGAAAAATGACCAAGACGCCGTTCACGGGTCATCCTGAACGGGCGGGTGAGTTAATGGAAATAATACATAGTGATGTATGTGGTCCAATGAACACAGCCGCACGGGGTGGGTATTTCTACTTCGTGACTTTTACTGATGATTTAAGTCGGTATGGCTATATCTACTTAATGAAGCATAAGTCGGAAACCTTTGAAAAGTTCAAAGAATTTCAGAATGAGGTAGAAAATCATCGTGACAAAAAGATTAAGTTTCTGCGGTCTGATCGCGGAGGCGAATACCTTAGTCATGAGTTTGGCCAACATCTGAGTGATCGTGGAATCGTTTCACAGCTTACGCCTCCCGGAACTCCACAGCGAAACGGAGTGTCGGAACGACGTAACCGAACCTTGTTAGACATGGTAAGGTCGATGATGTCTCTTACAGATCTACCAATATCTTTTTGGGGTCATGCGCTAGAAACTGCCGCTCACACACTAAACAAAGCACCGTCTAAGTCTGTTGAGACGATGCCATATGAGATATGGCACGGGAAGAACCCCGACCTGTCGTTTCTCAAAATCTGGGGTTGTGAAGCTTATGTAAAACGTTTACAACCAAGCAAACTTGATCCTAGATCAGACAAATGTTACTTTGTAGGTTATCCCAAGGAGACAGTTGGGTATTCTTTCTACCACGCCTCCGAGAACAAAGTGTTTGTTGCAAAACACGGAGTCTTTCTCGAGAAAGAGTTTCTCGCTAAAGAAGTGAGTGGGAGGACAGTACAACTTAATGAGATTAGTGAATCTTCGGCAACCGTTGATATGGCTAAGGAACCGGAAGCAATTCCGCTAATTATCCCTACAACCGAGCCGGAAGTTGTCGCATGTGATGCGGAAACTTCAGACAATGTTGTAACTGAACCACGCAGATAAGGTAGGGCTATCCAGCCACCTGAGTGGTTTCATAACGAAATCTTCATTCTTGAAGACGATGAACCTGCGCACTACAAGGAAGCGATGGCGGGGCCCAGCTCAAAGGAATGGCACAAGGCCATGAAATCCGAGATGGAATCCATGTACGAAAACCAAGTTTGGAACTTGGAAGAACTTCCAGATGGCGTAAAACCCATCGGTTGTAAATGGATTTTCAAAAGAAAGACGGACGCGGATGGTAACATTACTATCCACAAAGCTAGACTTGTCGCGAAAGGGTTCACGCAAGTTCCAGGAGTGGACTACGACGAGACTTTCTCGCCCGTAGCTATGCTTAGGTCCGTTCGGATATTACTAGCAATTGCTGCTTATTTCGATTATGAAATATGGCAGATGGACGTCAAAACGGCTTTCCTAAATGGAAACCTCAAAGAGGATGTATACATGATACAGCCAGAAGGTTTTGTCATCCATAAGGATGCTGGAAAGGTATGCAAACTTCAGAAAGCCATTTATGGTCTGAAGCAAGCGTCAAGGAGCTGGAACATTCGTTTTGATGAAGTAGTCAAACAGTTTGGCTTCATCAGGAATGACGAAGAATCTTGTGTTTACAAGAAGTTTAGTGGGAGCGCAAAAGCATTTCTAATCTTGTATGTGGATGACATATTATTGATTGGAAATGACGTGAATTTTCTTAACGAAATAAAAGACTCGTTGAAAAGGAGTTTTTCAATGAAAGACTTAGGCGAAGCGGCATATGTATTGGGCATCAGAATCTATAGAGATAGATCAAGACGCCTAATAGCGCTTAGCCAAAGCACGTACATTGACAAGGTGTTGAAAAGGTTCAACATGGAGAACTCCAAGAAAGGCCTTCTCCCCATGTCACCTGGCACAGTACTTTGCAAGAATCAGTGTCCTCGGACCCTCGATGAGCGAGTACAAATGAATGATGTTCCATATGCCTCGGCAGTTGGTTCTATTATGTATGCCATGCTATGTACAAGACCAGACGTTTCCTATGCGCTAAGTGTTAGCAGCCGGTACCAAAGTGATCCAGGATTGGAACACTGGGCCGCAATCAAGGGTATTCTTAAGTACCTCAGACGGACCAAGGATTTACTCCTTGTGTACGGAGGTGATGAAGAGCTCATTGTAAGTGGTTACACTGATGCAGGCTTCATGACTGACCCAGATGACTTCAAATCTCAATCAGGCTATGTTTTCATATTGAACGGTGGTGCAGTTGATTGGAAAAGTTCCAAACAAAAGACTGTGGCGGATTCTACGACGGAGGCGGAATATGTTGCTGCTTCAGAAGCCTCCAAGGAGGCGGTATGGATCAAGCAATTTCTTGAAGACCTTGGTGTGGTTCCAAGTGCTCTGGACCCGGTGGAGATCTATTGTGATAATAGTGGCGCCCTGGCTCAAGCAAGGGAGCCAAGTTCGCACCATAAGACAAGACATATTGAACGCAAATATAAACTCATTCGACATCATGTTGAAGCGGGTTTAGTGAAAGTACGCAAAGTTCACACGGATCTGAACGTGTCAGACCCGATGACAAAGCCTCTACCACGAGCAAAGCATGAGCAGCACCGGATTGCCATTGGTGTTAAGGAAGCCATGTAACTAGATTATGACTCTAGTGCAAGTGGGAGTCTGTAGGAGATATGCCCTAGAGGCAGTAATATCAGTTACTTTGTATCTCCGAGTTTGTAATGAATGTTTATGTTCCATGCTATAACTGCAATGATTCTCGAGTCTGCAATAACCACGAGGCTCGGAGGGAAACTCATGTGCACGTGTGGTATAATAAACGGTAAAATGTATTCCTAGTCTTGCCTCTAAGACTGGCTCAAGTATTGCATGATGATCCTGTTTTCCTGATCATGGGCATGTCAATGCCGGCAATTTTGAGGGCACAATGTTAGTAGAACACTTGTGTTGAATCGACCCAAATTGATGTTATGCTATGAGATACATTCGTCATGAGTTAATGGTTAATAACACAGAGATAGTTAATGTTTGCATAATTCCTTAGACCATGAGAGTGTCGAGTTTCTTCATGCTTGCTTCATGAACTTTGGGGTTTGTTAAACGTCATCCGTAAATGGGTGGCTATTACGGCGGCTTACGGGTTCATGGAAAAGTATGTCAAGTAACTTGATAGCTCAAGATTGGGATTTGCTCCTCCGACGATGGAGAGATATTCTCGGGCCCTCTCGGTGTTACGGTATCCATCATCGTCTGGCCAGACACATTGTGATTTGATCACTGGGATGCCGGAACACGGAAACGAGTAAAGAGAACAAAACCGGTAACGAGGTAACTTGCATAGTGGACAAGTTGTTAATCCACGGGGATGCATAAATCTCACCTCGGGTTTTGTAATATATCGTGAAGCAACAGGAATAGCACACGGCAACTGAGGTTCACTCGAATATTCATTCGTGTGGGTATAGGGGTCAATATGGGTGTCCACGGCTCCGATGTTGATCATTGATCGGAAGGGGTTCCGGGTCATGTCTATACTTCACCGAACCTATAGGGTCACACGCTTAAGGGTCATCTATCTGCTGAATACTAGACAGGGAGTCTGAGAGAAAATCACCGAAAAAGTTTCGGACACCGGAAAAGTTTCGGACAGCGGAAAAGTTCCGCAGAGAGAACACCGGAACAGTTTCGGTAAAACTGAAAAGTTGTTTCAGGGGATACCATTAAGTCAAATTGGTTTCGGCACATGCCTGATAATTCTTGGAGGGTGCCAGAATCGTTCTGGAAACTTTCTGGAATTTTCCGGGATGAAAACCGGAAATGTTCCGGAGCTGCCGGAACCGCTTCAGATGCTTTTCGCAGATGAAAATCACTAAACCGGAATTGTTCCGGATCGCATTGAAAATTATTTTAGTGGGTACTGGAAATGTTCTAAGCCCACATAAATATTTTCAGTTCGAACAGACGCTGAAAAATATCGTCGTGAATAGTGAAAAGCACTTTTTGGGCTGATTTGCAAATGGGGTTTTTCTTCTAGAAGAAAACCACTTTTGGTGAGAGATAAAGGTGTGTGAAAGGTGGTGCCCCCCCCCCCCCCAAAGGGGGCAGCACCAAATTTCGTCCATAGGTGGTGGGGAGGGCCCCCTTGGGGTTTCCTTCCACCTCATGGTGGATATGTTCTACACACACCCTTATGTGGCATTTGGGTGAAAAGATCTTAAGCCCCTTTTGGTCTTTTTACCCCTTGCCTCCACCCCTTGGCTTTCCTATAAATAGGAGGTGAGGGGGCTGCCCAAAGATCATCCCTTGCTCTCATACACATGCTATGCTTTGCTAGCTCTCTCTCTCCCTCCCACGAAAAGAGTTTTTCGTAGAGCCGAAAGCCTGTCTGGGTTCCGGCAGGAACTAGCTCTGGACGGCGAAGCCCTGCCGGATAGCTGACACCGTATGTGTGCAACCCCGTAGAGAGATTGTAGTTTCGATCTTTTGCCCGAAGGGCTGTTCGAGTTACCGTTCGAGTTTCCGGCGTCCTCCCGAAGGGCTGTCCGGGTTACTGTTCGGGTTCCGAGGGTCCTCCCGAAGGGCTATCCGCGACATCGTCCTGGGGACTGTCCGACCGCCTCCCGAAGGGCTGTCCGGAGTGGGAGTACATCCTTGCGGTTGGGAGGTTGTAAATCCTAGCTGCAGGGATCTGCACCGACGATCTACACCGACTCTTCTTCCGCTACGTTTCGAGTTGGTACGGATCAGATCAAACCTTGTATGCAGTCTCCATAGTGATCCTGGGCGTGCTCGCTGTACCGAAAATTTTGTTTTCTGTCGCGTTCCCCAACAATAATGACTTGTATCATTGACCTTAACCCCAACACTTGTTGACGCCATTTAGAAGCAAAACATTTCATGCGAAGAGCATGCTGAAGAAAAGACATTAGACTCTATTGTCGGCCTTTTAAAATTCAACTTTAAAGATAACTCCATCCACTTTCTTAGCTTGAAGCTCATGAATGGTCTTATACATGACCACTATGCGCTCGAAAATGTTTTGACTAGGTATAAATGCAGTTCCATATGAGAAAATGGCTTTGAAAACCTTCCTTTTTCAGGAAAGGCGTAGTCAACACAATCATTTGTGGCATCCTCATCCATGGATGTAAAATTAGATACAAGAGAGCATAAATTACTCTTATACTAATTTATGATATATGCTTTCATACGGTAATGACCAACAATGGTCCCCTCATCTTTTTCAAACTGGAGGATTCATCTTACATGAATCCTCTCTCTCTCTCTCTCTCTCTCTCTCTCTCTCTCTCTCTCTTTGTGTGTGTGCGCGCGCGCGCGCGCGTGTGTGGCTCTCGCTCTAGCGCGACACCCTCTAGCTAACAATGCGGTCATGACACATGTGAAGACTAATGCCTCTCATCAATCACTACACACAATTATGTCTTACATGGATAGGCCTCATGATGTATTTAGCTAGGAGGATAGACACATTTGTTTGGCAGGGATGCCACAAATTCATAAAAAGAGGTATGTTATGTGATGGATCACACCGGTCGTCGTGGTTAATTGATCCAGATCAACATGCATGATATCTAATGGCAAATGAGGATCTCGGGTAGCTATAATATATACGACTAAGAGCCAACTCACACATTTATCAAGTTTATATCAGCATGCAGATACATACATATGAGTGCAATTCATCACCCCACATGTTGGAAAACTCAAGTTCAAAATGTGTTCTGAACAACAAACACATAGATCCAACAAATATTGACTTTGGTAAATAGTCACCTGAGCCTCATGACTGTTGTGCCCCCCCCCCCCCCCCCCCCCCAAGAAGGTTTTGTGTTAAGCAACAAGTTTCTGCTGAGTGGAAACCCAAGGCGTCAATCCATGGAAGTACTTGTATTCTACACCACTAATAGGTTTTGCAACACAAATAATACTTCACTTTTGTGCTCAACCATTTTAGCGAGGTTGTCAATCTCACTAGCAGAGACGAAGCTAGAAAAAATGGGCATTGTCGGTATTCACTGTCGATTCTGACTATGGCATGGAAATATAAATAACTGCAACGTGTAGTACAAAGAATTAAAATATGCAAGGAACCAATGATATTATTGTTGTTATATTCAAAAGATTTTCATATCAAGTAAGAGTAATCACAGAGCAAAGTCATATATCACTTGTTTAGATATTTAAAAAAACCAAGCAAACAAGTATGACTTCAAACCTTGTAACTTCCTGGAAGAGATGAAGCAAAGAGCATACTATATTCACAACAATGGAACGAAACAAAAAACATAGAAAAACTATCAAATTAGAATGTAATGTAATGTGAGACTCACATTTTATACTTCCCTCCTCGGTCTTTTATGGTTTTAAAGATATAAATCATGACATCATTACTTAATTGTAGAAATGTATCTTTCTCAACATAGCAAATAAGCCAATCACTCCTAAATGAATCAAGGAAGATAAATTCAATATAAAGGTGAGAGATTTTAGTATGAAACTTACACTAGCATATCTGGGCAACAGTCAGCCGAGGGCAACCTGATGAGTAGAAACCTAGACACGGACACTCATTGTCAGCGAATTCTTAGGCTAAAGTTTGTGGTAGTGGATGATTGGACGGTAGCAAATAAAAATAAGTTTTGCCGCTGGTTCTTCCTTGTGTAGATCCATGAAGAGGCGAGATAGGAATTGAGATTACTAGATAGTCTTTTTTGTTGTGTGAAAATTGAGGATCAAGGAGGCGGATTAAGCCTAGGGATGCAGGCGGACACGTTCCGTGAAGTCCGTGGTCATCCGCATTGATCGGTTTTATATTAGCACGGTCACTAAAGTAGCAGTTGTTAGCTTATTTTTAGCTTTGCGGACATTGTGGACGTATCCGCTTGCATCCCTATGATTAGGCGAAGAGACCTAGAGGTGTCATGCATGTCACGGTGCAGCGTATGGGGGAGAAGCGAGCTAGAGCCCAGATAAATATGTTGTGGGCCTTGTGGGTTGTTGTTAATGCTAGAGATTTGTTTTTTCCTTTTAGAGTCCGCAGATGGGGGACCAGTCCGCGCACACAGCTACGGGAGCCCGGTTGGTGGAGCGGTGGCGTCGGCAAGAGAGAAAATAGATGCAGAGAAAGATGAAGGAACGGAGGCGCGGGATCCGGGAGGGGTTTTGGGTGGGCCGGGGGTGTCCGGGTCGTGTGTGATTGTTTTCTAGGCACCCGCAAAGCCCCCTAGTTGCTTTTCAGTTTGCGAAAAAAAAGACATTTGGATGGACACGCGGACATATACGGCCCCACGTTGAATCGTTAAACACGTCCAGACCGTGCAGTCCAGACGGTTACGGGCAGTTTGAGATTTCGATTTTATAGTGCCTTTAGTTGAAAAAGTTGAACCACACTAGTGTCTATCCACACCAGCGGTTATACACGAGCTATGTCCCTGCTCACTAGCTTTGCTAGTTGCAACAAGTAATTTACCTACAATAAGGTTTGAAGTATCTTTGTATTATTGGAATAAATAATTATGAACACTGAAAGCGTGTGTAAAAGATGTTCAAAGGTGTTACTAGCTTATTTAGGAAATTGGACCCGCATTTATAGTTTCACTAATAGTAACTCTGCAATGATAAAAGTGCGACAAAGATAACATAGGTATGAGAAGTAAAATGTTTCATAGTATGCTAGAACATGTATGATGTGATGACATAGGCAGTACGTCCATAAAATCATAGATTGAGACGCGAGATAATTGCACGTATAGTCATGGAAGTTGACGGCGAGGTCCAACATGGTCCTGTATGTTGAGAAGTGATCCAATACGGTCCTGGTATAAGGAAATACGTTGTCAATACGATCCTGAATTTTGGACCGACGGTGCTGACTCTACACGTTGCATACGTATCACGTATTTTTCCGTATGACACGTCAGCATGTGGATCTTTTTTTAGGAAACGTCAACACGGGCTGGACGGGCCTGGTTTTTTTGTTTTAAGGCTGGACGGGCCAACACGTTGTGAGATTTCGAACCCACAACCCACGGACGGTATTTGCACGCGCTAGACACCACACTAAGTGCCTTCTTCTCTTTATAACTTGGATGTATGTCCTAGTATATTAATCGCGTTCTTTTTTTCCGCTGTAGCATGCAGAGACTTGTTTTTTTTTTTGGGCGAAAAACAGTAGGATTTGCTACTAATAAGATGCACATGGTTATCCTCAAATAAAAAAGATACACAAGGTTTCGAACCATATTTTCTTTTCCTTTTCATTTTTTCTGTTTCTTTTTTATTTTATTCCTTTTCTGTTTATTTAATTTTAAAAATTAAAATAATTGTTAAAGTGTTCAACATTTGTTAGCGCTTTCACAGTTAGTTCAGAAATTTTTAGCAAATCAATTTTTTCGAAAATAGTTTGAAGTTTCAAAAATTGGTCACAGTATACAAAAAATATTAGAAGTTTAAAAAATGTTTCCATTTCCAAATTTTTGTTAACGCATTCAAAAAATATTTGCAGTTTTTATCTTTTTGGATTTTCAAATTGTTCTCGGCTAGAAATTCTTGTTATGAATCTAAAATTTTGTTCAGCAATTCAAAAAATGGTTCACATTTCAAAACATGATCCAGAATTTAAAATAATGTTGGTGTTTTTAATGATTTTTTTCAACAAGTCTTTTTTCATGTATTTATCTTTTTTGTATCTCTCACATGCAAGCACGTATATTGATGGGATTTTGCATAGTTATACTTGGTTATAAGTTCTTGTTCTGAATCTCAAATTTTGTTCAGCAATTTAAAAATGTCCCCTTTTCAAAAAATGATCCAGAATTTAAAATAATGTTAGTGCTTTCGATGAATTTCTGTTCAAGAAGTCTTTTTTCATGTATTTATGTTTTCTGTATTTTAAATATGCAAGTACGTATATTGATGAAATTTTGCACCGTTATATTACACTACTATACATGCATATGCATAAAATTTTGGAATTTTTCAGGCAATAAAAATCCAATATTTTGACTTAAAAATAACAAGCGCGTTGTGCCCGTGCTCCAATGCCATTATTCACAACGTGTTGAGCCTTTTTTAGCGGTACATGTTGAGCTATTCTACAAGAAATGATTTATTCAGCGTCTACCCTAGCATGCGTAGAACAAATCGCAAGAATAGGATCCTTCTGTTGCATTTGTTGTAACATACGCGTGTGCTGGCACCTCTCATCTGGGCTGTAGCCTTAGAACAAAAAAAAAAACAGGCCCGTCCAGCCCGTGTTGACGTTCCCTAAAAAAAAGATCCACATGCTGACGTGTCATAACAGGAAAATATGTGATACGTATGCAACGTGTAGAGACAGGACCATCGGTCCAAAATCCAGGACCGTATTGACAACGTATTTCCTTGTACCGGGACCGTAATGAATCACTTCTCAACATCCAGGATCATGTTGAACCTCGCCGCCAACTTCCAGGACTATACGTGCAATTATAGCTACAAGTGATGGGATTGCATGGAGCCTAAATGACCTCTCCTAACTCCTCCTTAGTATGCGAGTTTGAAATAATAAACGCTATATCTTGTGACAGGTGGAGTAATAACAACCTAAGATATCAACTATATGAATGCATTGGTTATTATTCCTAATGCAACTCATATAAAGCATATACATCGATTATATTTATACAAAAAAAGATCCAAAGGTAGATGATAGTCCCATAATTCGAAGCTCTCTCTGGCTGCATGTAAGCTCTTGAATTTGCATACATATGTAAAGCAAAGCTTTCGAAACTTATGATGATATCCACATCAATAGCGTGTGTATGTTGATACAAATGAAAGGAAAACAATATACAGTGGCACACACGTTTAAATGGAGCAATACCCGTAGCATACACAAAGAATGACTCTCACCACAACAAGGGACAAGTATAGACAAGTAGTACACGGTACACAACTACACATCCACACCAACTCAGCAAATAGTAGACCACACGCACGCAAGAGGGTACTCCTCTTTTTTTTTTCTACTTGCACGTACTGACGTATACATGTAGTGCTCAAACAAATGCTATCAAGTCAAAGTTAACCATATGGTTGTTACAGTATTACACTCGTAAAACGTGTAGGGCACCACCCACAGGCATCCACACCTGTGCATGCACGGACCTCTGGTGCGTCGGCTGAGGAGGAACTATGGCATCGTCGGGGGCAGTGGCACCTTGGGCAGGTCGGGTAGGGATGGCATCGGCGGCAGTGGCACCTTGGGCAGATCGGGAAGGGACGGCATCGGCGGCAGTGGCACTGGCAGCTTTGGCAGGTCGCCGGGGATGGATGGCATCGGTGGCAGTGGCACTGGCACCTTGGGCAGGTCGCCGGGGACGGACGGAATCGGTGGTAGTGGCACTGGCACCTTGGGCAGGTCACCGGGGATGGACGGCATCGGCGGCAGTGGCACGTTAGGCAAGCTGGGGATGGTCGGCATCGGCGGCAGAGGCAACGTTGGCAGGCCTGGCACGCTTGGCTCTGTCGGCACGACGGCGCCGGGTACTGCCGGCAGCGGCATCGTGGGCACACCCGGCACGGTGGGAACCGTCGGGATGGTGGGCACGGTGGGCACCGTCGGCACGACGCCGCCCGGTACTGTCGGCAGCGGCACCGCCGGCACACCTGGCACGGTGGGAACCGTCGGCACGGTCGGCAAGCCTGGCACGGTGGGCACTTCCGGCACGGTGGGCACCGTGGGAACGACGCCGCCTGGCACGGCGGGGACTGTAGGGACGACGGGCACCGGGGGCAAGGATGGCAGCGTCGGTTCTGGCAAGGCCGGGACGTCGGCGAGGAGCCGCGCAGCACGGCACGTTTTGCCGCGGCCGCCGCCAAGGAGCATGACGGCCATGAGGAGCGCCATGGCCACGAAGCTCGTCGACGTGGAAGCCATGGGCACGCGCGCTCGTGACCGTCAGTTACAACGTACCCACTAGCTTGCTCTCTTGGAGTACTTGTTGCGTTGCGTTGCTTTGTGTGTGATGCAATGGACGGAGCCCTGCATGTCCATCTTATAGCCCACGAGCTGACCGCCACCCTAAATTTCTGCAAGGGGAGCTGAGTAGCTGACGGCCGGCCGTTGCTTGGCATTTTGCAAGCATCGGTTGTTGGCCATCCAAAAGCTAGCAGCATGGGTCGCATTGGCCGCGGATGGAGGAGTGGTGATTGGCGAGGGCTACTGGAACAATCAACAATGTGTGGCATGGATGCAACAGAGTACAAACTATGCGTCGCATTGCATGATTTTGTGGCTACCGCACCTTGGTTTAGCTAACATGGTGCAAGCGGTCAGAGATCACCAAATGCGAGTTCCGTAGGAGAATTTTAGCCAGACGTCCAAGCTTTCTTCCTCGCAAATAAAAAAAAATCAAAAATTAATACGTACGAGCTTTCTTTTTCTCCTACCCGACCTTTGAATGTATAAACCGCCGCCGATGGCATCGGCGTTTATACAAACTGCTTTTCCTTTAATGTTTTTCTTTGGGTGAGAACTTTGAATGCTCTTTTACATTTGAAGCAGTACTCCTTGTTTCGCAAAAAAAAAAGCAGTACTCCTTGAATATATCTTTAGTGGCCTTGTTTAGCTGTATATATTGTAAATTTTGATAATGACCTTGTATATAAAAACAGAGGGAGTATGGTATAACTTGCATTTCGGAATGGATGGGTTGGAAGATTTTGGAGGACATGTCCTCCTGCCCTGTCCAACCAAGTGTCCTCCAGATTTATTAATGCTGGGACGGGACGTTTTTGGATTTCTTCTGTAGGTATAGTGGGGAGGGGAGGAGTGTGGGGCGCTGGGTCGAATTCTGATTTGGGCCTCGAAGTTGGATAGGCTTTCCAAAGGTGCCGTTGGGCCACGTCAGACTGTTGCTCTCCTGTTGTGGTCGCGTGTTTTGAATTGCGCAGTTGTGTGGTGTAGTTCGTCCGTGAATCCAAAGAACGGACATGACCGATTCACTCTCTGCGTGTTACTGAGTTAAGTTTGTGTTACACATTCATCCGGGTATTAATTACTCAGTTTTGGAACTGCAGAACATTGGGGATGTAGCTCAGATGGTAGAGCGCTCGCTTAGCATGCGAGAGGTACGGGGATCGATACCCCGCATCTCCATTTCATGAACTACTTTTTTTCTATATATAGATTTTACTGCTGCTTTTTTTTTTAGGTGGTGCTGCTCTTCCTTTTGTTAGAACAAGGCACATACATCAGTACCCCTAAAAAAATGCACATACGGAGTAGTACATCAGTAGCGAAAGTCCTATACCTAAGAAAATTAACATACGGGCTGACCGTGTCTTACTCTTATCAATATCTCTAGCCCTGAATTGCAGACAACTTTTCGCTTGTCGTGATTCTCTCGAAGCTGAACTTTGTGCATGCATGAAGGGTTTGTCGTTGGCTATCCAAAGAAGCGACCTTCCAGTCATGATCGAGATGGACTCCTTAACTGCAGTAAAGTTGATCCAGTCAAAGGAGATTGATAGATCAATCTACGCATCGCTTATTAAGGAGATTAGATACCGCATGTCTCTTCGTGAAAATTGTATTACTCATATCAATCGTAGCCAAAATAAGGTTAGTGATAGCTTAGCTAAGTTTGCTCGTTTAGAAGGTAGAACCATTACTTGGATTGGTTCGGGGCCTCTGGTTACTTTGGAACTTGCTGCGATTGATTGTACGAACCTAATGAGTTGAGTAATACATTATTTCACCCGCAAAAAAAATCGCCTCAGATATTTAATTTTGCAGGGCTTTGATTGGTGATAAATGGACAGTGTGGCATCATTTGGTGCATATGTTGATGTTGATTAACTTATCACAGACGCTAATGGCGTCTTCACCATTAAGTCAATCTATACAAAGCTCATTAATACAATGCCTAGTTTTCATAGGCAACATATTTGAAAGAAAAATTCCTACATTATTAAAACAAAATTCCCATGTGGTTTCCACAGAGGGAGATAATACTTAATGAGGATAATCTGACAAGAACAAACTGATAAGGATGTTTGTTTGGGGGTGAAAAATGTCATATGTTCAAATCCTGTTATCCCTACCTACCTATTTCTTCTTTTTTATGGGCAGCACGGACGAGGTCAACTAAAGTAAAGTGGGTACTTCTTAATAATATGGTTGTGTGGATTATGATGATGTAGATGCCGGCCGGGTGAACCCTCTTTTCGGAAAAAGAAAATGTTCATCGTGGATTCAAATGTTGAAGCCAGGTAGATTTGTCAATTGGGTCATCTTCGTATATTATATGTAATTGGGCATTATTACTCTTTGATTAGCGTCAGTTCACTAAAGACATTGTATAATAAATCCAAGGGGGTGAGGTGAACCCAATGCCATAAGTGTTAGCTCCACGCCTGCTACTAAGAGAGAGGATGCTTGAGGCCACGGAAGAGGATCAACGGCGCAGCTGTGGCTGAGCACACGGTGGCGCAGCTGTGGCTGAGCACACGGTGGCGTGGCACACGGCGCAACTGTGGCTGAGCACACGGCGCAAAGATATGTCAGGCGCGCCGGCGGCCGTCGCCATTACGAGCACACTAGCACAACGACCCGAGGCGCAGGGGCCCGAACATGCGGTCGATGAAGCGGACCATCGGTGGAAGAGCACATGCATCATGGGGAGCTGCACGGCGACAACGGCTGCGACGACGTGCTCTAGCGGTGGTGGGATGTTGAAAGAGGGACACGCCATTCAGCTTCATACAGTTGAGCATCTCCCGTCGTCCCTGAGTCGCTCGACGACCTCGCTTTGTTATTGTTCCTGATGTCTCTCGTTCCCGCGTGCATATTATAACATTTGTCTTACTTTTCTCTAGTCCTCCCCTCAATTTGATCATTTCATCACTACATATCCAGTGCGCTAGGCTAGTGCTGCCAATATGTTGAGATGAATAGAATGGCAGCGGTTGACGGTCTATATATGTACAAGGGAAAGCATCATTCACACACGGGACTGTTGGGCAGCATTCAATTATTTCGTCGGTCGAAACATATAAGTTGTATCCTTGCAAAAACAAAAATAGGCAGCACGCACATGCTTCCAAGATTACACGGTGCAAACTCAGGTCCATAGCTACCTCAATGGCCTTGACACATGCTTCAGTTTCAGCATCGAGAGCAGTATGCACCTGTTGCAGCTTCCCAGCCCCCGCAGCTATGGCATTGCCAAACTCATCACGAATTGACAAAACCCCAAGCACCCGTTCCTGAGTCCTCCTTATAGGCTGCATCAACATTTACTTTCATGAACCCTGAATCCGGCAATTGCCAAGCCTGCCGTATCATCACCGGCGGACTGGATTGGGGCCTGTCCGGTCTGAATTCTAACACATGCTTACTGATGACCGCACTGACCTTGGCCGTGCTCCTCTGTCTCTCCCCTGCGTTCGCTTTATTTCTAGTTCTCCACCAGTCCCATAGCAGTACAGTGACCTGGAGTTTCTTCTCTTCTGGAAATGTGCAAATATGTTGTAAAACCTCACGAGTGCCCGGCACTCACACAGCGAGAGTCGAACATCCTCGAGTCCTTGTTCTCTCCAGGCTTCCTTGACCTTGCACTTGAGAAAAAGATGACCCCCAATCTATATCAGTAGGAAACACATTGGGCAACATGTGTCCAAATCGATTTGCTTACACTTTGACATTCAGTCGAGTTGGCAGGCTGTTATGAGCTAGGCACCAAAGGAACATGAGAACCTTGCCTGGAGCCGGAAGCTTCGAGGTCACGGCTGACACCGCTTATTCTTCACACCAAAAAACAGACTGAATGGATTTCTGAAAAACTGAAAATCAATCAGCATCCACAACTTTTACTGAAGAACACAACCGAGTTCTGAAGCAAGAATTGCACTCGATTTTACTATTGCAGGTACTACGTGTAATGTTTTTCCTTCTTACACAGGGCGTACTAGTGAGCCAAAAATGTAACTGCTCTAGTAGCACAGCTGGTTCCAGCTCTCATCAACACAAGGGTAAAAATAAAACAGCACGGGTACATTATGACTTTGCTTCGGAACCGTAGGCATCGGAGCTGAGGGTGACACACGGGAACCAGTATCTACGCTTGCCGTCCCTGTGTCCGTCGTCGATCATACCAAGTCCCTCCTGGTCGCGCAACAGAGTTTCATGGGTTACAAGTCGCCGATGTTATACACGCGGCAAATAATTTTACAGCTAATTTTGATCTAGACATGAAAAGGGTCCATGGGCATGCACATGGCTCCAGAAAAATCGCGTCCAGAGTGAATATACCAGAGTTTCAACATAACTTGCGGTCTAAAAAACAAAGCTGGGTTTCTTTCCTTTTGGCACGGGAATGAACCATGTAGATTGCTATCATAAAGAGGAAATCCAGAGGCGGTGTTTACCTTTAGCAAAGTGTCAAGGGCATCGATTGCACGTCCAGTTAACCATTAGAACTCTCTCAACTTGTTCTACGTTGACATAGCCTTTAGCCTGCATGTGAATGACGTTACAACTAGAGTAATGTGGTATAGGTTACACCAGTTTATGCATGTTCGCAGTTTATAGGTTCTATCAACCTATGTCTTGCTTGTCTAGTATCTAACTGAAATAAGCTTGGCAAAAGAGTTTTCCAATGTATTGTCTGGGGATTTTGACTTTCAACATATGCCAATTGATATGCTTGTATTGTAACATTGTGTCAAAAAACACAAACCTGAGCTAGTTCAAGTATCCCATTATGATCTTCACAAGCTTTTTCTTCCCAACAGAAATGACTTCAAAACCACTACCAAGGACCTGCAAGTTCACAAATGAAGGATTACAAGAATTATCCATTAAAAGTACATCCAATAACACTGTACTGAGGAAGGATTATCCATTAGTTATAGTGCAAACTCTAAAATGATGTGAAACATCAATTTTCCAAATATATTATTCGACAATATAAGCTTATAAGACTGACCTTCAGCTTACTTATAGCACGTAAACAGTCATCTGACGATAATGAACCAAGATCAGTTTTTCTTTTCTGGCAGAGAAGTTTGCGGAGTTCTAGCAAGTCAATAAGACCACCATTATGCGATCTTGTTCCTATGCATATGTCAACGATCTGAACACCTGCCACAATAGATATGGATGTTAAGCTCAGCATAAAAAGGTATAAGAGAAACTTACAAGATCCAAAGAATATCAAAGGACGCTAAAGTATACCAACCCAATTCATAGTAGAAGTCACCGATTCCTAGGAGCTCTGCCCAAACTCCTTTATTGGATGCCAATGGATCTACTCCAACTTTTGCACACATTTCATGAAACTGCTGTCTAAATACTGAATTTTTACGGATGTCACTCTGCACTAGCACAAGCGTGTACATACCATTAGGAGAGGTAACTGAAATATGCTTTGCCATTAGAAATTTATTCTCATCTCTTGTGGCACATGGGGATAAAAATATGATACTACCACACTGGAATTATGCCATGAGAAGAGTGAAATCTAGAACTATCAGCTATTCAGCTATCACAACAAATAGCAATCAATTGACACCTAACTGATACTAGATGATACAAAATGAAGTTCTACTTGGTGTTCTCTGGATCCAGACAGGCGTTTTAGCATAATATTAGGTTTACTTGTTTGATAAGGACGTGATTAACTTATTACTGATCAATTGGTCAAACCCCGGGGTAATACTTGTCACTAAAACAGTAGAAATCAACAAATGAAGTTGCTGACATTGCATAATTTCTCTGCCATAAACCATAATGCTCACATATAGCTTTCTATATGTACAGTACAATCTGCTGGATGCAACTTTGATAAGGTATGCCATGATGGAAAATATTGAATTGGCTGATTTTCTCCCCTCTTGACATATTTCCCAATAGTAGCATATTATTCAGACCGGAGTATATATGAGTAATTCCGCACACAAACAAAAAATCGCAACAGCACATTATGCTTCAATTCATACAGAAGCAGTAAGTAGACTGTTTCCAGTTTTGCCAGAAATAGGCATTCCATTTGTGATTGTTAGAATCCAGCAGATAGCAGACACAAACAAGTGCGGAAGGTAGCAAGATTCGATAGGAAGATCAGAAAATTAGTTAGCAAGATTCAATTCAGTGGAACTAGCGTAAGAAATTTGTCCCCTCCACTTCAGATCTCCCTCAACTGGCGAAGCAACGACTTACCTTATGCTTGCGACCTTCAGGTCGCAGCTCGAACAGGATGGAAAACCACGCGCCATGTAGGCTAACCAGTAGAAAAATTTGCACGTACGCGGGTCGCCGCCGCGTTCTGCAAGCCGGCGATCCCCGGCCGCCTCCCCATGCTCCTCCTCCTGCGCCCGGTGTCCCGGAGGCGGCGCGCCTATGGGAGATTGGGAGGTGGAACGGGCAGGAGCGTGCGGCGAAGCCGACAAGGGCGCCGGAAGGGCAGGTGGAGGGGCGAGCTGCGACGGGCGGTGGCGCCGTGGCGGAGGCTCGAAGCCGGCCGACGGCGAGGGGTCAAGCAAAGGATGGGCTGGGCTAAGATTTTGTTTTTTTTGTTTAGAACAAATATGGGCTGGGTTAAGTCAGGCTAAGCCTCTGCGCATAACGGACGCTAATGAGCCCAGCCCAACTGGCTGGAGGCTATCTGTTTTTTTTCTCTCTCTCTTCGCCCTTTCACTTTTACTTATTTTGCTGCTCACAATGTAAACGCTAACCAACATCTGCACCAAAGTCAACAGGATTAGAAGAACTTGAAGCTTCCTTCGTTGGAAAGTGGTTACCCTCCTCATACACTTACGTTAGCACATGTCCCTTCTTCTGTAATCTTTTGATGGTTGACACTTCCCCTCACGTGGCACCTGCTTCACTTTCCTAGTGAAGCTCTCCTCCAAGACACATGTATTGTTTTGTCAGTTCAATGCGTCAAACTTGGTACGCCACTGCCGAAGAACATCCTGAAATAAGGAAAGTACCCTTTTCAGCTGGAGCTCAAATGCACCTGCATGAACAGTAAAATCGAAAAAAATTCAAAACATTTCAGAAAAATTCTGATTTTTTTTTATGATGAACTTTGACAAATTTTCTAAGTGCTTGCAAATTTTCACCATAAGATCACATTCGAAGAAGGCGTGGCAAAAAAACAAAATCAGTGTTTCAAAATGCTTTCGAAAATAGCATTTTCAGAGCATCGTTTTTGTTTTTTTTGTCACGCCTTCCTAGAATGTGATCTCATCATCAAAATTTGCAAGCGCTTCAAGCATTTGTCAAAGTTCATCACAAAAAAAATTCAGAATTTTTTGAAATGTTTTGATTTTTTTTTTCGATTTTACTGTTCATGCGGGTGCATTTGAGCTCGAGCTCAAATACTCCACGTCCCTGAAATAATAGCTATAGTGAGTAGTGTATTTGTGAAAGTGACCATAATATAACATGATTAGAGAACCATCAAATCTTGCAAAAAAATCAATACTGCGGAATAAGATTATATATTGTTTGGTATTTTTGTAGCATACCTAAATCCAAGAAATTTTATAATCAATTAATGATAACCTTTTGCTTATCGTTTTATGAACTTGAAACTCTAGAAATGAAGTACACTCTCCCATAGTGTTGTATTTTGTACCAAAATTTAAATATAAGAAATGAAACATCATTGTACTTTCTTGCATTACTGATTCTTCTTAGCAAGTAATATCATAGGCACAATAGTGATTACGTAGTAGGAATAAGACCATCGAATAGTGGGGAAGATATAAATATAATCAAAGTTCATCGAATTATGGAGTAGCAAGTGTACCGTGCTTAATACAGGAAGAAGTACATTCGTTTGAATCCAAAGTGGACTAGAAACAACAGTTCATGGAGATAGATCAAGCATGCCAAACTCAAGTTATCTTAATAATAAGTCACATCAAATAATTACGTTTGCTGATCATTGACGTTCTTGGTATTGATTCTGCAGACAATTCCCATGGAATACTAACAGTAAATTCGAGAGATATGGCAGCTTCGGTACCAAATTACACCAGGAGATGGTTGTGGGCAATGTAGCAAAATGCGGCTTTAGGACTTCGCCTTGCAGACGCGCAAAAGGCGCGTTTAATTGGGTTCTCAATTTCTCCTACGAGAAGCTAGTCAGGAAGCCCAATTTGACAACGGCTTCATACAAAGGTCAAGCATCTCCCTTGCATCTGTGACCTACATGATAGCTCTCCTCTGCTACTGTTCCTGACATCTCTCGTTCCGCATACACATTGTAACATATGTTTGATTCTTCTATCATCCTCCCTTCAATTTGATCATCTCGACATCTCAACACCACCTATCCCGTACTTCTTTGTCCCAACTAGGTGACCTATCTAGTACACTAGACTAGTGCTTCCAGTATGTTAAAATGAGTTGAACAACGCCGATCACGTATGGTATATATACAAGGAAAGCAACGTAGTAAACGGCGACCACCGGTGAGCATTCAATTCTAGCTCACGAAGGGACATGAGTTTTGCAGATGTAGTAAATAGGGCTAGTAAATTTTATTATTTCAAAGAAGACATATAAGTTGGATCCTAATTTGCGTACTCGAGGAGTTCGACTCACTCTTTCAACCAAGTGACCTTTGTTGATAATTAAGCTTAATTCCAGCTCTTCTACGGATTATGAGTTTCTTTTTGGGGGAATAAAAATCACAAGTTGCATGTACAACTACATTAAATTACTTCTAGATAACGTGTACTCCCACGTGACAGCGTTGCGATAGCAAACAACGCCTAAACATACATACATCTGCAATCCAATTAAATCAACATTTTTAAATCAGCGAACGTTTCGCTTCATTTTAGTAAGTAGAGAATCAATGTTGACCAGCTCCGAACAATCCAACCAATTTGATCAACACACCATGGCCAATCACAATATCTTGCGGGGGCCGTTTGCCCCTCATGTGCTTCATGATGTCGCTTGAGGGGCCCCGCCCGTAAGTCAGCCCCATGCACGCATTAACCGGTGCACGTTGCATTAGGTCCCCACATGAGACCCGGATGCCGGTTACCGCAGCTCGGACTGCTGCATGCTGTTGAAGCCCACCAGTCATGTCTGTCTCGTCCCTTAGGCTGGGAAGTAACATGGACTAGTAACATACATATGTTATTATTTTCATAATGAAAAGTGTCATGGCTGTAGTAACATATATATTTTTATTTATTACTTTGCAGACTCATTTTACATTAGGCCTCTTCCAATGCACAAGTGCTTAGATGAGATGCTAAGCACATTAAATACTTTAGCAACTACAATAAAATCATTTTAACCCTGCAAAAAAAATAAAAAAGTCCATTTTACTACCCTGAACAAAGTTGGTGGTTCACATCACCCCCTGATCTATTTTTCTGCCCCCTTCACCCCCTGATCAAACCCATACCGGACGAATAACCCCCCTGGGTGGTTTGTCTCGACCTAGAGCTGACGTGGCGGTGGTAAACGGTGGTTTTTACCGGCTGGTGCGGTAGAGATGCCCCCACCGTGGGAAAAATTCCACATTCTCTCTTTCTCTCCCGCAACGAAATCCCTAACCCTAGCTTCCATGGGCGGCGGCAGCGTTACCTCCACCACCTTGTCCGTCGATGGCGTGTGCGCTGACGGCGATGGTGGCGCAGCCCCGGTCGTCGTCGCCGTCCAACCTACCCGTAGCTTGCCTGATAGGTCGTACCCGCAAGAGGTTTGGCGGCGAGGAGAGCCTTCTCTCCGACGGGAGAAGAGCCATGTTCTGATCCCCCGCACTCCGTCCATGGATGCGCTCGAGCTCCGCTACCGCCGGTACGTGCTGCTGGCCATGGCGGTTGGTGATGGCGAGGAGAGTGTGACGCCGGCAGCTCTTCTGGTGGCCTTGGAGGAGCGTTGCGGCGTGCTGCCGTCGGAGGTGGTCATCGAGGTCGCGTGCCCCCCTCACGACCTGTGGCTCACCTTCTCGACGGAGGAGAAGTGCACCGAGGTGCTCTTTTCCTCGATGAAGTTCAAGTGTTGCCGCCGCTGGATCCAGTTTACACGCTGGAGCAGATTGATTCGTGCTGAGCCTGGTGCTCTGGAGTACAGGAGCAAACTCAGCTTCGAAGGCCTCCCCAACCAGTCCTGGACGACGGAATCGGTGAAAGCAGTTTTGAAAGACCTCGGTGGCGAACTCATCGAGATCCTGCCGCCGACAAACCGCCGCGAGCTCGAGGTAATGGCTTGGCTTCGTGACCCGTTCTATGTTGGCAAGCTGGTGACAGTTGAGATACCTGAGCCACCGTTGTTTAACAAGCGACCGGAGTCGATGGATGAGTACGAAGCAATGAAGTTTGATTCGGGTGACTACGGGCCGTCGTTGCCAAGGAAGAAAAGGACACTGTTGTATCCAGTTTTGTGCCATCTGAAAGAGGTGATTGATCGTGGTCCTCTGCTAGCTGAGGGCTTGCCTGCTGAGTGGCTACCAGCTGAAGGTGAAGACCTCAGTCGCAAGCACATATTCAAGACCGTGCTGGGAAAGATAGATGGACTGGGTATTCAGAAGCAGTTTGATCTAGAATTTGTGTGATCTAGCAGTTTGATCCTGTGTTAATTTCTATTAATTATGTACTAGTGGAGTGTGTGTTAATCATGTGGACCTGGTGTGGTTGGTGTGTGCCAAATGTGTGCCAAATGTGTTAATCTAGTGGACTTGGTGTGTGGCAAATGTGTGCCAGAGTGCCAGATGATGTGTAATGAACTTGACAACAGTTAATTATGTACTACCAGTTTGATCTTGTTTCTTCTTCTATCATGAAGCAAAACCAACAATTGCATTTGTCAGTTTGATTTAGCTGCTGTCAATGCAAACAGACTTGTCACGGGACCAAAAAAATCTGAAACTTGTGAATGCACAAAACACACAAACATAAGTACTTCATGTTCTCCAGCCAACACAATACTTCATAATCTTTAGCCAGCAAGCACAAAACACACAAACATAAGTACTTCATGTTGTCAGCTACAGCCAGCAGGTAAAGTAAATAGTTTCAACCATTTTGCAACTACATCTTCTAACTCCTAAGTTCATCAAACATGCTAACAGTCCTCCTCTGCCTAGAAGTTGCTCCTGGTCTTTTGTACACTTTAGCTTTAGGTGCAGTTTTGTTGACTTGTTTAGGGGTCCTTCCACTTCTAGGTTTGGTTTGGGCCCCCTGCTGTGAAGATAGGTGTTGTGTGCCTTGATGTGAAGATTGTTGTTGGGTGCCCTGTTGTGAAGATTGTGCCATGTCCCCTGTAGATGTTCCCTTAGTGACTCTTTGTGATGTTCTTGGTTCATTTTGCTACAACAGAATAAAGAGAAAATAATTGTTAGTTACATCAGAATAAAAGAAGAAAAGAATTGCCCATATGACAGTACACACCTTTGTCTCTTTCTTTCTCTTCTTATTCTTGTATTTTCCCCTGTTGGGATTACTTGTGCACTTTCTCATGTTGTGCCCAGGTTGTCCACATAGACTGCACTTACCTTTTGTTCCAATCTTTGAAAGCTTGTGTGGATGTTTTGGAGACTCATCTCCACCTCTTCTTCTCTCAGTCCTAGGTCTCCCAGGCATTTGCACATAGCCTGGAACAGCTGGCCTTGGTCTGTCAGACACTGGCCAGCTAGGCATGCCCTCCATTGGCATCAAGCAATGCTCATAAGTCCTGTTGTAAGCTTCAATTCTGTAGTAGCTTGAAATTAGTGAATCAATGTCATCAGGACCACACTGAGATGCTGCAAGAGCATGAACACATGGAATTCCAGACAGTTGCCAATATCTACATGAACATGTTTTAGCTTGCATGTCAACTTTGAAACCATGCTGCCCTAGTTTCACCTCATATCCATCTTTTCCATTCCATAATGTCTCACACTTCTCAGTAAGCTGTATCAGCTTGTTGACCTTTTTCATAATTTTAGGACAAATAATTCCATTCCATTTTGCAGGCATTGCTCTGTTTACTTGGATTCTTACAGTGACCTTTGTTCTAATTGCTTCAAACATGCTGATAATAGGCAACCCTCTGTACTCTACTATCTAGTTGTTAAAACTCTCACACATGTTATTATCCACAGAATCACAACATGAGCCTTCTTTGAACCAAGCTCTACACCAATGTTCTGGACCTGATTGCATCATGTCTCTTGCTCCATCTGGTGTGAGTTGAGCAAGTTTGGCCCTGTTCAAGTTGAACTGTATCCTGTTTGAAGATTTTGCACAAGCCCAAAATTTTTTCTGATATGCTTGATCTCTATGATTTTTCTTCCAATTAGCATAGATATGCCTAGCACAATTCCTATGCTCAGCATTTGGAACAACCTTGGACACAGCCTTGATGAGGCCTTTTTCTTGATCAGATATGAAGACCCACCCTTCTCCTTGATTTTCAATCTCCAAGTCTTTGTTTAGCAGAGCCATAAACCAGAACCAAGAGTCTTTGTTCTCAACCTCTACAGCAGCCCAGGCTATTGGATACATTTGCCCATTGGCATCTCTCCCAAGAGCACACAATAGTTCTCCACTCTGGGCTCCTTTAAAGAAGCAACCATCCAATCCTACAACTTTCCTGCAACCTTCTATGAAACCTCTTTTGCAAGCATGGAAACACCCATATAATGTCTGAAAAACAGGGGCACTTTCTTTTGGATTTAGCACTACTGCAACAGTGCTACCTGGGTTGCTCCTCCATATTTCTAGTTGGTAATCGAAAACCCTAGAATATTCTTCATGCATTGCTTCTCTAACTCTTCTTCTCACAATTGCCTTTGCTTTCTTTATCTTGGAGACATGCACATCTGCAAACATCTCCAACCTGACAGTTGCCTTGATAGATTTGATTTTTCATAAAATGTGATCACTTGAAACCAGTCATTAGAGCTCCTCTTTCCAGCATATATCAACCATGGACACTCAGGCCAAGAGCATTTTGCCCTAATCCTTCTAGCCTCATCCTTTATGAAGGTAATTTGTCTCTTCATTGCTAGACCATATTTCACAACAGCCTTCTTGAACTGTTTTCTCCCCCTAAATGTCATGCCAAGGCAAAAGACATGAATTGCAGCCTTGCTATCAAATCTTGGAAATCTTGTTTCCCTCCTAATGGAATTTCCAAACTCATCCTCATCATAACTGTACTCCTCACTTGAATCCATGTAAGGAGTGTCATTTCCCTCATCCATTTAACTGTGCTGTATTTTCTTTGATCTCATTCTCTTCATCAAGTGGCAAGTTCATCCTTATCTTTCTAAGCACTTCTTTAGCATGCTTTCTCAGCTCTTCTGCTTCATCATCTTCCCCTGAACTATCTGCATCTCCAGGACACCAATCCAGGTCTTCACATTCATCAGCAGCATCCTCTTCTTTATTTTCTGCATTAATCTCTTCTCCACCTTCAGGTTACACATTTGCTGCAGTTCCAGCAATTCCAGCAGCATCCTCATGCTCATGCTCATCCACATCCTCATCAGAGCAATCATCTAGGTCCTCTGCATGCTCTGCTTGCCAATCACTGTCAGTGTGATCTTCTTGACTTTCAGTTTCATCTCTTCCAGGATTTTCAGTGTGCTCTTATTGCTCTTCTTCATTTCCTGCATTTTGTTTAGCTCCACCTTCAGCTTCCAAGTTCACATATATGTCCACAACAACACCATCTGTAATGCATTTCTCCATAAAATACACATTTGCATCACTCTCTAACCTTCTCAGCCCATCTCTAACATTCATTCCAGGAAACAGCCAGTAGAGCCTATGATTGTCTATCAAAGACTCACCATGGTATGCCATCGTTATGTCTGCAATCTGCTCCCTGACAGATGCTAAGGACACACTGTCCCTCTGAATAAAAGTGACCTCGACAGAACCACCAACGTAAGATAAACACTTCCCTGAATGTTCAAATTGACCATTGTAATAGACACGAAGGCCTAACCAATCAAGATTATCCATTGCTGGCCCTGCAGATTTGAAACGACAACCAAGCAACACTTAAATCCCTATAAAACAGGAACTTCTCCTTCATTCTACTCGAACTACACCATTAACATATCTTGCAATCAACTAGAGCAATGTGTAGTAGGGGAAGGAGATGAAACTAACCTCAATTTGCCGGCGCCGCCGTGGAAACACTCAGTCCACCCCTACCAGTCCCGACGCCGCATGGAGTGCGCCAGCACGCTAGGGTTTGGGGATGGGGACAAGAGAGGTGGCGGGGACAAGATGGATTGGGGTTGATTCACCGCGGCACACTGCTGTCGGCGCCACTCGGAGCACCGTCGATGGTCTCGGCTCAGCGCCGCCGCGACAATTCCATCGCCGACGACAGAGAGGGAGGGGAATGGGGAATTTGCGGAAGACAGAACGAACGGGTGCGGAGGCATCTCTACCGCACCAGCCGGTAAAAACCACCGTTTACCACCGCCACGTCAGCTCCAGGTCGAGACAAACCACCCAGGGGGTATTTCGTCCCGTATGGGTTTGGTCAGGGGGTGAAGGGGGCAGAAAAATAGATCAGGGGGTGATATGAACCACCAACTTTGTTCAGGGTAGTAAAATGGACTTTTTTCCAAAAAAAATACTTTAGCAATTAGAGTCCTCAATATGCATAGGTGCTTAACTTGTTGTAGCTAAGCTCACTTTATTAAATGATTTAGTAACTAAAATCTTGCATGCATTGGTGAGTTTCCTTCATTTAAGTGTTTTGCCTAGGTTCCGGCGCTTGACATTGTTTTTTCTGGGTCACCAAACTCATCTCTCTTCTTTTAAATACATTGTCACGTCAGATTTTTTGTCTACATGGCAGCCTTAGCACCGGTACAAGGTGAAGCACTGGGAAGGGCCTTAAGAAGCGCTATGTTTTTTTAGAAAAGGAGGATTACCTCCGGCCTCTGCATCAATACGATGCATGCGGCCCCTTTATTAATGAAAGCAATAAAATAGTCTACGATTCCGAACAAACTCAAAAGGAGCTGCAAAATAATCCATAAAAAAAGATGCCATAACTGGCTAAAATAGGACTAGATGCCTAACCATCTATCCTATTACTGGACCGCCATCCAAACCGGTTGTAGATATCCCGAGCTACCATCTCCCACCGGGTAGACCTAGTAACCAAAGGCTCCCTGGTTTCCGCAGGTGTGAGTAACGCCCATGTACGGATCAACGCCGATGTCTTGTAAAGTACCTGCAAAAAATTTACATGTGTTTGTCTGTTAAAAACCAAGTCATTCCTGTAGTGCCATATAGCCCAAAGTAATGCACATACTCCTATATGAATATGCCTCACAGTAATTATGTCCACTCCATTTAGCCACGTCCCAAACAACGTGTCAATGCTATCTGGAGGTATGATATTAAAGGCTATACGAACTGTTGCCATAATTTTTTTGCTAGCGGGCACTGGAGAAAAAGGTGTTTGATGGTTTCATCGTGATCACAAAAGCTACATCTTTTACTTCCCTCCCAATCGCGCTTTGCCAAATTTTCCTTAGTGAGAATCACCTCCTTGTGAACAAAACACATGAAGACTTTGATTCGTAATGGTACTTTGACCTTCCAAATATGGATCGAATTGGCGATTGGTACAGTGTCAATAAGGTTCACATCGATTTCACTGAAAAGATGCCATTAGTGGTTAGCTTCCAATGAAGCCTATCAGACTCATCCGATAACTGAACATCCATGAGTCTTCTGACTAAGTCTAACAAAGCCTCCCAGCGATGATCCAGCAAAGCTCGTCGGAATTGAATATTTAAAGGATTAGAATGTAATATTGTGGCAACGTACGCCTCCTTACATTGCAAAATATTATAGAGAGATGGATATTGTGTGGCTAGAGGCGTCTCCCCCAGCAACGTATCCTCCCAGAATCTCGTGGACTCACCATTTTCAATGATAAATTTAGCTCTATGGAAAAAGGCTGCTTTCATTCTCATCAAACCTTTCCAGAAGGATGAATCATTGGGTCTGACTGTGACCTGGGCCAAGGTATTAGATTGTAAGAACTTATTACGCAAAATTTGTACCCACATACCTTCTGTCTCCACAGATAGTCTGAACAGCCATTTACTAAGCAGACACCTGTTCTTTACCTCGAAATTATCAATCCCCAGACCTCCCTGGTCCTTGGGCCTACAGATAATATCCCATCTAGTAAGTTTGTATTTCCTCTTAACTTCATCACTCTGCTAGAAGAAGCGGGATCGATAAAAGTCCAACATTTTACGTACCCCTACCGGTATCTCAAAGAAGGACAGAAGGAACATAGGAATACCCGTGAGAACCGAGTTAATCAATATTAGACGTCCTCCGTAAGACAAAAGCTTACCCTTCCAGCAGCTTAGTTTTTTTCTCGAAACGATTCTCAATACACTTCCACTCTTTGTTTGATAGTTTACGATGGTGAATTGGTATTCCTAGATAACTGAACGGTAGGCTTCCCAATTCACAGCCGAACAATTGTTTATAGACGTCTTGTTCATCTTTGGCTCTCCCAAAACAGAACAATTCACTTTTGTGAAAATTAATTTTCAAGCCCGACAACAGTTCGAATAAGCAAAGGATAAGTTTCATGTTTCTGGTCTTTGCTATATCGTGTTCCATAAACAAAATAGTGTCATCTGCGTATTGTAGAATAGACACACCACTATCCACTAGATGTGATACTATTCCTCCTACATGGCCTTCCTTTTTAGCCCTTCCTATGAGAATTGTCAACATGTCTGCAACTACATTAAATAGGATAGGGGACATTGGGTCTCCCTGCCTAAGACCTATGTGCGTTTGGAAGTAATGATCAATATCATCATTAACTTTAATTCCAATGCTTCCTTTTTTTGTACAAAGGATTCAACGTGCTTCCTTCATATTTCGTAAAATCCCTTCATACGTAAGGCTTGTTGTAGGAACGGCCATTTAACCTTATCATACGCTTTCTCGAAATCCACCTTGAAGATAATCCCATCTAGTTTTTTCAAGTGAATTTCATGCATGGTTTCATGAAGGACAACCACACCCTCTAGTATGTTTCTGCCCGGCATGAAAGCCGTCTGACTAGGCTGCACCACAGTATGTGCAATCTGTGTCAATCGATTCGTCCTGACCTTTGTAAATATTTTGAAGCTCATATTAAGCAAGCAAATAGGACGGAATTGTTCAATGCGCACCGCCCCTCCTTCTTTGACAACAATGTAATTGTCCCAAAGTTTAGGTAGAAAAGCTTGCATGTGGCCATTAAACAAATCTTGAAACATCGAAAGTAAGTCACCTTTAATAATATGCCAACATCTTTTATAAAACTCAGCAGGAAACCCGTCTGGACATGGCGCCTTATTAGTCTTCATTTGTGATATGGCCTCAAACACCTCTTTCTCCGTAAATGGTGCGGTCAATATCTCATTCTCGTCTGTCCCGAGCTAAGGAATATCTCCGACCATCTGCTCATCCATAGACACCAAATTGTCCTCAGGAGCCCCAAATAGCTGCTTATAGTATTCAGAGATGTACAACTTTAGGTTTTCGTGCCCTACAAGTGTACCCTCATCTTGCTCAAGTTGAAAGATTGCTATGTGATGGTAACATATTATGTTACTCTATTTTCCTCTCTCCATTTTAATTACATGACACACCGTTTATATGTATATTACTACCTATGTGACGCCCACTATGACTAGTCTAAATAATTTTGCTGCGGCGACTGCGATTCTCCTACCCCAAAGCCGCCGCCCACCAACTCCCCGTCGCGGTTGACTTCGGGAGGACTTCCGCCTGCTGACCCCCCGCCCCCACTCGTCGGTACACTCTCTCTCTGGCGGCTCTCGACTTCGAGGCGCTTCGACTTTTCCACAGGTTGCTTTCTGCTGCCGCGATGTGGAATCTCAAGCGCTTTAAATTTGCTGTCTCATTGTATGTGTTGTTGTCAGCTTCATCTCTTTTACCAGATTGTTATGTTGATTGCTAAACAGTCACCCGACTAAAGTTAATAATATAAGCATGTACAAGCTTTAGGCTAAAAGGATGAATGTGTAATTCTAATCTTCCAGTGAAGTCTGTCAAAGCAAGCACATTGGCCTAACTTTGATCAGACTAAAATATTCAATCATGTTTCGCTGAGCTGCTTCCCAGTATATGCTGTTGTTAGTTTATTATGTCCTATACATGTCTTGGATATCACTGAATCATATTGCTTGACTTACCATCCGACTCCACAACGAGCTCGTAATACGTGAAGATGTCAGAACATTCTGAGAGCACAGCTGAAAAGTTCAGGGGCAACATCATGGATACTATAGCTGAAAAACTCCCTAAGCAGAAGTCTGATAATATCATGAGCAACATCATGGATACCATTGCTGACAAGCTCCCTAAGCAGAAGTTTGGCAGCTTCGATCCAGGTTCAGTCTCTGATGTGAAGAACAAGATGTTTGGCCGTCAGAAGTCCCTCCATGGAGTTTTGGATGGTGGAAAGTGTACCTTGCCTGCTCATGTGCTTACTTCATTTTTCTATTGTGGACTGGACATTTGTGATGCTTTTCTTTTGTCATTGTAGGAACAAGAAGATATCTTCCAGTGTTTTGGGCATCGCAACAGCTATTTGGGTTTTTTTGAGTGGCTTGATTACCACTTCTTGACAAGCATTTCATTTGCCCTCGTTCTTGGAATGGTTGGTCAGTTCGTTCGGTCGAACTTCTCAAGCAGACTAGGCAGGTATTGATGGGGATATGTACCTAGAGTAGGGTCATAGGCCTGACCTACATACCCTACCTAAGGACACTGCCCCAGAAGGCTTAAGGACAACAAGGAAGTCTCCGACTGAAATCACCAAGACATACAAGTCACTCGACAAACTCCACTCGGAGATTACCTTTCACTCGACGGATATCTTTCACTCGGAAGAACCAGAAGACAGTCGACTGCAGAAGACCAGAAGCCACCTCAGGGAGGCTAACGGGCAGGCGTTCGTCTAGATCATAAGTAGCATTTATTGCATACGTTACCAGTAACGTTCACCATTATAGCCACGATCGGACCCTTAGATGCTGGACATTATGAGGGGCAGCGTACTCTATATAAGCCGCTCCTCCCCTCTGGCACAAGGGTTCGCATCCTCTGTAAGGATACTCATATTCCACTCGACAAGAATTCCCGAGCACTGAGACGTAGGGCTGTTACCTCCACGAGAGGGGCCTGAACTCATACATCTGTGTGTACAATCTCGTCGTAGCTAGGACTCTGCCCTCTCCTTACGTACCCCTACCTTCTACTGTCAGGCTCGTTCCCACGACAGTTGGCGCCCACCGTGGGGCAGGCGTCTAAGCGACTTCCGGCGAGGTTGCATTTTTTCTCCTTCGTCATGTCTTCCTGTGGTGATTTGTTCCTGGGCCACGAGATCCGTCTCGGTGCGCTCACCTTCATCGCCGACGATTCGGCATGGCTCCAGGAAGCGCCTCTGGATGTTGAGGCGCTCCCGATTCGCGGAGCAACGCACTTCTGCGCGAGCTCCTGCGGCGTCCTTCTCCTACAGCCGTCGACTCCGTATTCGTCAGCCCTTCCTGTTGTTCGCCGCCGCAAGCGATCTGGCCGTTCGCGGCTACAGCGTTGGGTGAGACATGCGGCGGCTCGCCAAGTTTCGTCCCCGCAGATTGCGGCTATCGAGCCCGCCGAGTCACTTCACGGCGTGTTCGACTCGGCGTCAGATCAGTCTGACGTTCCCTCCGAGTGCGAGAGCTGCGATCCTGCGGCTGAAGTTTTTATGACTGGTTCTCATCAGAGTCCGCCGCCTGGCTTCAGCCATGCCAGGCGCGAGGCTGGAGGACCGCCGAATGAACAGCACCGTCGGGATGAGGATATTCTCCACACTCCCATTGTCGGTGCGACTGCTGAAGCACAGGCCATGGAGGCCACGCGCCTTCGGCTCAAAGAGATGCAGGAGGCACTCGACGAGCGTGCTCGCCAGCGTCCACCGCGTCCCAATCGACATCAGCGACAGTTATTTCCGAGTGGATCCCGGAATAATGTCGAGGTATTCCGTACTCCAGTTTTGAATGTTGCAGCTGCCGCTAAGATTGCAGATTCTATTCAGCCGTCACGGTCAGAGGCTGGTAGAGGTTTGCAGCAGATCAGAACGTTGCTCGAGGCAGCGCAGCAGGAGAATGCGGCTGTTTCTCAGTCGCAGAACAGGTTACACAGCAATTCACCCAGAGCAGAAATAGTTCAGTCGGCCCACAGTCCTGGGTCACCTTTTCGCCACAGAGGCGGAGGTTACCGCGAAGATCAGTACAGAGATCAGGGGAGGGATCAGTTTGTTCCCCGTTATCACCGTGATGACCGCCGTCGAGTGCTTACTCCTCCGCGGAGTGGTTCATATGTGCCCCGGCACAATGACGATAGGCGCCCGTTCGGTGATGAGCGGAATCCTGGATTTGACGCCAGGAATGTCCTTGCTCAAAGGCGGATCGACAGAGGCAGAGCCCACAGGGATGGTTATGAAAGAGACTATCCGAGTGGAAGTGGTGCTGTTGTTTCTGGCCCCGAATGTTTTAGCAGAGCCATTCGTTCTGCAGAGATTCCCCCCAACTTCAGGTTGGCGGCCGGAATAAGCAAGTTTTCTGGCGAGTCGAAGCCCGAGACATGGTTAGATGATTACCGAGTGGCTGTGCAGATTGGTGGAGGAAACGACAACGTAGCCATGAAGCATTTGTCCTTGATGTTGGATGGTTCGGTCCGGGCGTGGTTGAATCGCTTGGCTCCTTCTAGCATCTATTGCTAGGAGGATCTTGCCCGAGTGTTCATCAGTACCTTCGAGGGTACTTGCAAGCGTCCTGCGGGTTTGATTGATTTGCAGCACTGTGTTCAGAAGCCCAATGAAACCTTGAGAGATTACATTCAGCGTTGGTCCACTCTGCATCACACAGTGGAAAATGTTTCCGAACATCAAGCTGTTTGTGCTTTCAAGGCCGGTGTTAGGTACAGAGAGCTCTATCTGAAGTTCGGTCGCACAGGTGATATTTCCCTGAGCAAAATGATGGAGATTGCTACTCGGTACGCCAACGGCGAAGAGGAGGACCGCCTCCGTAGCGGTAAAGGAAAAGTAGTCGACAATGATGCCGGTGGAAATTCCAGTCGGAAGCAGAAGCGCAAGGCTGATCCCCCTGCTCAGGCAGAAGCAGCCGCTCTGGCGGCACAAGGTAAAAATAAGGGAAAATCCAAAGCTAAGTTCACCCCCAAGAAGTCAAAGAATCAGTCGGGTACGGATGTTTTGGATTTACCGTGTGCAATTCACACGAAGAAAGATGAAGAGGGCAATTTAATATTGCCAAAGCATACCACTCGACAGTGCCGTTTGCTGATCCAGCAGTTCAAGGAGAGTCAGTCGAGTGAGAAAGATCCTGAAAAAGAGGATGAAGAAGACAAAGAAGAGTTCCCTGAGGTCAATGCCACTCTGTTGATTTTTGCTGATGTTGAAAGCAAAAGTCGACTGAAAGTTATCAACAGAGAAGTCAACATGGCCGTTCCTTCCACCCCCACATACCTCAAGTGGTCTCAGACTGCTATCACATTCAACCAGTCGGATCACCCGGCTCATATTGCTACCCCTGGTCGGCAAGCGCTGGTGGTCGACCCAGTTGTGGGAGGCACTCGACTCCGCAAGGTCTTGATGGATGGTGGGATCGGTTTGAACATATTGTACGCGGATACCTTAAAGGGGATGGGCATTCCGATGTCCCGTCTCAGTGAAAGCAACATGCAGTTCCATGGCGTCATCCCTGGGAAAAAGGCTAAGTCACTCGGCCAAATAGCATTGGACGTGGTGTTTGGCGATGATAAGCATTTTCGCAAAGAGAAATTGACGTTCGAAGTGGTGGATTTCCAGAGCGCGTACCACGCCATCCTTGGCCGTCCGGCTTATGCTCGTTTCATGGCCCGTCCATGCTACATGTATCTCAAGCTGAAGATGCCCGGCCCAAGGGTGTGATCACAGTCACTGGCAATCGACAGAGAGCTGAGGAGTGCCTTCAGCAGGGCTCCAAAATCGCCGATCATCAGATGGCTATGGTTGAATTGGAAGAGTACCAGAAAAATACTGATCCTGCCGACCTGCTGCGAACTAAGAAGCCCGCTTCTGAGTCAGCTTTCCAGTCGGCAGGTGAAGTGAAGAAGGTGAACATTCACCCGACAGATCCAACTGCTGCCCCGACTAACATTTCAACGACACTCGACAGCAAATAGGAAGCCGAGCTCATCCAGTTCCTCCATGAGAACTGGGACATCTTCGCATGGAAGCCTGCTGACATGCCGGGTGTACCCAGGGAACTGGCTGAGCACCGACTTAGAGTTGACCCGAAGGCCAAGCCTGTGAAGGAGCACTTGCGTCGGTCGGCAACAGAAAAGCGAAAAGCAATCGGCGAAGAAGTGGCTCGTCTCTTGACAACCAAGTTTATACGTGAGATTTACCACTCCGAGTGGTTATCAAACGTCGTCATGGTCCCTAAGAAGGACAAGTCACTCCGCATGTGTATTGATTTCAAACATATCAATCGGGTCTGCCCGAAGGATCATTTTCCGCTCCCCCGCATTGATCAGATTGTCGACTCAACCGCGGGGTGCGAGCGTCTATCTTTTCTTGATGCTTACTCTGGCTACCATCAGATCCGTCTGTTTGGTCCAGATGAAATAAAGACAGCCTTCATCACCCCATTCGGGTGCTACTGTTATATCACCATGCCTTTTGGTCTAAAAAATGCTGGCGCTACTTTCATGCGCATGATTCAGAAATGTTTGCTTGATCAGATCCCTCGGAACGTTGAAGCATATATGGACGATATCGTTGTCAAGTCTCGCAAAGGTTCCGACCTGTTGTCTGACTTGGCTGAAACATTCGCCAATCTGAGGAGATATGATATCAAGCTAAATCCGACTAAGTGCACTTTCGGTGTTCCTGGTGGCAAGTTACTCGGTTTTCTCGTTTCCGAACGAGGAATCGACGCCAATCCTGAAAAGATCAGTGCTATCACCCGAATGAAAAGCCCTGAGCGTGTGCACGATGTCCAGAAGCTCACAGGTTGCCTAGCAGCGTTGAGTCGATTCGTTTCTCGTCTCGGTGAGAAGGCATTGCCTTTATACCGACTGATGAAGAAATCTGATACATTTGAGTGGACTCCAGAAGCTGAGGCAGCGTTTGTTGAGCTCAAAACCCTGCTTTCCACCCAGCCGGTGCTTGCTGCTCCGCACAGCAAAGAGCCTTTGCTCCTGTACATTGCGGCCACTAATCAGGTCGTCAGTACAGTTCTCACTGTCGAGAGGGAAGAGGAAGGCAAAGCTTACAAGGTCCAGCGTCCTGTTTACTACATCTCTGAAGTGTTGACTCCTTCAAAGCAAAGGTATCCATATTACCAGAAGCTCGTATATGGTATATATCTGTCAGCTAAGAAGGTGGCACACTACTTTCAAGATCACTCAATTTCAGTCGTCAGTGAAGCTCCGTTGTCTGAGATTCTCAACAATCGAGACGCGACTGGTCGAGTGGCCAAATGGGCTATTGAGCTCCTCTATTTTGATATCAAGTTTGAAGCGAAGAAAGCAATCAAGTCTCAAGCTCTTGCTGATTTCCTTGCCGAGTGGATCGAACAGCAACAGCCAATTCAAGTTCACTCGGCACACTGGACCATGTTCTCTGACGGTTCTAAGATGCTGAATGGGTCTGGTGCTGGCGTAGTTTTGGTATCCCCAAAAGGCGACAAACTCAGTTATGTCTTACAGATTCACTTTGATTCCTCCAACAATGAAACTGAATATGAAGCACTCCTGTATGGTTTGCGTATGGCCATTTCACTCGGCGTCCGGCGCCTGATGGTATACGGCGACTCTGATCTGGTGGTCAATCAAGTGATGAAAGAGTGGGATGTCAGGAACCCCACCATGACTGGATACTGCAATGCAGTAAGGAAGCTTGAGAAGAAATTCGAAGGTCTGGAACTCCATAATGTTCCCCGAGTGAAAAATCAGGCAGCTCATGAGCTAGCAAAGATTGGATCCACTCGGAAGCCTGTCCCCAGTAATGTGTTTCTTGAGCACCTACATTCTCCTTCAGTACAAGAAGATCCCTTCATTGAAGAGCCCACGCAAGCAAAGAGCGTTTCTGATCCGACTGAAGTTGAAGTCCCAGCGGTCATAGATCTGGTCATGGAGATTCTAGTGATCACGCCCGACTAGACTGTACCTTATGTTGCATACATCCTGAGGCGGGAACTCCCAGATGACGAAGATGAAGCTCGGCAGATAGTCCGTAGATCCAAGGCCTTTACTGTTATAGATGGACGACTCTACAGAGAAAGCGTAACTGGCGTAGCTCAGCGGTGTATCACTCCTGAAGAAGGTCAAATGATTTTGGAGGAGATTCACTCGGGAACTTGTGGTCATCATGAGTCCTCCAGGACGATTGTAGCCAAAGCATACCGAGCTGGTTTCTTCTGGCCGCGCGCCAACGAGATGGCTAAGGAGATTGTTGATCACTGCGAAGGGTGCCAGTTCTATTCGAACCTGTCGCACAAGCCTGCGTCTGCCTTGAAGACTATTCCACTCGTCTGGCCGTTTGCAGTATGGAGTTTGGATATGGTTGGTCCCCTTCGAACAGGCCAGAGTGGATTTACTCATTTACTGGTAACAGTCGACAAGTTCACTAAGTGGATTGAAGCCAAACCCATCAAGAAGTTGAACGCCCGCACTGCAATCAAATTCATGAAAGAGATAACTTTCCGGTATGGAGTTCCCCACAGTATCATTACGGACAATGGTTCAAACTTTGACTCGGAAGAATTCAGATACTTTTGCTCCTCTCAAGGCACTCGGTTGGATTACGCATTCGTTGCGCACCCCCAGTCTAACGGTCAAGCTGAGCGAGCGAATGGCCTTATCCTTCAAGGGCTGAAGCCTCGACTCATGCGAGATCTCGATCATGCAGCTGGAGCTTGGGTCACTGAATTGCCGTCTGTTCTGTGGGGCTTGAGGACAACTCCTAGTCGGTCGACTGGACGCACTCCGTTCTTTTTGGTATACGGAGCCGAAGCCATTTTGCCCAGCGACGTCCTTCACAATTCTCCCCGAGTAGACCTTTACTCAGAAGCTGAGGCTGAGAAGGCACGACAAGACGGAGTGGACCTCCTAGAAGAAGAACGCGAGATGGCTTTGATTCGGTCGACTGCGTACCAGCAAGATCTGCGCCGGTTCCATGCGAGACATGTCAAGAGTCGGTCGTTCCACGAAGGTGATCTTGTGCTCCGAGTGGATCAGCAGCGACCTCACAAGCTGGCTCCAGCATGGGAAGGCCCTTTCGTCGTCACCAAAGTGCTGAACAATGGAGCCTACCACCTCTTCAACCTGAAGAAGAATATCGACGAACCGCGCGCCTGGAACGCGGATTTGCTTCGACGTTTTTATACTTGACAACTGAATGGTTTTGATGTAATAAGAGTTCTCCAGACAATGTCGTTTGTTAAAGTTATGACTCCTGCAGTTTTTTGTCGATTCCGATCGCACAATTTCTTATTCAGAAACTTCTCCGAGTGGTGAGCAATCCTCTCACTCGAGGGCTTAGCTGCGAACCAGTTTTCGCCTAAGTTAACAATTTCTGTCGAGTGGATTGCAATCCATTCACTCGGAAACTTAGCTGCGAACCAGTCTTCGCCTAAGTTAAAAAACTTCTCCGAGTGAAGAGCGATCCTCTCACTCGGGGGCTTAGCTGCGAACCAGTTTTCGCCTAAGTTAACAATTTCTGCTGAGTGGATAGCAATCCACTCACTCGGAAACTTAGCTGCGAACCAGTCTTCGCCTAAGTTAAAAAACTTCTCCGAGTGAAGAGTGATCCTCTCACTCGGGGGCTTAGCTGCGAACCAGTTTTCGCCTAAGTTAACAATTTCTGCCGAGTGGATAGCAATGCATTCACTCGGAAACTTAGCTGCGAACCAGTCTTCGCCTAAGTTAAAAAACTTCTCCGAGTGAAGAGCGATCCTCACACTCGGGGGCTTAGCTGCGAACCAGTTTTCGCCTAAGTTAAAAAACCCTGCCAAGTGGATAGCAATCCATTCACTCGGAAACTTAGCTGTGAACCAGTCTTCGCCTAAGTTAAAAAACTTCTCCGAGTGAAGAGCGATCCTCTCACTCGGGGGCTTAGCTGCGAACCAGTTTTCGCCTAAGTTAAAAAACCCTTCCGAGTGTATAGCGTTCCATACACTCGGAAACTTAGCTGCGAACCAGTCTTCGCTTAAGTTAAAAAACTTCTCCGAGTAAAGAGCGATCCTCTCACTTGGGGGCTTAGCTGCGAACCAGTTTTCGCCTAAGTTAAAAACCCTTCCGAGTGGATAAGATATCATTCACTCGGAAACTTAGCTGCGAACCAGTCTTCGCCTAAGTCTGAAATTCTACCGAATGCTGAACATCCGTTCCTTTTCGGGAGCAAAGCAAATTTAACCAAGCAAGAGGTCAGAAAGCGAAATGCGGATAACTCCAGAATCTCTAGCGCGGTAGAAAGTTATTCGCGCAAAGGAAAGTACTCAGGCCTAAGGCCCGAATGAAGTTTTAATCGGTTACACCATCACTCGGCATACCGAGGCAAATAAAGTGTTAACTGCAAATAAACTGTTTTTTAAGCACCAGTGGGGTTCGCAGGTTCGACGAAGGTGTCCAGATCAATCCCGTCAGCGATCCGAGTGGCTGCTTCGATGAAGGTCTCCATGAAGTCTTGAAATCGAAGTTTCTTCGTATTGATCACTCGGAGAGCTTTCAGTTTGTCCTCCCTTGCCTCCTTGCAATGAACCCGGATGAGTGAAAGTGCCACATCAGCGCCGCAGCGAGCGGCAGATTTCTTCCATGCTTGCACTCGACCAGGAATCTCATTGAGGCGGGTCATCATTGACTCGAGATCAGTCTGGAGGGAGTCTTCCGGCCACAGTTCTTTGTCGACCTTCTCCAACGCAGCCCTCAGTCGAGTGATATATCCTTGGACATTCTGGAGGCGAGCTTCAAGTCGAAACATGTCCATGGCCACGGCGTCCCCGACAGGTGACTTGGTGGGATCCAGATTGGGCTCGATCTCTTCAGTTTACTTCTCAAAATCTCGACAGAATTCTGCACGAAGAGAAAGTGAAAAGATGATTACATTGTCGTTCTAAAGAAATCAAAGAAATTCATTCGACAGAAGAAAATTACCTTCAAGCATTCCGAACATTTTCTTCGCGAAGTCTCATAAGTGTTTCTCCAGAGCACTCTTTCTCTTGGTCTGCACTTCGAGCTTTTTGATCCAGTCGGATCGTTCCTGCTTGAGTTTAGTATTCTCCTCTTCCAGTTTGCTGGCAGCGGCAAGTTTCTTCTCAGCAGCTCCAGTTTTCTCCTTCGCTTCCTTCTAGGCATCAGCAAGTGCTTTGTCCTTGTCTTTGAGCGCTTTCTTCATGGTATCTAAAGAAATAACATTGTTGAGTCGCGCTCGGAGTCGGCGGTTCTCATCACGTACGTCTGTTCGAGTGGATTCACTCGGTTCAAAGGATGGAAGATGAAAGTAATAATGCAATTGATCGACAAGGATTACCTCCTAAGGTCTTCAGTTCAGTCTGCGCACGGTCCAGGTTGTTATTCGTCAGCTCCAGATCCAGCAGAAGTCGATTCTTTTCCTTCTCCAGCTCGACATACTTGGTCCCGAGCCCACGGGCTTTCTGAAATCAGCAAAGAAGTAGTTCAGTCGACGATAATGTTTTTTCACTCCCGGGTGGAAAAGAACATGTCCAGTCGACTGGATGGTGGCCCGCCGCCCCACCCCATACCCCTGCAAAGTGTCATATCATGGTTGACGGAAATGATGTCCATGAAACCTGCAGGACAGGTGACAACTGTGCTCCAAGTACGAAAAAGGACTCCGAATCCAAAGTTCCTAAGACTACTGCCCATCGTAAACGATCGACAGTAGTCTCGGGGACTACACCCAGTGGGTGCACTCAGCGTGCCCCCACTGGATACAAAATCACTCGACCAGGTCCGACCTGTCCGAGTATAAACAAAAGAAGCAAACATGCAACCATTGTCTCTATCAGACCCCCGCCGAAGCAAGCACTCGACGGCGGTCTCGGGGACTACACCCAGTGGGTGCACTCAGCGTGCCCCCACTGGACCTACTACCACTCGACCAGGTCTGTCCTGTCGAGTGAAAGTCAACTATCAACACAAATTTAAGACCCCTGCCGACGTCTTCGCCATTCGACAGCGGTCTCGGGGACTACACCCAGTGGGTGCACTCGGCGTGCCCCCACTGGACCAAAAACCACTCGACTAAGACCCGATCTACTCGAGGAAAAAACAAGCAAGTACGCATCTGAAGAAAACACCCAGTGGGTGTAAAGTCAAGATGGACAAGAATACAATCGGAAATGAACTTACAATAGCACTTACTCGGACATTGGCTTGAAGCGCTGAGCTGGCATCATAAGCCAACTTGATGGCATCATACGCCTCTTTTGTTCGCAGCATCATTTGCCCAGCTTGGATCATGGCTTCCTTGGCGGCTCCAGTTTGGTCCTCTGGGACGTGGTACAAAGGATATGCGGGCGTCGAGTGAGTCGGTGCTGTGATTGAAGTAGCAAGAGGTGCTGGAGGCTGTCCGATAGGCGCTGAAACCACCAGAGTTGAAGTTGCTGGCGGAGCACTCGACAGCGGAGCCACAAGGACTAGAGGTGGCGCAGCAATCGACCCACGGGGCGCCTGTTCAGACAATGTTCTCCGAGTGCGTACGCGCGGAGTCTCCAGAGGCACAACTTCGTCCTCCGCTCCTCGCTGCGGCTCCTCGTCATCTTCCAGTTGGATGACTTCGTCAGCTATCAATCGGCAATCTTAATTAAGCCACTCGACGATTATTCTTCAAAAAACAGACTACAGTGAAGATTCATTATACCTCGTTGAGAGGTGGCCGCATCAGGAGTGTCCACTTCCATGTGCTCCCCCTCGTCCCGTTGAGGCGATGTCACTGAGGTAGCAGCTCTGGCGAATAAAGTTCACTCGGTCAACAAAGACATGAAGGTTCACAACAGCAGGAAAAGAAAATAAACGCTTACGTTGAGGCGACAGGCACAGCAATCTTGATACGGGGCAGGGCCTTCCGAGGCTTTGGCGCGTCTGGCTTGGGCTGTTTTGCAGCTTTTTCAGTCGATCCTGACGTCGCGGCGCGGTCGCGCTTCGGGTTTCGGGTGCTCGACACCAAAGTTTTGCTTGGGGCGGCCTCCGGGTCTTCACGCTGCTTGGTTCGACGCTCGATGCGCGAAGGATCCTGGGCCTCTACTTCGCCTTCCTCAATCTCTTCCAGGTCGTCGTCGCTTCCCTCACTGTCGTCGGCGTAGTCGACGTCTGCGCTGTCGCCTGCGCTCTCTTCTCCGTCCTCAGGCTGCTCCCCATTCGGCACGGGCGAGTACATGTTCGTAAACTCCTGCAAGATACAAACCATGAAGTCAGTCGACTGAGAACGCAGTCACTCGACAAAATATGAAAGCACTCGACAAAGATATAACTCACCAGGTTCGTCGGTGGGTTCAAAGCAGAGAAGGGCAAGATTCGCTTGGCTCCCAGAGGATTGTCACAGGCTCCGATGATGCTCCTGAGCCACTGAGCAACGGTTTTGTCGGAAACTTCTTCTGGATGTGACCGAGTAGAATCCTCAGGGCCCAAATAATGCCACATAGTGTGGTCCCTGGCTTGAAGAGGCTGGATTCGTCGACTGAGAAACGTCTCTAAGAGATCCATGCCAGTCACTCCGCCACGGACCAGATCTACTACTGCATTCACTAGAATCCCAACCTCCCAACCTGGACTTTCTCTCCCTTGGTCACACTCAGTGTTCTGGGAGTAGTAGGTCGATCCAAAGTGAAAGGGGGAAGACCAGTCAACATATTGGGAGATGCAACATCTTTGCAGTAAAACCATGTCGACTGCCAGCCCCGAACAGAATCAGGAAAAGTCATTGACGGGAACGAACTTCTACCTCTCTTTTGGACCCCCAGGCCACCACACAGTTGGATGATGTTGGTCTTGCTGTCATTAGGATTGGCTTTCTTGACGCATTGAGATCGGACAGAGAATATATGTTTGAACAAACCCCAATGTGGAGGACAACCCAAGAAACACTCGCACATGGTGACGAAAGCAGAGAGATACGAAATAGTATTCGGAGGAAAATGGTGGAGTTGCGCCTCAAAAAAGTTCAGAAACCCGCGGAAGAATGGATGAGGGGGCATGGAAAAACCTTGCTCGACGTGGGTGAGGAGGAGGACTCGCTCGCCCTCGCGCGGCTCTGGCTCAGCCTCGCCCTCCGACAGCCTCCAGGACCCTTCGGCTATCAACCCGTCAGCGACGAGATTCTGGACATCCTCCGTCGAGACCGTCGATGGGAGAAAATCTCCCTGGATCCACCCCGGCGGCGCTGTGAATCAGGCCCCCGATGGTTTCCTCGCCTTGGCTCCTCCCTTCTTAGCGCGCTCGAGCTTCTCCGTCTTGCTCTTCGTCATCGTGGCGGCGGTCGTCGAGGCGGGGTCGAGCGGTGCGCGTGGAGCAGGGGAGGCGGAGGAGAAGTGAAGATTTGGGGGAGAAACACTGTACCGGCCCCGGTACCGTCGCCTCTTATATCCGCCCGAGTGGGTCACTGACCTGTGGGCCCGCAGATCTCTGGGTATCCCGAATTCAGAGGAGGAGCGGTACGTGGCGGTAAAGACGGCGCAAAAATCGAGGCATCGTGCCTCCACTTGCCTTAGTCGCTGCGTCATCTTCGCTCGGCGCGCGCCTATCCAAATTTCGAATCCCGTGAAATCCGGGCCGGACGGAGCGACCCGCCGCATCAGAATAACCAGCTGAACACTCGGACCTGACTCTGCGCTGAAGTTCACTCGGGTACATTTCGAGACAGGAATCGATCAGGGTGAATGATAAAGATTCCAATCGACGCAAACTTCTGTGAAGCCCCAAAATACACTCGGAGTTTTTGTGTCTTGACAGAACCTGCATCGATCCTTTTTTACACTCGAACCCCGATCCATTCGGGGGCTAATGATGGGGATATGTACCTAGGGTAGGGTCATAGGCCTGACCTACATACCCTACCTAAGGACACTGCCCCAGAAGGCTTAAGGACAACAAGGAAGTCTCCGACTGAAATCACCAAGACATACAAGTCACTCGACAAACTCCACTCGGAGATTACCTTTCACTCGACGGTTATCTTTCACTCGGAAGAACCAAAAGACAGTCGACCGAAGAAGACCAGAAGCCACCTCAGGGAGGCTAACGGGCAGGCGTTCGTCTAGATCATAAGTAGCATTTATTGCATACGTTACCAGTAACGTTCACCCTTATAGCCACGATCGGACCCTTAGATGCTGTACATTATGAGGGGCAGCGTACTCTATATAAGCCGCTCCTCCCCTCTGGCACAAGGGTTCGCATCCTCTGTAAGGATACTCATATTCCACTCGACAAGAATTCCCGAGCACTGAGACGTAGGGCTGTTACCTCCACGAGAGGGGCCTGAACTCATACATCTGTGTGTACAATCTCGCCGTAGCTAGGACTCTGCCCTCTCCTTACGTACCCCTACCTTCTACTGTCAGGCTCGTTCCCACGACAGGTATGGAATATTTTAAATGTATATGCAGTTATGCACAGTGTGCGTCCTTTTCAGTAACATAATAATAATAATAATAACAGACAATGCCTTTTCTACACGTAGGTCTTCTGAAGTACCCTGGGTTAAGTTGCCATATGAAATGTTTGTGAACATTGCTGTTGCCATTGGTGCCCAAGTCAACAAGTTCCTGGGTTTCCTTCAAGATGTTGCTTGTGAAAGAAACTTGAAGCATTTCGTATTAGCACACAGGGCTTTATGGTGTTCTTTTTGTATACCATCATTGTGATCATTACATCAAATAGGATAACATAAAGAAAATCAATCATGTATGTGGATATTGTGCCTGTTCATCAAGAGATATTTTGATGACACGCTATGTTTTATTTCAGGCCATTGTCGGATTGTGGGCTGCTGCTGTAGCTGGGAGCTGGTTCAATTTCTAACCGTCATTTACATTGGTAAGAAGCTGTAACCTCTCGTTTCCCTCACGTTTTTGCCACCGAGAAACAACATACTGTTTCCATTTTGCGAAAGCATGCATTCCGCTGTTTGCACTAATGAAAGCAATACCTGATTTACCTGGAACAGGATTTGTCTGTGCTCACACGCTCCCTGTGCTTTACGAGAAGTACGAGGACCAGGTCGACAACTTCCTTTACAACATCCTTGGTCTGCTCCGAGACCAGTACCAGAAACTCGACAGCGGCATCCTGAGCAGTATACCGAAGGGGAACAAGAAGAGCGAGTAGATTAGATGGGGCACTCAGGATTTAAAGAAAATCGTGAATTTGAAAAAATGTTCACGAACATGAAATATGTTTATGAATTTTAAAAACAAGTTCATGGATTTTATAAAGTGTTCATATTTTTAAAATGTTTTCGGTTTTTATAATATTCATGAATTTGAAGAATATTTGTGAATCCAAAAAAGTTAACAAATTTGAAAGGAAAAAATCACAAATTCACAAAATGTTGGTAAATTTAAGAAATTGTTAATGCTAATTTAAATAATGTTCATGAATTTTTAAAAATAATCTCAAATTTGAGAAAAAGCTCATGATCAAAATCTGCTCGCAAATTTTAAAAAGGTCATGAATTTGAAAAATCATTCAGCAATTTGAAAAATATTCACAAATTCAAAAAATGTAATTATAAGAAAGAAAGCATCATTGTACTTTCTTTGCATTACCGATTCTTCCTAGCGAGTAATGTGATAGGAACAATAGTGATTACATAGTAGGAATTGGATCATTGATTAATCGGAAAAACATAAGTATAACCAAAGTTCAGCAAATTCAGGAATAGCAGGTCTACCATAGTTAATATCGGAAAAAATACACTAATTTGAATTCAAAGTGGACCAGAAACAACAGTTCGTGAAGATAGATTAGGCATGTCAAACTCAAGGTCTGTTAACAATGAGTCGTGTCAAATAAGTACATTTGGTGATTTTTGCAGTTATTGGTGTTTAGGCAATTCCCAATGAATACTAAGGGTAGATATGAGAAAAGTTGCGACTTGGACATCGAAGTATATCGGGAGATGGTTGTGGTCTGCACAGCAAAAGCGGCTTTGGGACTTGGCCTTGAAGCTGGGCAAAAATCATGTTTAGCTGTGCATCAAATTTCTCCTGCAAGAACCTAGTTAGGAAGCCCAATTTAACTACAGCTTCACATTCAGGTCAAGCATCTACTTTTCATCTCTGACATACATGATACCCATGTTTTGCTACTGTTCCTGACATCTCTCGTTCCGCATACATGTTGTGACATACTCCCTCCGTCTCAAAATAAGTGTCACAAATTTAGTACTAGATTAGTACAAATTTTGTACTAGCTCACCGACACTTATTTTAGGACAGAGGGAGTATATTTGATCCTTCTCTCGTCCGTCCCTCAATTCGATCATCTCAACACCACCTACCCGTATTTTTTCCAAGAAGGTGGCCTATCTTCTATACTAGGCTAGCCCTTCCAGAATGTTAAATGAGTTGAACGACACCGATTGAACATCCATTTGTTGTATATATATACACATGGGACGAGCGATCGTTGGTGAGCATTCAATTCTGCATTAGGTCGAAGGTGCATGAGTTGTGAACATGCAGTAGATGGGCTAGTAAATATTATTTTGAAGAAGGCGGTATAAGTATGAATCCTAATTTGCGTACTCGAAGGGTTCAACTTAGATGACACTGATAGAACAGTACCTCTGATCTTTCCCCCAAGTGAGCTCTACTCATTTTGCTATTTTGGATATGATAAGATTTGTTGTTCACGAATTATGAGTTTTTTTTCTTTTGCGAGAACGCAAATTACAAGTTTCTTGAATTGCACACACTAAACTAGATAACATGTGTCCCCACGTGATAGCATTGTGATAGCGAACAATGCCTAAACATGTTCGTATCTCCAGTTTAGTTAGCACCTCTTTTCCCGTCTGCAATCCAATTAAATAGTAGTTTCAAATCAGCGGACGTTTTGTTTCAGTTCCGAGCATCTGTGAAGGCCACATACAAAGAGATGAGGCGGGAAGTGGCTTTCGGAATTGGCCAGAGAAGTGAACTCGGGTAGCAGAGGTACTCGAGCCCAGGTGTGCTCAAGCTAGGGCATGAGAGGGCGTTGGTGTTGCGTAAACGGAGAGCGGAGGGGTCGGGGAGAATTCGTGAGGAATCGGGCGTGGGCGAGGGGCCGGGTATCATGCCGAATCGGGCGATTTGACCCCGATTCGGTTCGTTGTTGTGTGTGTTCGTCCGAAGGAAAGAGATGACAATGTGGGGTCCACGCGTAGTCTGTCGAGCGACATTGGGTGGACGTCGGCGTGCATATGTTTTTTGAGCCTAGTCTTTGGGTGCGAGATGACAAGGTGGGGTCCATGCTAGTCTTTATTGATCAATGGCAATGTTTACATGGATTACATCAAAATCATGCGGTGATCCTAGCCATTAATGCCAACCCTGTGGCAGGGATATGCCATATCTAGACATCGTGTGTGCTTCAACATTTGAAGCATGAAGTCCATGGCAGAAATTACAACTACTCCCTCTGTAAAAAAATATAAAAACGTTTAGATCACTCTTTTATACTGTACATTGGAAAGCAACCGTTCACACGAGCGACCGTCGATGAGCATTCAATTGTCCCTTGAGTTATGAACATGTAATGGATGGAGTGGTAAATGTTGTTTAAAGAAGGCGGTATAAAGTATGGATCCTAATTTGTGACCTCGAAGAGCTCTACCTGTTTCTTTTTGACCCAAGTCTAAACATATGTCTGCATTCCAATTAAATCAACAAACATTTTGCTTCATTTTATTTACTAGAGAATCAATGTTGACCAGCCCTGAACAATCAGAACTGATTTGCTCACTGCAGCAAAGCCAATAAAAATATCTTGCATGGGCCACACTCTCCCCTCGTGCTCCATGTCGGCACTTGTTTTACCCCCGTCGAACAACTCCCGTGACGGTGTTGCTCAGGCTCTGTTGTTGTTGTTGTTTTTTGAAACTACCTGTGCATTATATTAAACAAGCCGGAACAGTACAACGACCCACGCAGACACATCTAGAGAAACCGGGAGGAACCACGAGTCTAGGAGAAAAAGCAGAAAACACCCCGAAAGAAAAGAAATTACAACGAGGCCCTTGGGGGTCCTGCAACCAAAACAACCATTGTCGCCGGAGCCGAGGCAGCGCCATCGCCGTCACTGGCTTTGTGAGTCGAAGAAGGGACTCGCCGCACGCAGCAAGCCCATTGACCCTGTGGCACGTCGACCGGGGCAATCCCCGCACTGGAACTCGGATCCCAGATCCAAACCCTTGCACCGACGATGTCGGGAAGGAGCAAGGACCTGCCGCCGTCGAGCCACCTGCCCTCTCCTAGACCGTCGCCTTCCCGCAGCACCAAAGCTCCTGAACAGGCGATGGAATCGACCGGTGCTGGCCACCAGCACCCCACCGCGCCACCCCCAGAGCTCCCACGACAAGAACAGGAGCAACCTTGTCGAAGCGAAGATGGAGACGGGGGACAAAAACTCCCGTAGCCGGACGCCAACTCCGCACCGACGCCCGCACCAGGAGAACCTGCGCCCACCGAATCGACAGATCCGGGAGCACCCAAGGCCAGAAGCTCGTCGTTGACGTCGCGCGCGACGTCGCCGAGATGGGGAAGAAGCTCCAGCCAACTTATTCCACCGCGCCGCCGCCACCCCCATCCTGTCGGCGCCATAGAAGGAAGCTACCCTACTATCTACACGCCTAGGACACGGATCTGGGGTCCCTCCACTCTCCCGCTGCCGAAGCAGCGACCGGAGAGGGAAGAGACCGCCATTCCGGCCGTTGGCGGAGCGAGGGACGAGGACGCCTTCTCTTTCGCCTCTCCGCAGCACTGAAGCAGGGGAAAGGGGAAAAGAGCTGGTTCAACCCTGATACTCTACTCCACCCCAAGGTTGAGTATACCTGAATTAGTCCGGCTCTGTTGTTGTTGTTGGGTAGGTAGATAGCGACTGGGTAGGTCCATATTCGTATATAATAATATTGTTTAGTAGCATTTCTCTATAGTTGAAAAGGCTTCAGGGGATTTTGCTTGTATTGTTTGTGAACTTGAAATTCTAGAAATGAAATACACTCTGCCATAGTGTTGTGTTTTGTTGTAAAATGTATATATAAGGAAGGAAGCTTCATTGTAGTTTCTTGCATTGCCAATTCTTCCTAGCAAGTCATATCATAGGAATACTAGTGATTATGTAGTACAAATACAATCATTAAATAATGGAAATACATAATTATAATCAAAGTTCATCGAACTCAGGAATCACATGTCTACCATACTTAATGTAAGGAAATGTACAATAATTTGGATTCAGAGTGTACCGGAACACAGTAGTTGGTGAAGATAGATCAGGCGTGTCAAACTCAAGGCCTCTAAACAATAAGCCACCTCAGTAAGTACGTTTGGTAATTATTCGAGGCTCTTGGTGACAATTTTATATGCAATTCTCGTGGAATACTAACAGCGATAGGACCGGTTGACAATTGAATCCAATTTTTCCCATTATTTGACTATCCATGTGGTTTGCGGGGAGAGTAGCGGCTTCGGTACGCAAGTACATCGGGAGATGGTTATGGGCTTTATCACCAAAAGCCGTTGTGGGATGTGGCCTTGCAGCTGGGCAAAATCGTGTTTGGTTGGGCTTCAACTCTCTGTTGGATTAATGAGCAATTTACCAAATAATTTTACTAATAGAAATGGTAGATAAAGCATGACTAATACAGAATAGATAAAACAAATCATGCAATCTGCCAAAGAGAAGGTAAATAACATCTGCATATATGAACTAGAACCAAACAAATCTAGTGCAGGCACTAGGGCAGTAAACAGAACATCAAGTAGAAAGAGCATGTATACGTACGATGCAGGTGCAGCAGCAGAAGCACTGTTCTTGGGGTCAGCAGAAGCACTGTTCTTGGGGTCGACATCCTCGCCAGCCATGTCGTAGAAGAGGTCGTCGACATCGGGGAAGAAGTCGTCGTTGGGGAAGTGGTCGTCGTTGGTGTCCGGAGCGTCTGTGATGAACCAGCCAGTAGTCGCGCAGAGCGCTCCCCAAAAACCTTATCACCCTTCTCCCGTACAGGACTCAAAGAGGTGCGGTTTCGGAGGCCTACTGTCCCGACCTGCGGTGCACGCCGCAAGCCGGGATGGGGAAGATCGTGGCAGCAGCGCAGTGCTCAGGAACCGGTGGCGAGAGGAAGAAGTAGTTCTGGTGCATCTCTCTGAGAGGAGCGACCTCCCTTTTATAGGCACAAGAGAAGGAGGAGAGAGGGCAGCGACGGGAGGTGAAAAGAGAGAGGGAGACGAAGCAAACGGACTTCAGCCAAAGAGGCGTGCCGTTCGGATTCAGTGTCCACTACAGAAAAAACGTTTCAGCTCCCGCGTGACCTTTCGTATACCCGTCGTGCGTGGCAAAAATTTAGACATCGGCTCATTCCCGCAACCCGCGGCGCGTCGTGACGAGGCGTGGCGTGGCGAGGCGGGCGGCGGAGGAGGAGCGCGCGTGGATGTCCCTCTTGTTCTCATCCTCATACATGTGGGGAAAGAACCTCCCTTATAAAGAGGTCCAACTCCCTCTAAACTAGCAATGTGGGACTAAACTTTAGTTCCACCTCTTGCCTTGCACGAATGGGCTGTGTGGGCCTCTAGGATTTATTAGGAATTTCTGAAACTGCTATTGGGCTTGGCCCATAATAGACAAAATTCCAGCAATCCCCCACCAGATCCTAGAGGCACACAAAATTTGCCTTTTGGTTCTAAAACACTGTTTTATATACCGGTACTGTAGTGGAGACTGTTAAGTTGAACTTCCACCTAGAACTCTATGTTGCACTAGTAAGCAACTTGAACAGTGGACTGGGCCTTGAACTGCAAGTTTTCTGCGAATCTAGCTTCACACAAAGCCTTGACCGATACTGGGCTACCGTGGGTCTTCCCCGCGGGTGGAGCTTATGCGTCATACTCCGAGACCTTTCATGAGTTTATTAGAGAGAACCCTACTCTCATAGATTGCGACATTTAATAATCAGACTCATATAGGTGTGTTCTTCAAAGGATGTTCTGCAGGACAACATCTCTGCTTCAATGAGCCACTTAGAACACATTAAGATATACATCAACCTGCCATGCAGATTTAGGAGAGTATTGCATCTTCATGGAGTGGTATTGTTAACAGTAAGGATACTCTCCTCTCAGTTGACCAACAGCTTGTCTTCCACATCTAATTCACGGGATCTCCGATCACAAAGAATAGGTTACCACTGTGAACAACTCATATTGTGGGTCTCATACCCATCTCCCTCGATGCATTATCTATCACATTACGTGATAGACCCTTAGTAAAAGGATCTGCCAGATTTTTAGACGTTTGGATATAATCCAATGCAATAACTCCGGAGTTTCTCATTTTTCTGACAGACTTTAACCTTCTCTGAACGTGTCTTGATGACTTCATGTTATCCTTTGAGCTGCTCACTTTCGTGATCACAGTTTGATTGTCGCAGTTCATAAGGATACCCGATACAGGTTTCTCAACAACCGGCAAGTCATTCAAGAGCCGACGAAGCCAATCTGCTTCAACCGTAGCTGTATCTAGTGTTGTGAGTTCTGCTTCCATTGTTGACCACGTTAAGATGGTCTGCTTGCAAGACTTCCAAGAAACAGCGCCACCTCCATGAGTGAATACATATCCGCTCGTGGCCTTTATCTCATCAGCATCAGAGATCCAGTTTGAGTCACTATACCCTTCAAGCACCTTTGGGTGCCCAGTGTAGTGAATTCCATAATTCGCAGTGCCTTTCAAATAACGCAAAACTCTCTCTAGAGCTTTCCAATGCACATCTCCTGGTTTTGAGACAAACCGGCTTAGTTTGCTAACAGCAAAAGAGATGTCAGGTCTTGTAGCACTGGTTAAATACATAAGCGAGCCAATAATCTGAGAATATTTCAATTGGTCTCTAGCAATTCTTCGATTCTTTCGAAGCAACACACTAGCATCATATGGTGTTGGAGAGGGCTTGCAGTCACTATAGCCAAAGCGACTCAAGATCTTTTCCACATAGTGAGATTGAAGTAATGTAATCCCACCATCATCGTCTCTCAACAACTTGATGTTCAGAATGACATCAGCCACTCCTAAATCCTTCATTTCAAAGCAAAGAGATAGGAAATCCTTGACCTCCTTAATAACCTTCAGATTTGTTCCGAAAATCAGTATGTCATCAACATACAAGCAAAGGATAACTCCTTCGCCCCCACTATGGCGATAGTACACACATTTATCAGCTTCGTTTACAACAAAGCCTGCGGCTGTTAAAGTTCTTTCAAACTTCTCATGCCACTGCTTGGGTGCTTGCTTAAGTCCATACAAAGACTTCAGCAACTTGCACACTTTCCCTTCCTGAACATCTACTACAAACCCATCTGGTTGTTCCATATAAATTTCCTCTTCTAACTCTCCATTTAGGAAAGCAGTCTTAACATCCATTTGATGAACGAGAAGACCATGTGAGGCAGCAAGTGAAAGTAGTACCCGAATAGTGGTTAGTCGAGCCACAGGTGAGTAAGTATCAAAGATGTCTTCACCTTCCTTTTGGGTATAACCCTTAGCCACGAGCCGAGCCTTGTACTTCTCAATAGTACCATCAGGCCTAAGTTTCTTCTTGAACACCCATTTGCACCCTATAGGTTTGCACCCATAAGGTCGATCAGTTATCTCCCAAGTTTCATTTGCCAAGATGGAATCCATCTCACTACGGACCGCTTCCTTCCAGTAGTCAGCATCTTCAGAAGCATAGGCCTCTGAAATAGAACTGGGAGTGTCATCTATGAGATTCACAAGAAAATCATCACCAAAAGACTTTGCAGTCCTCTGTCTCTTGCTCCTAGTAGGAACTTCATTGTTCTCCTTCACAGGATTTTCAAAGTGTTCCATCGAAATGACAGGTTCAGTAATTGTAACTGTTTCCTGAGTCGATGAACTAGGCATCTCCTGATTAGATGAGGTAGCCATATCCTTCATGGGAAAGATATCTTCAAAGAAAGTTGCATCATTCGACTCCATGATCGTACCGACATGCATGTCAGGTACCTCAGATTTCATAACCAAAAATCTATAACCAATGCTATGAAAAGCATATCCCAAGAAAACACAATCCACAGTCTTCGGTCCAAGCTTCCGCTTCTTTGGAATTGGCACATTGACTTTCGCCAAACAACCCCAGGTTCGTAGATAAGAGAGCTTCAACCTTTTCTTTTCCCATTCCTCGAATGGAGTTATCTCTTTGTTCTTTGTGGGAACTCGGTTTAGGACATGACATGCAGTCAATATCGCCTCCCCCCACCATACCTTGGAGAGACCCGATGTGTCTAACATGGCGTTAACCAAATCAGTTAGAGTACGGTTCTTTCTTTCGGCCACCCCATTTGACTGAGGTGAATAGGGAGGCGTCCTCTCATGGATTATACCATGTTCCGCACAAAAAGAATCAAATTCATTTGAGAAATACTCTCCACCACGATCGGATCTAAGCCTCTTGATCTTCCGATCAAGTTGGTTTTCCACTTCAGCTTTATAGATCTTGAAATAGTTCAAAGCCTCATCCTTAGATTTCAGAAGATACACGTGGCAGTATCTAGTGGAGTCATCAATCAACGTCATAAAATACTTCTTTCCACCTTTTGTCAAAACACCATTCATTTCACATAGATCTGAATGTATGAGCTCTAGTGGTGCAAGATTTCTCGTTTCCGCAGTCACATGAGACTTACGAGGTTGCTTAGCTTGCACACACACTTGACACTTAGATCCCTTGACAGTGGTGAAACTAGGGATTAAGTTTAACTTCGCTAGTCACGACATGCAACCAAAGTTAACATGACAAAGACGTTAATGCCATACATTTGATTCACTATTGTTGCAAACATGATTAACAACTTTATTGCAAATGTCTGATAAGGATAAACGAAACAGGCCTCCTGACTCATAGCCTTTACCAACAAAGGTTCCATACTTGGAAATTACAAATTTATTCGACTCAAAGACAAGCTTGTAGCCATCTCTACACAGAAGAGACCCGCTAACAAGATTTTTATTGACGGAGGGGACATAATGCACGTTCTTCAGCCGCACGATCTTCCCCGAAGTAAACTTCAGATCGACCGTGCCAACACCATGAACAGAAGCACTTGAACCGTTGCCCATCAGCACGGTGGAAGTCCCTGCGGTCTGATAAGACGAAAACATGGAAACATCACCGCATACATGCACATTAGCACCCGTGTCAATTAACCAATCAGGAGAATGACATACTGAAAGAATAGTAGGAAATATACCATACCCAGCATCCTTCATGTCAGTGTCTCCAATGACAACATTAGCGGTTTTGCCGCCTTTCCCATGACGCTTGTCATAGCGATTAGGGCAACTAGGAGCCCAATGATCAGGATCTCCACACACATGACAAACACCTTTCTTCTTGTCATTCTTCTTCTTGAAGTTCGTGTGCTGTACAGCCTTGTTCTTCCCATCAAATTTTGCTTTACCATTAAACTTGCCCTTGTTCTTGAAGTTGTGGGGCTGGAAGTTTTTCTTCTGTACCAGATTGGCACTAGATCCTCCCTCAATTCCTCGAGCACGTGTATCCTTTGCTCTCGCCTTTTCTTCGACATCAAGAGTACCAATGAGATCCGGGACGGAAAACTCCTGTCTCTTGTGTTTCAGAGAGGTAGCAAAGTTCCTCCACGTAGGAGGAAGCTTAGTGATGATGCCTCCGGCAACAAACTTGTCCGGTAACATACAGTTGAAGTGCTCAAGTTCTCTAGCAAATGACTGTATCTCGTGAGCTTGCTCAACCACGGAGCGCTCTTCAGTCATCCTGTAGTCATAGAATTGTTCCATGATGTACAGCTCAGTGCCGGCATCCGAGACCCCAAACTTGGCCTCGAGTGCGTCCCACATATCTTTTCCATTATCAATTGATGCATAAGCATCAACTATGTTCTCACCAAGAACACTCAAGAGAGCAGCCTTAAACAGGGTATCCATTTTCTGGAAAACTTGCTCCTGTTGAGCATCATAATCTCCTTCCGGTTTGCCAAGAGTGGCGTCATAGCAACTCATGGTTTGAAACCATAAGACTGCTCTCACGCGCCACCTCTTGTAGTGCACACCTTCAAACATAGGAGGCCTCATAGATGCAGCAAAACAACTTGGGGTAAATTGCCTATTATAAGGTTTTTGGATTGTTGGATTAATGAGCAATTTACCAAATAATTTTACTAATAGAAATGGTAGATAAAGCATGACTAATACAGAATAGATAAAACAAATCATGCAATCTGCCAAAGAGAAGGTAAATAACATCTGCATATATGAACTAGAACCAAACAAATCTAGTGCAGGCACTAGGGCAGTAAACAGAACATCAAGTAGAAAGAGCATGTATACGTACGATGCAGGTGCAGCAGCAGAAGCACTGTTCTTGGGGTCGACATCCTCGCCAGCCATGTCGTAGAAGAGGTCATCGACGTCGGGGAAGAAGTCGTCGTTGGTGTCCGGAGCGTCCGTGATGAACCAGTCAGTAGTCGCGCAGAGCGCTCCCCAAAAACCTTATCACCCTTCTCCCGTACAGGACTCAAAGAGGTGCGGTTTCGGAGGCCTACTGTCCCGACCTGCGGTGCACGCCGCAAGCCGGGATGGGGAAGATCGTGGCAGCAGCGCAATGCTCAGGAACCGGTGGCGAGAGGAAGAAGTAGTTCTGGTGCATCTCTCTGAGAGGAGCGACCTCCCTTTTATAGGCACAAGAGAAGGAGGAGAGAGGGCAGCGGCGGGAGGTGCAAAGAGAGAGGGAGACGAAGCAAACGGACTTCAGCCAAAGAGGCGTGCTGACGAGGCGTGGCGTGGCGTGGCGGGCGGCGGAGGAGGAGCGCGCGTGGATGTCTCTCTTGTTCTCATCCTCATACATGTGCGGAAAGAACCTCCCTTATAAAGAGGTCCAACTCCCTCTAAACTAGCAATGTGGGACTAAACTTTAGTTCCACCTCTTGCCTTGCACGAATGGGCTGCGTGGGCCTCTAGGATTTATTAGGAATTTCTGAAACTGCTATTGGGCTTGGCCCATAATAGACAAAATTCCAGCACTCTCTCCTAGGAGAATAGCCAGGAATCCAAGCTCAAGCGTATCCTTTGCATCCCGGATCCATATGACTACCTTGCTCTGCTATTGTTCTGTACCATATGTTTGATTCTTCTCTCATCATCCCTCAATTTGATCATCTCAATGCCACCTATTCAGTACTTCTTTTTCCCAAGAAGGTGACCTATCTAGTATACTAGGCTAGTGCTCCAAGTATGTTAAAATGAGTTGGACGACATATCGGTTGAAGATCCATCTGTGATGTATATATACACGGGGAAACAACCGTTCACACACGAGCGAGCGACCGCCGGTGAGCATTCAATTCTCGCTTTGGTCGAAGGACCATTAGTTGTGAGCACGCAATAAATGGACTAGTAAATGTTAATATTTCAAAGAAGACTTCATAAGTATGAATCCTAATTCACGTACTTGAGGAGTTCGACTCAGATGATGCCATGATGGTGCCGATAGGACTGTACTTGTACTCTTTCAACCAAGTGAGCTCTGCTGATAATTAAACCTAATTCCAGCTCTTCAACGAATTATGAGTTTTTTGTTTTATTTTTACGGGAACAAAAATCACAAGTTGCTTGTTAAACTGCTGACTCATACTCCCTCCGTCCAAAAAAAGTTGTCCAGCGCGCGGTGTAATGGTATTTTTGTAATAATGCCCTTGGAGTTTTAAAACTGTTTCTAATAGCTCCCTGTCTCCATCCCCTCCGTGCGCTGCAGCGTTCCCCTCCCGCCACAACCCCCTCCGTGCGTCGCCGGAGCCTCCTGTCGCGATCCGGTGAAGGTCGTCCTCGTGGAGCTCCAGTGGAACCCGTGCCTGTGTTGCTGCTCTCTCTGCCCTGCTCGAGCCTGTGCCCTGCTCCTCCGCCAAGTTCTGTTGCTGCTCCTTAGAAAGAAGAAGGTACTGCTTCTCTGCACAAATGGTTTGGTGTCCAGATTCTTGCTGTTAGTGTTCAACCTTGATTTCTTGCTGTCAATTGATTCTTTCTATCTGGACCAAAATTGGACAAGAAGCAATAGGTGTACTCCAAAATTCAGTAGAAAATTCAGTGTACAGTGTATCCAAAATTCAACACTGAACTGCAGGACAAATAAGAATCATCAGTAGTTCAATAGTTCAGTTAACCACTAACTTATCAATATTACTGAATTTTGATTTCAGTAGTTGTTGAAACAGAGTAACAACACTCTGTTTTTGTACTAATAGACAACAGTAGTAATTTGACACAGCAACTGACACTTTAAGTTTATTTTGCCATATTGTACCAAATCAAGATGGGTTTGTCTGCCCTATTGAAAACATTTGTAAACTTTTTCCAGAAAAAAGAATAGCAATAAGAATCATCTCAGAAAAAAGAATGACAAATAAGCATGGAAAATTCCTAGGCTTAGCTTGCTGACTGGTTGGCTGGTGGTGAATCATGCATAAAATTGGAGTACAGTCAATGAGGAATCATGCATAAATTCAGTGAGGAATCATATCATAAATGTGTTGCTGCTGTTTGTCTTATGACCTTTGATTAATTGTGCATAAATAGAATTTACTATTTAGTGAAATCAAAATGATGGAGACAGTAGCATTGTTCACATTTTGGCTTTTCTATGGAGTTAGCTGAATTTAGTGAATTTCATCTTCAACAGTAGCATTGTTCAAATTGGTATTATTTGGATTTATTTGATTTAATTGGATTAATTGGATTTATTTGTATTAATTTGACAATAAGGTATTGTGATAAGATGTTAAGACAAAACTCCATTTGAGAGAAATAATATCTTCATTAAGGGTCATTATAAGACGTACAAGGTCATTACAAGGAGGAAGAAGAAGACAAACAATATCTTCATCAAGGGTCATTACAAGATGTACAAGGTCGTTACAATATCTTCTCCTTCTCCTCCTTCTTCTTCTCCTTCTTCTTCTCCTCCTCCTTCTCCTTCTTCTCCTTCTTCATTTTATCACTAGGAGTAGTTCTTATCTGAATCATTGTGAGCAAAAATGGGAGCAGAGCAATAAAGAATGGGAGAAAAGCAAAAATGGGAGTAGCAAAAAATGAAAAGAAGCTTCCTTTGCTTCATTTAGGTTAAACAAAGATTCGAGCAGGGCTATATTTGTGGCTGACACAATCCTTTCTAGCTACTAGTCCAAAATGTAATTTTCAGAATTAACTCAGTTAATTGTCAAATTAAGATCCTCCATATGTACTGTGAACTTGCACTAACTTTTGACAGCAGCAAAAATTCAGTTAACCACTACTGTAACTTCCACCGTCTCTAGATTTTGACAACAACAAAAATTCAGTTAACCACTGTTGTAACTTCCACTGTCTCTAGATTTTGACACCAGCAAAAATTTAGTTAACCACTACTATAAACTGTCTTTAAATTTTGGCAGCAGCAAAAATTCAGTATGACAGTCTGAATTGAATAGTGGAAATTAGCACTATCTCTAGATTTTTGACCACCTTACAATTTCTTGCCTTGACTCAAACATCCACCGTCTCTAGATTTTGTCCATCAAATGAACAGTGGAAATGACCAATAGTTCAACATTTGCTTAAGATTATTTCCATCAAATTAGATGCGACATCGATGGTCGCAACTGTATCTGGCGCCGCCGGTGGAACGAAGAGGGCGAGGAGCTCAAGAACGTAGAGGAGGAGCAGCATCCGTTGACTTCCGCAGCAGCTCGAGGACGAGGAGCTTGGGGTCTGGAGGAGGAGCAGCATCCGTTGACTTCCACAGCAGCTCGAGGACGAGGAGCTTGGGGTCTGGAGGAGGAGCAGCAGCCGTTGACTTCCACAGCAGCTCGAGGACGAGGAGCTTGGGGTCTGGAGGAGGAGGAGCAGCCGTTGACTTCCACAGCAGCTCGAGGACGAGGAGCTTGGGGTCTGGAGGAGGAGCAGCAGCCGTTGACTTCCACAGCAGCTCGAGGACGAGGAGCTTGGGGTCTGGAGGAGGAGCAGCAGCCGTTGACTTCCACAGCAGCTCGAGGACGAGGAGCTTGGGGTCTGGAGGAGGAGCAGCAGCCGTTGACTTCCACAGCAGCTCGAGGACGAGGAGCTTGGGGTCTGGAGGAGGAGCAGCAGCCGTTGACTTCCACAGCAGCTCGAGGACGACGAGCTTGGGGTCTGGAGGAGGAGCAGCAGCCGTTGACTTCCACAGCAGCTCGAGGACGAGGAGCTTGGGGTCTGGAGGAGGAGCAGCAGCCGTTGACTTCCACAGCAGCTCGAGGACGAGGAGCTTGGGGTCTGGAGGAGGAGCAGCAGCCGTTGACTTCCACAGCAGCTCGAGGACGAGGAGCTTGGGGTCTGGAGGAGGAGCAGCAGCCGTTGACTTCCACAGCTGCTCGAGGACGAGGAGCTTGGGGTCTGGAGGAGCGCCGCCGGAGCCGGCAAGTAGCAGGCTTTGCAGAAAAGGGGATCCCTTCCCGGAAAATGCCAATGACGGCCGAGCCACAGGCAGGCCGCAATCTGGTCCGTCCTGCTGCTATGTGGATCCGCGCTCAGCTAGCATTCTGCCCGTATTTGCTTTTTTTTTGGGCTGTAATCATCGACGCAGGGCCCACGCACATGCAAAGGCATGTAGGCCTGCCGCGCGCCCCTGACATGTTCGCACACCCCCCCCACCCCCCCGCGTCTGTGGCAGCCTGCTATGTACTAGCCCGTTCATGGGCTGTGGCGTGTCTGCATCGTCGTCCACCAGCCCATCTATCGCGGGACGTGGAGCGGTCGCGGCCACGGAACAGGTAATTATGCACATATTTGTTATATACCCGTAATCAATTCAATCTGTGCCAGTGTTCAGTGGATTAACAAACAGATTAACAGGGAAGTAGTAACAGATTTGACACGATTCGGGGGCGCACGCGACTTTTGACAAACATCAGTGATTTTTCTGTACACCAAAAAACAATTGTAATCACGTTGGTTTGTTTACTTTAACCCAAACAACTCAATTAGGGATAGTATCCAGTCGTGCACACATCTTGTCACCAACTGCCCGGCGAAAGGAGCGTCATGATGCCCACCGTGAAAAGATTTCGGGAGCAGTGTTTACATCACCTGTCACCTCGTGCAGCCGATGGCAGCATGGACACAGCTCCACCCCCGCCTCCGCCGCATGCCATCCATGAGAACAGGCGACATAGGCGAACAAGGCACACGCAGGCTCAACGCCTAGTCACTAACCAAAAAAAATCCTAAGGGAGAATTTTTGGACGCCGGCACTCGGAAAATCAAATAATCACGCCAGGAACAGTTATCCATCTCCGTTATTTTGATTTCGCTAACGAAAAACATACGGCGATGCCACGGTCAACCCAACTCATCGGATGCCATGCTTGTTCTTGTAGTTAACAAATCGCCAATCGAGAGAAGGGGACGCAGTCATTTAATGCTTGTACCATGCGCCAGGCACATCTGTGCCCTGCAGAATAGGCGTGCTCACCCGGCATGCACGCTGCAATGGATGGGCCTAGTCAAAGCTAGGCCCTGTCAATTCGGCGTTCGTCAGCGCACGCCTGTTTGCTTACCTGACAGGATTTCCCGTCATGTACATATGGGAGCCAGTACTATTGAGATCAGAATTTTTGTAATTTTTCCTGTTAGACGAGGCTGGACCGCTGCACCCGTGCCAAAGATACAAGCGAGGGCAACCAAAATGCAAAGGTCATGCAGGCAACCAACACTATCATGGGAAAAAAATGCTTCAAGCGAACCAACCCAGGAATGATCATACCAGCACATCAAAACAAGTCCGAATTCGCAATGAAAATGTGAACGATCTCACGGTAAAGTGAATAACAAGGCAGTCCTGAGAATGAAGCCCCGAGACAACGAATGATTTAGGTTCCCTAAAGAAAGTTCGATTCAAACGGTCCAGATTTCCTAGTGAACGAATGATTTAGGTTCCCTACAGAAAGTTCGGTTCAAACGGTCCAGATTTCCTAGTGCCACAAACGTTGCGCCGATGCCCAATCACACCACAATTTGTACACTTCGGCAATTTCCTTGGCATTTTCGGCACGTCGCCTCTCTCTGGACAAGTTGTGCACTTGTGTCCCTGCCCCCTGCAAATCGTGCAAAGCCTTGATCTCTTCAAATGTTGTTCATACGGAGCTCTGTCACGGCTAGTTGTAGGTCTGCCTCTCGGGCGTTTATTCTGCTGCCCAACTATGCCTGAACAACTTGATTCACCATCACAAGCTGCCTTTGTGCCGCACCCTTGTACCTGAAGCGGCTCTGGCTCGTTCTGAACTATAACCTGATTTTGTTGTTCCCTCTCTGCTAGCCCCATCCCATCCTTCTCGACGCTTAATGGCAACAAAGTGGCTTGCACCTCCTTCACCATGGCCATGAAAACATCATAGCACCTAACATTGCTATCGCCAAGCAGCACACACTCCAGTGCCTTCGTGTACATTGTGTGATGTCTGAATGTATCACTAGAAGGAGGACCTCTGTCTTTCTGGTACCGGACCAAATGTGCAGGGAGAACATCATTTGCATCCCTTGTCCAGCGTTTCATTATATGCTTCTCTGGTATCTTCGACAGGCGAAAAAGGACCATAACCGGCAGGGAAAACAGAAAATGGATTTCATTCATTTAGTCCTGCTCGAAAACATAGTGCACTTCAATATCGTGAACAAACAGGCTACAATCAGATGCAGTGCTCACCTGCAATGCATGGCAACAAATCAAACCAGAGTGTTCAAACATGCCACATTCACAACTGAAAAAACTCTCGTCGTCATTCACTTCTATTGTGAACTCAACCTTACTCCATATCTCTCTTGCTGCTGCATCCACATGTGTTGATTTGTAAACCTTCCTTGGTACAATCTCATCCAATACATATGCACCACACTTATATAGCTCTTCGCCGAACTTCTCAAACATAGCTCTGGTGTACACCTTGCTAGCATGCCTCTCTATGGGTAGGTTAAGTCTCAGCGCCACACCACTCTGCAATCAAATCACCACACACCACATATTAGTATTTGGCATCATGTATATCAGATGATCTAGAGCACACACAAAAAGTATTAGAGCAGATGCAGAAGCAAAAATTACCAGCAAAGTCCTCTTCTCCTGGAAGCTCTGTTCTGACTCCCTGTCGAACTGGAGTTTCTCAAATTGTTTCAGGAACAGGTGCATAGGGCATCCCGGCGGCACGTAGCCCTTCAACATGTGATTAGCACTCTTGCTCCGCTGTGTGCTAGTCATTCTTGCACAAAACACACCTCTGAAATATGGCTTTGCCCACTTATGGCGCACTTCATAAATCTGCGTCAAGAATGGATGCTTCTTCAATGAGTACTTTTCCAACATCTGCTGCCAACCAGCTTCAAATTCTTCCTCCATGATCATGTGATGGACTAGCTTGTGAAACTGCAATTTAAAGTTACTGTTCTTGCTCCACAGCACACCCATCGACTCCTTTGCCTTCTTCAGAACATGCCATTTGCACCAACGGTGCACTGTGTTGGGTAGTTCTGCCTCGATAGCCAGCTCCATTGCGCGTGCCTGATCTGCAATATGTTAGAAAAAATCCACATTTCTACTGATTAGGAACACCCTTTTTATACCAAAAGAAACAACTGTTGCTATCAAGTGATGAACCGCAGAGCTCGAAAAGTATACTAACCAGTAAGGATTGTTTGTGGATGTTTCCCGCCAACCATGCGGATGAACTCTCTAAATATCCACTTGAACGTGTCCTCTTTCTCGTCTCTCATCATGGCACCACCAAAAATTATGCTTTGGAAATGATTGTTTACACCAACAAACAGTCCAAACGGCATGTCATAAAGGTTAGTGCGATAAGTTGTATCGAATGTGATTGCATCCCCGAAACACCTGTATTGGTCAAAACCTCTGCTTGTTACCCACATCAGTGTTTTTATCCGGCTCTCCCCATCCACTTGTACAGTGTAATTAAAGTCAGGATCGTTAGCTTTCATTTCAGCTAGAATCGCCATCGTCTTCACTGCATCCATTTCAGATTGTTCTCTGTTCAACTTCCTGCAAAGAGTCTTAAGTGACCTCTTGGTAAATGGCACATTTTTCACTGATCCGAAAAACCCCCCCACAATGCTGAACACTTTCCCAAGCCCCACATTATTGTCTCTCAGCTATTTCACTAGATCTTTTGTGTATCTATCTATATGCTTATGTGACTTCCAATGCATTTTCTGGCCACACGTAAACGACAACGGGTGGTTATGCTCATCTTTGTGTTCTGCTATATACCACCCCTTGTCATTCGACCAGAGCAACCTGATCATGGCGTTGCACCCGCACCTTTATGAGCGGCTGTTTTCCCTCAGTGGTTTCCCCTGCAAAGAGAAAACCAAAAGAAGAATTGCCGTCAGTCACACATGCTTTTATCATGATATAACAATCAGTCAACAGAGACGAATAATCTGTCAGCTGTTCATTTTAACATACCGCACAAGCGCACACAATCTCTTGCATGCATCTCTTCCTTTCAACATTCAATCTGCTTTTGGCAAGCCTAACACCAAACCCGCACTCCCATGAATACAGATTATAGAATTCGTAAGCTTCGTCCAACGAGTCAAAGCTTGTGCCGATCTTTGGGTACACAACAGGCCCATCCCTCTTCTCTGCATAAGCGCGGACAGACATTTCCAGAGCTGATATCCTGTTTGGATTCATCTCCCTCTCCTCCGGAGCTTTACCAATCCTGACCCTGTATAATCATCTCCGCAAGAGATGCACACATGGAACAATTAATGAAACTCTTGGAATTGAACATACATTATTAGACAGAAACTAAATTTTTGTTCACGCCCCGATGCAGATAAATCCTGAATTTTTACCATCTCTAGGTAAAACCCAAAGAAATCATGAAAAAACGTAGACGCTGAAAGATCATTTCAATCCTAAAGTTATCAGATCACAGGAAAATAAATAAATAAAAAATAGCATGAATCCAACATCACTCTCACACACTTGCCATCCAGAGAAAACCAACTACAACTGTCATCCAGACAGATGACCAGCTAGACTGAATCAGAGATAACCACTCCACAGTGATATACACGCATATCACATTCGTCATGGGCAGTTTCAAGTGTGGCAACCATCAAAACAAAGTTTTAGCATCCTCAAAACTAATCAACTGACATCTAGAAAAATAATCAACAATGGAATCCAGAGAGCAGTACCTCACTAACTACCAAGAATCAATACCAATGTCTCATGAACATTTTTCATCATGCTCTCAAGCTTTTCAATCTCAAAAATACTCACATTGCCTAGAATCTAGGATGGCTGTGCTTGGCAACCTAGCAAATAGCGAACGAAAATGGCGAGGTGGTTCACCGCTACATCTCAATATACTATGAATCGTCCCTGGACCCGAAGCACCACTTTTCTGTAACTAAGAAGCTAAATCCTGAATTTTTACCAGCACCAGGTAAAAACCAAAGAAATCATGAAAAATCGTAGAGGCCGAAAGATTATTACAATCCTAAAGTTATCAGATCACACAAAAAAAATAGCCTGAATCCAGCCTTAGCATTCTCGAATACTCACATTGCCTAGAAATCCAAGATGGCTCTCAAAATTTCAATCTCCAAAACACTAATCAACTTTAGCATCCTCAAAAACTCACATTGCCTATAATCCAACACCGCTCTCAAAATTTCAAACTCCAAAACATCAATTAGCTTTAGCATCCTCAAAATACTCTCATTGCCTAGAATCCAACATTGCTCTCAAAATTTCAATCTCCACGACACCAATTAGCAAATAGCAAACGAAATGGCCAAATGGTTCACTGCTACATCTCAACCCTATGATGTCCCAAAGAACTCCAAGCATCCATATTACACTTCCTAATGCAACAATTATCTCCAGAACATGATATAAGTCACTGCAGTAGAAGATATCCAACAAGCTCCACCCATCTGTGCTTCACTACCTAATGCTACCATCAAATCATCCATAAACTCCAACAAACTCCAGCCATTTTGTAGTATACTACCTAATGCTACCATCAGATCATCCATGAACTCTTCTGTACTTATCAGCCACACTATCAATTAGATCTAACATGTGATGGGCACCCAAAACCAAATTTGCAGAAGACCAAAACAGAGCAAATTTCCACTGACCTGCGTGTCCAGCCACTGGTTGCTTCAGGACACACCTCGGCCCTCGCTGCATCCCCGACTCGCTGTGCACCGCTGCCGGTGCCAAAGGCCATGCTTTGGACGCTCATCGAATCCTGCGACTCGACTGGGAAGACGGAGTTGTTCCATGGCGCGGGCGGAACACACATCCTGTATGAATCGAATCGAAGCCAACCATGTAAGAAATCCGACGAACACGCGGCAACAGAAAGAAACCTAATGCAGGCGCGGTAGTAATCATACCCGTCGAGCTCGAGGCCATTGGTGGACATCTCGCCGTGGTATGACAGACGCCGCCGTCCGCCCAAGGAATGCAGACGGGGATTAAGTAGATATCACCGCGGCAGCACAGGCGCCGCCGTTCCCCCAACGGATGCAGATGGGGATGGAGCAGATCTCGGCGGAGCAGCACAGTCGCCGCCGTTTGCCAAAGGGATGGAGATGGGGATGGAGCAGCAGACCTGCTGCGTGGTTCTGGTTTATTCCACGCAAGTCTTCCCGTGCTGGGGAGATTCCCTCTTTTTTTTAGGCTACTGTGCTATTTCGAACCATGGTCATGGGCCCTAATCTCTGTCCAGGCAACCAGCGGGCGGGACAGTTCAGAGCCATGGGCCGCACAGAATACGCCTACCGATTTCCTAGGCGTATCCCGGCCGTATTTCCTTCGCTAGGCCTGCCACCCACTGCGATCCAATTAAATCGTCGTTTTCAAATCAGCGGACGTTTTGCTTTATTTTATATATATTTAATTTAAGCAGAGAAGAGAATCAATGCTGACCAACTCTGAAACAATCAACCCGATTTCCTCAACGCATTTTCAAAGCCAATCAAAAATATCCTGCGTGGGGCCACGCTCGCCCCTCGTGCTCCACACCGGCCCGTCTTTACCCCACCGAACAACGCCACGTGACGGCGACGCCCCCCTGACAAGCGGGCCCGCGACGACCCCCCTCCCCCGGACCCCACCCGTAAGCCAGCCAGTCCCACGCCCGCAGCACCCGGCGCACGTTGCAGCCGGGACCCACCCCCCAGTCGCCGCAGCTCCAAGACGCTGGAGCCCACGGTCCTCTCCGTCGGACGGACTCCCCCTAAATAATTCCGCTGCGGCGACTGCGATTCCCCCCAACCCCACCAAATACTCCTCTCTCGCAGTCGTCGCTCGCCGCCGCCTGCTCCGCGCGATCGACTCGACTCGACTCCGGGAGCGGGAGCCTCCCCGCCTGCTGAGCTCGCGCCCCTCCTCGGTACGGTCTCTCTCCGGCGGCTCTTTTTGCTGGAGCCCAAGTTGTTTTGCTGCGGGCGGCGATGCGGAATCTGAGCCGCAGCTTTTCCTGTTTGGTTATTTGTTGTTTTTTCTTGAAAGCGATGGAGCGGCTTTGCCGCACGGAAAGGCGGGTAGATTTGTTCTTTAGGATAAGAAGAAACTTTCGAAGTAACCGTGGTTTTGCTTGGGTAGATTTTCTTTTCTGACCAGGACTAGCAGATGGGTTCTGAATATTACGCCTCTGTTGTGTGTGAGAGGTTGCATGGTCTTCTCTGCTGATTCTGCCCTCGTTTCCTCGGTTTGTTTCCGCAAGAAAGCCAAGGACTTGTTAGATTGAGTAATTTTGTTGGTAAATTACTAGTCTTTGTCCGCGTAGATTCGCTCGAAGGGGACGGTTTTGTTGTTGCTTGCAGTGATTTTGGTGGTACATAAGTATAACTGAATGCCATTTTTATTGCTGCTCAAACGTTGTTGAAAAATTGTACTGTATATATTTCGACAATAATTGCTCAAAAAAGTGTTTGTCAAGTCATATATTTCGCCTGGATGGGCTACTCTGGTGTACCAGATTCTTCATTTATTCATGAAAGCTTTGGTCAGAAATGAGTGATGAAAGACTGGTGCGTGAATGAATGGCTATTGATTGTTAAACAGTCATCCAACAGTAACAACCTAAGCATGTAAACGCTTTAGACCCAAAGGCTGAATGTATAGTGCTAAACTTGCAGTAAAGTATATCAAAGCAAACTGCATTGGCCCAATTTCTTATATCAGACTAAAATATTCTACTGTATCATGTTTTTTCTGTCCTGCTTCCCTGTATATGCTCCTGTCAGCTTGGTCTGTCCTATACATCTCTTGGATATCACCGAATCATGTTGTTTGACATACCATTCTACTCCGCAGGGAGCTGGAAGTACATGAAGATGTCGGAGCATTCTGAGAGCACGGCTGAAAAGCTCATGGGCAACATCATGGATACCATCGCTGACAAGCTCCCTAAGCAGAAGTCTGATAATATCATGAACAACATCATGGATTCCATCGCTGACAAGCTCCCCAAGCAGAAGTCTGGCCGTTTCGATCCAGGTTCAGTCTCTGATGTGAAGAACAAGATGTTTGGTCGTCAGAGGTCCCTCCATGGAGTTTTGGGTGGTGGAAAGTGTATGTTATCTTATCTGCTCATGTGTTTACTTACGTTTTCTTCTTGTGGACATTTGTGATGCTTTTCTTGTCATTGTAGCTGCCGATGTGTTGTTATGGAGGAACAAGAAGATATCCTCCAGTGTTTTGGGTCTCGCAACAGCTATCTGGGTTTTCTTTGAGTGGCTTGATTACCACTTCTTGACAATCATTTCATTTGCCCTTGTTATTGGAATGGTTGTTCAGTTCGTTTGGTCCAACTTCTCAAGGTATGGAATTTTTGAACTGTACGTAAAGTGTGTGTCCTTTTCAGTGACATAGTAATAATAATAATAATAATAGGAAATGCCTTGTCTACATGTAGGTCTTCTGAAATACCCCGGGTTAAGTTGCCAGAGGACCTGTTTGTGAACATTGCTGTTGCCATCGGTGCCCAAGTAAACAAGTTCCTGGGTTTCCTTCAAGACGTGTCTTGTGAAAGAAACTTGAAGCATTTTGTATTGGTATGTAGAGCTTTACTCTGTTCTTTTTGTATTCCATCGTTGTGATCATTACATCAAATAGGAAATTATAAAGAAAACCAATTCTGCCTAACAATGCTCACTCTGCCTAACTGTTTTGCCCTTGAAATCATCATAATGAGTTACTGGAATATTTGGATTCAGAGAAACTCAAAAATCTTCAAAAATGGTCTGCCCAGTGTCTCATATCACTTGCTTAAGAATGATCTGCTTCTCAAATCACACAGAATCAAAACCAAGCATGTCACAGAGTTCAGGAATTGGATTGATCTTCATCTCAGCTAGTTCTGTTTAAACATAGATGGATTTACCCAAAACTGGAATTGGTTGTGAGCCCAAGGCTGTTTTTTTAGCGTTGTATACATATATTCTATTTATATATGAAAACGCCGTAGAATGCTTGTTCAGTTGTTCAGGGTTAAAAAATCATCAATTCTTCATGTGGATATTGTGTTTGTTAATCATCAATAGGTGTTTTTGATGGCACACTTTTATTTCAGGCGATTGTCGGATTGTGGGCTGCTTCTGTAGCTGGGAGCTGGTTCAATTTCCTGACCGTCATCTACATTGGTAAGAAGCTGTAACCTCTCATTTCCCTTGCATTCTTTGCAACTGAGAAACAACATGCTGCTCCCATTTCGCAAATGTATGCATTCTGCCGTATGCATTGATGGATACACTGCCCTTTCCCTGGAACAGGGTTCGTGTGCGCTCACACGCTCCCTGTGCTGTACGAGAAGTATGAGGACCAGGTCGACGACTTCCTCTACAGCATCCTGGGCCTGCTCCGGGACCAGTACCAGAAACTCGACAGCGGCGTCCTGAGCAGGATACCCAAGGGGAACAAGAAGAGTGAGTAGATTAGGTCAGATGTGCACTCATGATTTATCGGGTGAAATCCCCGCTATTATTCCGCGTAGTCGTGTGCTGCAGACCTGTACTGTGTCTCAACTGTCATTTGAGAGCATGTGTGCTCAAGTGCTTCCTGAACAGAACGCTGGTTTAAATTCAGCCGCGACGCATGCGTCTGTTCTCCCATTTATTAGTGGGATGCTGCTCAACCAAATTGGTGAGACCATAAGTTGTATGCATATGTTGGAAGTTGGGCTCAAATTCGTTGTGCTTTGCGAAAAGAGAATTGCTTGCTGTCATGTCCAAATTTGCGATCGTGATCTTATTTTCTGCGATTGCGACGAACATTCACGCTGTCCATTCCCAAATTTCTTGCGTTCTGTCTAAAATCTGGTCAAAGGGTGCAGATTAAGTCCTACCAGACTTACAGAAGCTGACCTAAGTTGTTAGTTTTCAGGTGTTCTTTGCGGCTGCACGCCTCCGGCGTGCACCTTGAGCTGCCGGAAAAACGCATGAGATGATTGAGAAAATCGGAGCGGAGGGCAGCTCACCATGATCCAACCTACCCCCAGCTCCAAGCTCTGCTATAAAATCTGCACTGCTCGCGCGTCTCCTCCTCACCACCTCGCCGGCGAGAACAGCCAAGGAGCCATGGAGCAGAGCAAGCCGTCCGTCTTCCTCGGCCTCCTCGTCCTCCTGGCCTGCGCCGGGTCGGGGCACGGCGTGCGCCTCCTCCACGACGTCGACGTCGACGCCGAGGGGTACGCCCGGGAGTTCGCGTTCGGCTCCATGGCGGCCGCGGAGGCCGAGACCGCGCCGCAGGACGCGTCCCTGGACGACTACGAGGACGAGATCAGCAGGGTGGAGTTCGAGCCGGGGCGCGGCGCGTCCTACGCCGCCGCCACGGTCGCCGCAGCCGCGCCCGGGCCTGCCCCGGGTCCGGCGACGGCAGGGAGCGACGCAGCCGCCGCGAGGCCCGGCACCGACAGCATGAAGTGGTGGCTGCCGCCGTCGACGATGCCGTCGTTCCCGCTGTTCCCGAACCCCGGCGGCATGCCCGGGATGCCGATTCCTGCCATGCCCGTGCCCTTGCCTGCCCTCCCCGGGATGCCCGACATGCCCATGCCGATGCCAGGAGGCATACCGGGCGGCGGCATGCCCATGCCTATGCCTATGCCTATGCCAGGAGGCATCCCAGGTGGCGGCATGCCGTTCAACTTCAAGCCGGAGGGATGGGGCGGCGGCGCCGGGGCGGTGCCATCGCCGCCCAGCCGTGCGCAGCCGACGCCTCCTGCCGCCAGCGACAACGACGGCGCCAACCCAAACCCCAACGAGGTCATCAACTGATAGCGAAGGAAGGAGAAATAGTGGCATCAATGTTCATGGCCCAGAATATTTTACTAGCGGAGTAGTAGCGATGACTCTAAAAAATGCTCACAAAAATTGAAAATGATGAACAATTCTTTTTATGGGCCGTCTTCTTGGCACGGCACAACGGCCTCCTCTAGAGCCTAGACAGACCATTTGCCTCTGCCAAAGTGGAACGCCATTCATGGATTTGTAGAGATGGATATATCATCATGAATCAAGGTGTTCAAATTCAGTACCAAAATGATGCGCACCAAACAAATCAGACTGCTCAGCCACCACAATCCATGAACATAAGATAACGAATTTGCACAGGGAATGACGAGTAGGAGCGCTTCATTCTGCCACCGCTTAGCATCAAATCAATCTCATCCATGTGCAGGGAAGAAAACAAATCAAAAATATATGCGCAAACAGGGAAAGGAAAATGTCCAAAGTCAAGTGTTTTTTTTTTTTTTCAAGTCCAAAGTTACAGGGAGCTAGCAAAGGGAAACAGCCGAATATGAGGACACTTCATTAAGGCCTTGTTCGGTTGACAGGGAAGTGAAAGGGATTTGGCAGCGATTGAGGGGATTAAATCCCTAACAAGTCAAAATCCCCTCCAATCCTCTCCAATCCCCTTGGAAGGAGGATTAACCGAACAAGGCTTAAGGGGTAGCAGGGCGGCTGGTGGATGGAATGGAAGGCAAGCAAAAAAAGTGTTGATCCAGTGAAGAGGGGTGGAACTTCAGTAGATAGAACAAGTCAACAAGAGGCAGCTGGAAGCAGACAATGGGGTTAGAATGGAGGGCTGCTGAGCAAGAGATATAATTGAGGATGCAGCCCCTGGAGAAACAAGCCCAGAGGCAGCCTGCCAAGAAAGCATGAAGGGAGCTGGCCGGGTGACCCACTGCTGAGCCAAAGGTTGCCCAGAGAATCATGCAGCTACAGTTCTCAGGTTTTTTTTTTAAAAAAAAAACGAAGGCTAAAGATTTACCTCATATATATATTAAATAAGAGGGAAAAGAGTTTTACAATCGACCCTTAGAACACCGCATGGTGAGTACTCGCGAATGATTATTTACCCTAGCTTCTTTGCTCCCGCGACAAAACCCATATCTTAGCCTCTTACCAAATGATGTTTAGAAGGATCTGCGGCGGCGCGCTCTTGTGTCGGAAGGCGCGGGCATTCCTTTCATTCCAAAGAGTCCAAGAGACGAGCAATGTGGGAGATGCCATAGCTTGTCTCGATGGGGTATGCTCGTTGGTTCTGTTATCTCACCATTGTTTGACGGAGCCCTCCAAATGCCAAGTAGAAGTATCCACGTGTGCAAGGCCAAGTTTTTTCCGCCACCGAGTTCCATAGCCGAAGGGTGTGTACCGACACTTGAAGAACAGATGTATTCCGGTTTCTTGTTCCCTTTTACGAAGGGGGAAAAGACCACAATTCTTCCAACCGCACTTGGCCAAGCGGTCGGCGGTCCAAATCCTATCTTGCATGGCCAACCAAGCGAAGAGCTTGATCTTCGGCAGCGCCCACATCTTCCATATCATCCGGTCCATGGGGGGTAGAACCAAACCCAAAATTGGGCATTGTAGGCAAAAGCCGCACAATAAATGCCATCATTAGAGTGCTTCCACACAATATCGTCCTCGACAAGATCATCAAGGTGGAAATCATCGATGAGCATCCAAAGAGTGAAGAACTCTCGGATGTTGTTAGCGGGCACGGCATCCGGGGGCTTGAGTCAAAGGATCCAAGCATTATCTTTAAGAGCCTCTCACACCTTCCAATTTTTCTCCTCGAGGCCTCAAAGATGAGGGGGGCGATGTCCTCGGACTTGCGGCCAAGAAGCCAAGGTGAGTCCCAGAAAGGTGTTCTCGCACTGTTCCCAACGGTGATGGGAGGCATAGAAGAAATCGAGGTCCTCATCGGTACACGGGTTCCCAAATCCCACCAAAGGCTTGGAAGGCTCCTTTCATTCGTACCAAGGCCAACGAAGTCGCAACATCCAAAGAGAAGAGAGCACAGGATGCACAGGAGTACCAACCAGCTGAACGAATGAAATCGTGAGCTTTGCTCGCAAGACACAAAGAGAACGAAACCGGATGCAATAATCAGCTCCGACAGGCATAGCCTATGCTACTGCATGGAGTATTATTTACTTGTGTAGTCGCTGCTTGTCATCGTATCATATGCCAGTTGGATAATATGCCTAAAACTATTCAGGTGAAACAGAGAAAACTGACAAACTGAATGGACAAATATAATCCTACAAGTCTACTTGGCGGTTGACTGGAGCATTCTTTGTAGAAGATCAACCTCCGCACTGACGGAACCTGCGCCAGTAAAGCCATTCCGCAGCTGCTCCGCAACGCAACCCGAATGAGAGATCAGATAAGACAGATACCTGCGAAACATACACTTGTCAAACAAATTTTGTACCACTGGTTGATGATGCAAAAGCCATTAAGGTTATACCACCTCGCATAGTCTTGTATTGCTAAACATAAACATCAAATTCATAATTGCGGAACTTATATCAAACCTCCAAAGTAGAATCAAACCGGCAGCAAAATCAGAAGAAGTTCAAAAAGGATTTATTTGTTTGCTTCATGGGCATATGAGGGGTTCATGGAGTTGAAAGCAGATACATCTGCCTTCTGGCTCAAAGGCACATGTTTTAGAGATGTAAGTAAGAAATAGCCGCTTACTAGTTAACGAGTTTAGATCAACCAAATTTATGTAGTAGAAGCCTCAAGCAAGGGATTATGCATCCTATTATAAGGACACTTCCTTCAGGCCAAAATGGACACTGCTTTTTTTTAACTCACTACAGCGTTAAGCTAGCAGCTGCCGAAAGGTCCTCTAGAAGCCGAAGTTGCCTCTGAAATGCAGGTTCTTCATTTGGCTTGCCCTTCAGCATCGCTGTTGGACTGAAAGGCAACAGCCTCGAGCACCACGACCTGTAAACCTGGGCACATGTCCTCTACAGGTGCAGCATCAGGAGATGGCTGAGCAATTTTCTGTGTGATGCCCGTAGATCTGCCGGATTTGGCTGAGCAATCTCACTGAACTGGCCATGGCAGCAACGCTACGGTCTCGTGGGCACTATGCAGCAGTGGTGGCTATCAAAGAAGAAGCAGGTGTACAAGGACCAGCACAGGAATTTATGAGTGGAGCAAGACGAACAGCAGCGCTTTCTAAGGCGAGAGTACCAAGATCAAAGTGGAGGCAGATAGATGGCAGCCTACTTTCAACAGCAGGTTGCATGAACCACAGTGAAAATCCTTACTTGTAATTTGGTTATTCACAAATGGACGTAAAGGGGGTATTTCGTAACAAAAACAAAAGGTACCAGTTATGATCCCTCAACTGAAAATACAAAGATAAGCTTACATTACCTGCTCAACCAATGTATCACAATACAGTCACCTTATGCATTGCATTACACAGAAGTTTGGCTTCATCAGGTTCACCACCAATGCCCATGTCTACAAGCATAAGCCAAACAACAAAAGATACGATGGGATAACAATGAGATATTTAGATAAGCCAAAACTGAGAGAGGAAAAACACATTTTTCAACATTGGAATAGATAAACAAAAGCACATCTACTGCCTTGCAAGGAATATTTCTGAGAATGGTATATACACTCAGTAATCTCCTAAAATGGAATGGCATGCACATAATATTAGCTGATCAGAATGAAGAAGTGATCTAGAGTTATTCCCGTGTTATCTGACGTAGATAAAATAAAATATTTTCAAACCAATAAATATTAAGAACAAAGAAATAATGACAATTCGTGTTTAAATAACTTTAGCTTGAAAAGATAAAACAAACTCAATTCATTTATCCTCTGGTACAAGTAGACTCTGACACTCGCGATTCTTCAACAAGCGATAAAAATGAACTATTATCTTGTAAAGATAAAACCAAGCCTTTATTATGGATTTAAGTTAACACGATGAAAATAAATAAAAATTGGGTCAAAGGATCTAACTAGTTTAAAGGCTTTAACTGTGACAATTGGGCTACCATTTGGACATTTCATCCAGCTGGTTCAATCTTAGCTTTGCAATTTCCAGCTGTTATCCATCCCAATGCGGGAAACGCAATCACAGGCATTATACGACTTTTGCATAACACAATAGAAAGGTAGCCACGGAATTTAGTTTTGTTCTATTGAAAGAACTTGATGATCTCTGCATTCATGGTTTTAATCTATTTTTTCTTCATTGAATAAACTTACATAAAATGCTTGCTACCTCTGACTTGAACCACAGAGTTCGAAAATCATCATCATCATAATAATATCCTAAACAGCATGGCAATATGTTCAATAGCACATTTAGCGGCAAAAGGAACTGTTGACACATCTTTAATTTATATCATTGTTAGCCTAACAGCAAGGATGTGAAGAGCTTCCCATCAATCAATTGCAGAAAATTACTTGGTTATTTACCTGCAGTATAAACACTTGCGAATGGATGAACCAAAAAGTAAGATGCCTGTATCGGAGGCTTGTTGAACTTCAGTGACTCAAGCTGGACCACGAAAATACTGAATACCGTCCTCAGAAACACCACATTATTGACCTCGCAATACCCCAGCATCATTGGACTCATTCCCCTCTTGTCCAGGGAAAGAAGCTGATCCAATTCAACAGTTTTCCTCAGCACCCATGAAACAACACCGTCACGGTCGACCTCCCTTTTCCACAGTTGGATGTTGAAATCCAACAGCTCAAGGATGCCAAGCCCGCCGCTGTCCACCGGCATAGCCCGGAAGGAGCGGCTGCCATCGCTGCACTTTTCCAGTGGCAGCGGTATCACGGATAGGCGTTGTGTGCCCAGATCAAACTGAAGGATGGCAGCAGCAGCCCCATTCAGCGACCAGTAGAGGGAGTTCCCAACCAGGGTGCTGGAAACACGCATAGAAACCGTGGTGCGAACGTTGCTCTCAGAATCCACGGACACCCAGATTGGATCGCCCCATTTGCCGGTCTCCGACGAGTAAACGCAGGCGAACAGCCGCTTGTTTGGCCTGTCGATGCCCGCCAAGACCGCCTGGAACCGGAAGGGGCGGTCGTCGAGGATCCCGGCGGTGCGGAGAACCGCCCCGTTCAAGATCTCGACGACCTGGCGGTCGTCGATCACCGGAGGGACGACGAAGCGGTGCTGGTCGCCGGTGACGGGGTCCCACACCAGGGCCTCGATTTCGTCGTTCCCCGTGTCGACGAGGAGCACGAGGCCGTCGCGGCAGCCGAGGATCGTGCGGCTGTCGCCGTCGCGGAAGTGCAGGGAGAAGCGGCCGACCGGGATGCGGTTGGGGGGATCCAGGATGGGGGTGACGGAGAGGCTGCTGGGGGAGTCCGGGGTGGGCTCGCGGGTGACCTCCTCGAAGAAGCCGATCAGCGGAGGGGGGCTGCGGAGGTGGTGCGCGCGGAAGCGGCGGACGAAGCGGCGGTCGGAGACGAGGCGGCGCCAGCGCTTGCAGACGAGGGAGGCGCACGGGAGGGCGGACGGCAGCGGGGCGAGGCGGACGAGGATCTCCGGGAGGAGGTTCTCGTCCTCCAGCGGGGCCGCCACCGCCGGCATCGGCGCCGGCGCCGGCGAGATGGGGTGGCCGCCGCAGGTCATCTCGCCGAACGAACCCCTCCAGGAAACCGACCGAGCTTTGTTTTTCGCCCGCCAAGCGCTGAAGTGTGCCGGCCCAAGATAGTGATTTCGGAACCTTTCGCCTGGTCTTGGAAAGGTTCTATGTTTTTTGTTTCTGCGTTTTTTTATTGATTTTCTAATACATGTTGGAAATTTGTAAAATGCACATTCAAAATTTTGTAGATACACACTGAACATTTTTTAAAACATATTGAACATTGTTTTTAAACGGGCAAATATCGTTAAGTGCTAGAACATTTTTATATACACTATCATTTTCTTCTTATACTTGCGTGAACAATATTTTTAAATTTAGTTAAACATATTTTAAAAATGGAAGATCATTTTTTACAAAATTACGCAGCAAAAAAAATTACATTTTCGTGAAAATTTTGGGAAAATGTCATGAACAAAGTTTTAAAGATGTGAACTTTTTTATGTTAAAACTTTTTAAAAAAAATGCACTAACAGTATTTTACAATGCATTATCATTTTTTGAAGGTGAGGTGAGTTTTTTAAAATTAAGTACCATAATGTTTGAAATATATTTTAAATTTGTGATCTTTAAAAAATATAACATGGAAATAGATTTTATAGTGCATTAAATTTTTTGAAGTGTGGTGTACGTTTGAAAAAAAATATAACTAACATAATGTTTGAAATATATTTTGCATTCATGAATTTAAAAAACACACATAAATCTAGTTTTATACGTGTGAATGCATTTGTATCACATAAATATTTGTTTCCTAGTTTTATTACTAAAATCCGTCACATGAAGCTAGATATGTGGAGCAACTTCATAGCAAACTTGTTGGTGCAACAACGGAAGTTTTTATTGGGCCGGCCCGACATACATGCGACTAAGGTGACGCGAGCTTCTGGCTGCACGCGATAGGTAGACATGCTCGTGTCTACCTACCCAAGTGACATCATTCGATCATACTTTCTCCATCCTAAAATAAGTGTCTCAAGGTTAGAGGCCCTTATTTGAGACGGGCGGAGTACATTTTAATTACCACAAGTTAAGCCCACACCCGAGTTAGTGATGAAGTCGGAATGTGGTGGTTTTAGGTAAATGTACTCCATCTTCTGGGCTAGCGTTGGATGTTGTGGTGCCATCCTTTAGTGCGTCCCTGAGTAACTGAGGAATGTAATTTTGGTCCGCTTTGGATCACAACACTTTAATTTAACCACAAGCTAAGCCCACACCCCACGGCAAATGATGCAAATCCCAATTTTGGTACATGATGCAATATCATACAAATCTTCTCTACTTGTCTAAAAAAAATGCAAATCTTCTTTACTAGTTAAAACCCTTACACGTTGGCATCCCAATCCCAACCTTGGAATTTAGTACTACTAATCACTTGTGTGATCTTAAGAAAACACCATGCTTCTAAAACAAACAACTAAAAGGTCACGAGACGTGTAGTAAACTCCACATCAATTAGATGTTCTAGGAAAACTACCAAAATCCAAAAGTGATGAAAAGCACATATTATCAATCTTGTCATGGGTAGCGTTGGGCATGCCGCGGTGCCGTCGCCATTCGGGTCATGACTCTTCAATCTGACCACAAGTTAAGCCCATACCCCACACCAAGTGATGCTAATCCCAGTTATGCTATGTCATGCAAATCCTCTTTTCTAGTTAAAACTTTACACATTGGCATCGCTATCTCAAGCTTGGAATTTAGTACTAGTACTGATCGGCTGTGTGATCTTAGATAACACCATGCTTCTAAAACGGTCAGTAAAAAGGCTACGTGGCGTGTAATAGTCTCACACTCACAATGATCCGATATCTACTCTACAGAAATCCGACGTGCGGGAAGATCAGATCGGAAGCGCCACCCTAACTCGAGATAGGATCAGTTCAAGCTTCTCCCATTCATACGAAATGATGCGGCGGTGACTAACAAACCACTTATCTTCCTTTATGATGCAAATTGATTGAGACACTTCCCAATTAAAAGGTGTGGTTGTGTTGGTCACAACAACTCAGATGCTCCGAACCTTTGCACAACTCTGGGTCTGTGGCTCCTGTTAAATAGCCACAAATCGCACATGAAAACATCACTTCCCAGTCGATAAACCCCCTCTTCCTCTCAACTCTAACAAAAGCCCAAAGGAACCACCACCCTAGCAATGGCAACCACCCTCGCCACCGACGTCCGCCTCTCCGTTGCACGCCAGACCCACTTCGGCCTTCGCCTCGCCTCTGCTATCTCATCCAACCCCGGGTCTACCGCCAACAATGCCGCATTCTCCCCGGTCTCCCTCCATGTCGCGCTCAGCCTCATCGCTGCTGGCGCCGGGGGTGCCACCCGGGACCAACTCGTCACTGCATTGGGGGAAGGCGAGGCCGAGGGGCTCCATGCGCTCGCCGAGCAGGTGGTGCAATTCGTGCTTACCGATGCATCCAGCGTCGGCGGCCCGCGCGTCGCCTTCGCCAATGGCGTCTTCATGGACGCGTCGCTGCCGCTCAAGCCATCCTTCCAGGAGCTCGCCGTGTGCAAGTACAAGGCCGAGACCCAGTCCGTGGACTTCCAAACTAAGGTGAACCGCCTTCCTTGTCTAGCTCCTTCTCGAAATGACAACAGTGTTTTTACCGAAAAAAACAAATACAGAGTAAAAGTATGTTCGGTCATTATCTATGACATAATTATGTACATAGTAAAATAGTATGGCATGCCATTGTTTCTCTCAAAGTGCTTGTTTTGTGCTGATGTAATATAGAAGTGTGTGTTAATGTTGACATTTAGCTAAACCTTGTAATCATTCAAGGTTTGTTATGGTCCTTTTCCTTTGAATTTTTTAGTGGTTATTTCTATACCATTGTTTACTTTTTTTTTTTTGAGAACCATGGCTACAGATCTACACCATGGTAGGAACATACTCTTTCCTCATTACAACTCTAATATCAGCCGGGACATCAGCGACAGAAAATCTCCTGATCTTCGTGCCTTCGAAGCTAGCTCATGGGCCAGCTTGTTCTTCTCCCTTCCAATAGCACTGATCTCCGATTGCGAGAAACCCTGTAGAAGGACCTTGACGTCAGCAATACAAGCGTGACAAGCCGATCTGCAATTCTCCTTCGCTTTCAGGTCCCGAGCGAAACCAGCGCAATCCGTCTCCAGGATCAAGTTTCCATGGAAAAACTTAGCAAATTCAGTTAGGCCCATCCACGCAGCCGCAGCTTCTGCCTCTTCCACTGAGCTGCAAATGGGTAGTCGTCTTCCCACTGACAGAAAAACATGGCCCTTGTGGTCTCTGGCAACCGCGCCGCCCCACGCTTCTCCCGTATCCACTAGGAATGCAGCATCAGAGTTAAGCTTAACACTGTCGGGGGAAGGGGCACTCCAACCCTTAGGTTCAGAGGAATTCGGGATGCATGGTTTGGTTGGGAACAGAGACCGTTTACATTTATCGCCCTCGCTCAACGGATCGCCTGCCGCCATCTGGAGATCATCATGGAGTCTGAGTAAGAATTGTACAGAGCCTGATACCGTGTCTTTTCCATCGCCGTGAACTACATTATTCCTTAAACTCCAAGCTTGCCACATAATTAGCACTAACTTGGTCCTGACCTCCTTAACCTGGGACAGCAGCAGCAGTTGTAACCAATCCACACCAGTGTATCTAAATTCAGATTCTTTCGGCATCTCCCAGAAGGCTCTCATAGCTTGCCGAAGGGCTACGCTCCTGGTGCATGCGATAACAGCATGGTGTTCATCTTCAGCACATCTCCCACATATTTCACAAACACTATCATCAGCTATTGTCCTTCTGAACGCATTGTGTTTTGTAGCGAGCGAGTTTGTGGCTATTCTCCAACCGAACACCTTGACCTTCTCAGGTACCTTCGCCTTCCAGATTGCATCCCAGATGCTACGGTCGCCCGACGCTCTGAAAGAACTTGTTGCTCTCTCCGTGCCATTTCTTTTTAGAGAGTGAGCAAGCTTGTATGCGCTCCTGACCGTAAATATGCCTGTTTTCTCATAGTGCCATGCAATGCAATCGTCAACTTCAGTCCGTGGGATTTTTAATTTGCATATCTCATCTGCATCAAAAGAGTGGAAGATCTGCCTCACTAGTTCGACATTCCACTCCTTAGTGTGAGTATTAATCAGCTGGTTCACCCATCTTAGTCTGGATCTCTTTATAAAGGACGCCACTTTCAGACCCTCCTTCCTCGGAATCCATTGGTCTCTAGTAATCTGAATGCTCCTGCCATCACCGATCCGCCAAATGAGACCCTTTTTCAGGAGTTCCAGCCCAAACTCGATTCCTCTCCACACCGGGGATGCATCCGACGAGAAGACGGTGTCAAGAAGATTCCCCCTAGGGTAGTATTTCGATTTTAGTACCCTAGCACATAGACTGTCCGGGTTATGTAGCAATCTCCATCCTTGTCTGGCTAGCAAAGCCTGATTGAACAAGTGCATATCTCGGAAGCCTATCCCCCCATCACATTTTGGTTTTGTCATATTTTCCCACGACATCCAATGGACCTTGCGCTTGTCATCCTTGTCACCCCCACCAGAAGTCTCTAATGATCTTTTCATATTTATCACAGAAACTTTGGTTGAGTTTAAATACCCCCATGCCATAAGAAGGTAAGGATTGTGCCACCGCTTTGACGTTTACCTCTTTTGCCGCTTGTGACATGAACCTCTCGTTCCAGTTATTGCACCTCTTTCCGAATCTCTCCATGATTGGTTGGAAATTGTCATTCTTCATTCTACCCTCCGGCGTCGGTAAGCCCAAATATTTGCTTTCAAAACAGGTCGATTCCACTCCCAAAATTTCTTTGATCTCCTCCCTTTCCCGACCCATGCTTGCCTCACTGAATAGTAGTGAGCACTTATTTTGGCTTAGGAGCTGGCCCGTGGCCAGTTGGAACTCAGTCAGCACCTCTTTCACTCTTCTTGCTTGCGGTGTCGTGGCTTTGAAGAAAAGAAGGTTGTCATCGGCGAAAAGCAAGTTTGAAATCCCCGGGCACCCACGTGCGATCTTGATCGGTGTTATGTCACTGTTGCTCACCTCTCTGTTAAGAAAGATTGCAAGACTATCAGCCACAAAGAGGAACAAATATGGGCTTAGAGGGTCACCTTGTCTGAGCCCTCTAGTTGGGGAGAAAGACTCCAAGAGCTCCCCGTTACATCTGACGGCGAACTTGACCGATCTTACACATGTCATCACCCACTTCGTGAACTTCTCCTCAAAATCGATCTTTCTTAGCATCCCTTCCAAAAAATTCCAATCAACTCGGTCGTATGCTTTCGCAAGGTCCAGTTTGTATGCGCAGTGGGTATCTCTCTGATTCTTACTATGCTGGATCTTATGGAAGCATTCAAAGGCAATTATCGCATTGTCCATAATCAATCTGCCCGGGACAAAGGCACTTTGCGTTTCAGAAATAAGGTCATTCAGAAAGGGCCGCAATCGATTAACCAGAATCTTGGATATGACCTTGTAGATAACATTACACAAGCTAATTGGACGGTAATCTTTGATGCTTTGGGGGTCGTTGCTTTTCGGGATCAGAACGATGGTGGTCTCGTTTACACCATCCGGCATTACTCCGTCACTGAAAAAATTCTGCACCCCCTTGATTACATCCTCCTTTAGGGTAGCCCAATTCCTTTGAAAAAACCTCGCCGGAAAACCGTCCGGGCCCGGGGCCTTTAGGGGACCGATCTGGAAGAGGGCGTCGCTCACTTCCGTATCAGAGATGGGTCTGGTCAGGGCTTCGTTCATTTGGTCATCCACTTTCCTTGGGATAAGGGCGATTAATCCCTTAGGGTCCACGGCCTCATCCTTCTTATACAGATCTTTGAAAAACCTGTTTATTTCAGTATGCATCTCTTCTGTGTTTTCAGTCCAAGAGCCATCCTCTTTCTTCAGTTTTTCTATCTTATTTTTCTTCCTTCTCCAGTTTGCCTTCCTATGGAAAAATTCCGTGTTCCTGTCTCCTTCGCGCAGCCATGAGATCCTTGATCTTTGCCTCCACATGACCTCCTCCCTATGCAGCCATTCATCAAGTTCGGATTCAATTTTCCTTATGCTGTTTTCAGTTTCCTTCGAGCGTGGCTGCGTTCTCAGCTTCTGTAACTTGGCTCGCAAGGACCTGATACTATTTGTGACTGAGTTGAATTCCTTTTGAGCCCATTGCCCCAGCACGTCACTCATGGTTTTCAGCTTGGTAGCTATGGTTCCGAGAGACGATGCACAGCCCCCCTCCTTCCAAGTGTCATGTACCGTATCTGCCAAAGAATCAGCTCGTTCCCACATGGCCTCATATCTGAAGATTTTAGAGACCCTCCTCCACTCTTTCCTCTTGCCAAAACGCAGTAATAAGGGTGCGTGGTCCGATCTCGAGGAGCATATGTGTTCAATTGAGGCTTCACCAAAGACTCTGCTCCACTCAGGTGTTGCCACCCCTCTGTCAAGGCGAGCTCTAACATTTTTGTCCCCCCGCTGTTTATTGTCATACGTCCATGTAGTTCCTTTGAAATCCAAGTCCTGAAGATTGCAGTCCGCAAGTACCTTGCGAAATTCAGCCATGTTTTTTTCGGATCTTTTTGCTTTCGAGAAATGCTCATTTTGCCACATGGTTTCGTTAAAATCACCAATCATGAGCCAAGGTTCGGAGGAGTTGTTCCTAATCCTTCTTAGGAGCTCCCACATGTGGTGTCTTTCATGTGATTTGGGCTCACCGTATACAAATGTGCCTCTCCATTGCATACCATTAGGGTTTAAACGAATGAGCACATCGATATACCTCGGTCCAACAGCGATTTCCTTTATTTCAACACCCTCATCATAAAACAGTGCAATCCCGGCACTCTTACCGATGCCGGCCTGCACAATACAATGCCGGAGGCCCAGCCTCCATCTCAATTTATTCACGTAATCATCACTTTTCCGAGTCTCTGACAGGAAAACTAATTTAGGCTTATGTGTGTGCACTAGGCCCACTAGCTCACGAACTGTGCGAGGCTGCCCAATTCCTCGACAGTTCCAGCTGATGAGCGTCATGGCTCCTGGCGGGCGCTCTCAGCAGCACCCACCAGTTGACCGAGAGCCCCGGGCTCGGTTGCTTCCGTACCACCATCCTCGCCAGACCTGCTATCTTCCTTCCCATTGCCTGAATCCTTCGTTTTCTTGCACTGATCAGCCGATCCCCCTGCTGTTTCCTCCTCAGTTTTACCTATTTCTGGCGCCCCACGATCCCCTCCTTTCCCCAGCACAGAGACTGCTCCACCTTGCTGCTTCTTGATCCTGCTGTTTAGACCAGACATGGTACCCCCGGGGTCAGGCTCCTCTCTGACTGGGCCTCCACGATCACAACTAAATAATTCCACCTTCATATAATTTCCATCATACTCCCATACCCACTCGATTTCTTCCGTTTCATTCTTATTGCGATATGGATACAGTTCAACAGATAAATGGTCTGGTCCAGCTTCCAAATCCTCCTGTTCCTGACAGTTGCTGAATTTCTCATTTTTTCTTGGTGTCAGATCAGAGCTAGATCCCTCTTCAATCGGTTGATGCCCAAAATCTGTAGCATGCTGATGTATATTGACCTCCACTTGATGTATATTGACCTCCACTTCAAAGCTATTTTCAGACATCTTTCTCTGAACGACAACCTTGTGGTGTACTGTGATATTATCTGAAACTCTGCTTTGCAGAACAGAACCAATCCCACCCTTGTTTCTCTGAATTTCGTCCAAACTCTGAACCCCTACAACAGGTGCAGCAATCAACTTGTGTGCAACCTCGGCTGATGTCTGGACCCCTGACTCTGACCCAGTGATCCACAGCACCGCCTCTGGATTCTTCTCGTTAGCCGCAGGTTTGGGCGTCGCCGCATCTGCAGCCGGTTTCACAGCCAGATCATAATCCCCGTGCAATTCCTTCTCCCTTCCTTGCACTAAACATGGCACTTCCTTGATCTGCATCACCGGATCCACGCGCATCTCCCCCGGCCTCCCCTCCAGCAGGCTATTTGCTCTCCGCCTCATCTCCTTCAGGCACGCACCGGGATCCCTCGAGGAACGGAGGACGCGGATGGCCTTCTCCCGTAGGCTAGCCCACTCCAGCTGGAGCGCGCAGCACATCAAACCAGCCTCCGGGGTGGCCCTCGAGCCCACCGGATCCGGCATCTCAACTCTCATCTCAGTCTTCGGCGTCGCCGCCGAATCGCCTCCGTACTTGTCGCTTATACCATTGTTTACAACACTAGAAGATTTAGAACTGCTTCTAACTTTCTATAGGTACATGCATATATTATTTTGGTTGGTTGGATAAAATAAAATAGATTCTACTTCATATCCCAGTGTTAAACCGTTCAGGCTTGTGCAAATTATTTTTGTCTAGCTCAGACTTGTAATATGCATGGAGTACTTATTACTCGCTTGCCATTTCTGTCCAACTTAATTATTGAAATGTAGTTGTTTTTCACACGAATTTATGATACCTTAGCAATATTCATCGTCATGCTATCATGTTGTTTATCCTATTCCAGAGTAGCGAACGTATAGAAATATGTATAGCCAATCTCTATGTGCTGAACTTACGTAGGTATTGCAAAATGGTGCTTCGAGATGTTGTGATGACCCTTTAATCAATATCGTATGGACATATGAATATGTATTTCCTATCATCTGTAATTGTATGTGATGGTTTTACTATGTGCGTGAAACTTTACTATATATAGAAATGCTTTACAAAAACGTTAGTATTCTGCTTTGCATTCTTGCCACAAATATAATATTTTGTACTTTGAGAGTTTTTTTTTTCAAACTTGGTAGCACAATAGTATTGTCAAATTATTTTCATTGCATAAATTGACCTTGCTTTATTTCGACTTGGTCCAGGCCGCGGAAGTTACTGCTCAAGTGAACTCGTGGGTGGAGAAAGTCACAACCGGGCTCATCAAAGATATTCTCCCTGCAGGATCTATTGACAATACCACTAGACTTGTTCTTGGCAATGCCCTTTATTTCAAAGGAGCTTGGACAGATCAGTTTAATCCACGTGGAACGAGAAGCGACCACTTCTACCTCCTTGATGGGAGCTCAATTCAAACACCATTCATGTACAGCCCAGAAGACCAATACATTTCTTCTTCTGATGGCTTGAAGGTTCTTAAGCTTCCTTACAAGCAAGGTGAGGACCAGAGGCAGTTCTCCATGTACATCCTTCTCCCAGAAGCACCAGATGGTCTCAGCAGCTTGGCAGAAAAGTTGAGTGCTGAACCAGGGTTCCTGGAGCAGCATATCCCAAGGCAGAAGGTTGCACTCAGGCAATTCAAGCTCCCCAAGTTCAAGATATCATTTGGAATTGAAGCATCTGATTTGCTCAAAGCTTTGGGTCTGCAACTGCCATTCGGTGATGAAGCAGATCTTTCGGCGATGGTGGATTCCCCAATGCCACAGGGCCTCTACGTCTCATCCATTTTCCACAAAGCATTTGTCGAAGTGAATGAAACAGGAACTGAGGCTGCGGCAACAACTATTGTTAAGATGGTCCAGCAACAAGCAAGGCCGCCCGCGGTCATTGATTTCATCGCGGATCACCCTTTCCTCTTCCTTATCCGGGAAGACACTTCCGGTGTGGTGCTATTCATCGGTCATGTGGTCAATCCCCTCGTATCTTCGTAATGTGTATGCTCTGAAGTGTCTTGTCATTCGCCTCAGTTGTTACATGTAAGGGGAGGGTTTCGACAGTCTATCATGTTACCCATGCAATAAATCCAATAAATGTTCTATGCTTTTGATGAATTCTACACTAGTATGTTGGCATATTATTCTTGTGGGCATTTTCTGTGTCGACTGGACCACCTTGACCCAAAATACTAGCTATGCCACCACCTATGAGCTAGAGAGGCAGAGGTGTGTCAACACGCTCATTTTGACTTCATTTTTCAAAAGGACTAGAAAAACACAATCAATTCAAAGTCAAATCACATGAAATTGCAACTAAACTTTGCGAAAAAAGAGGTCCAAGTGAATGGTAAAGTTCTTTTTTCTCAAAAAAAGTGAGATTAAAGGAAATTCCCTCCGCTACTTTTTCTTTGCTCAATTCATTGAACCAAGTACATAAATAGTGCTGCTAAATGAAAAAAAAATCCATTGTCCGAGTACGGGCCAAAGGCTCACCTACAACCGGAGCCGGATGCCATTCAGGTTCTGATATGAGTGAGGTTTGAGCCTTAGAACGGCTGCCCCAGGAGCGACGCCCGCCACTACCTGGCAGCAAAAGGCGGTGGCCGCTGCCATGGGTTCTTGTACAAGACATTTTGGAGCTCGTCCTCAAGCCAAGCAATCCAACAACATTTCAGTACTACTAGCAGCGAAGATTCGACGTCGACGTCGAAGTCCTCACACCGCATACAACATAGAAACATGGAGCATAAGCACAAAGTTCATTATTACCAAATAAGTAGACCAGTGAGACCAAGAGACCAAGGAAGTACTCCGTCAATGAATCATGAGCTTTGTACGAGAGACGCAAAGAGAATGAAACCGGAGGCATCAATGAGCCAATAGAGCCTATGCCACTGCCTTATTCTGTTATTCATGAGTCCAAGCAAGTCGCTGCTTGTCATCATATGACTACAATTATTCAGGTAATGCAAGGAAGTTACTAAACTGGACAAAAAAATAAATCCTACAAGTCTACTTCGCAGTTGACCACAACATGCTCCCTAGAAGATGGACTTTTGCACGGTGAGCCATTCCGCTGCCCAACAACCCGAATAAGAACTCTAGATACCTGCAGAACAGTGTCATTTGTCAAACCAATTGTACTACCACTGATTGATTACATTAACGTTATACTATGACAAAGTGTTTGCATTGCTAAAAAGCATAAACACCAACTTCATCATTACAAACCAGCAATAAAATCAGAAACCGGATGAGAGCTCTAGATACCTGCGGAACAGTCACTTGTCAAACCAATTTGTACCACTGGTTGATGATGCAAAATCCATTAAAGTCAAATTTGCATTGCTTGCGGAACTTGTATCAAACTTCCAAAGGTGGAATCAAAACCGGAACTAAATCAGAAAAGGTTAAGAAAAACTGCCTCATGGGCATATGAGGGATTCATGGAGTTGAAAGCAGATACATCTGCCTTCTACTCGCTCATAGGCACAGGTTTTAGACATGTAAGAAAAAATAGTCTTACCACTAATTAACAAGCTTAAATCAACCAAATCCATGCAGTAAGAGCCTTGAGCAAAGGATTATGCATCCTATTATCAACTGATAATTCCTTCGGTCCAAAATAGACACTACTTTTTTGAACTCTCTACAGCATTAAGCGATGACATGTGCCAACAGGTCCTATGGAAGGCGAATTCGCCCACTTCTTCATTCGGTGGGCCCTTTAAGCATAGAGGTTGGACCGCCAACCGCCTCGAGCGCCACAAGCTGAAAAACCTGGACTGCGCAGCATCAGGAGATGGCCAAGCCTCTTTCTGTGTGATACACGTAGATCTGCCAGATTTGGCTGAGCAATCCTGACTGGTCTGACCATGGCAAGAACGCTGCGGTTTTGTGGACTGGACACTATGCAGCATGGTGGCTATCAAGGAAGAAGAAGGCGCACAAGGACCGGCGCAGGGATTTCTGTGACGAACAACAGCGCTTTCTAAGTGGAGGCGGATAGATGTCAGTATGCTTTCAACAATAATTTGCATTAACCATAGTGAAAACGGAGCCTTCGTTCCATGTTGCTTTGGCTCTCGATGTGCTTTTCCTCTCCTTAACAGTGAATTGCCACACGTGGCTTTCTTGTATTGAATCAAAACCCTCTTCTTTTCTTAATGAAACATGAGCAGAGTTTTGGCACCTTCGCGCAGAAAAGTAAATACAAATTTATAATTGTGGTGAAAGTATTTTTATATAGATCTACTAATGCCATTTTGATCATGTCGTCAATTTGAAGATTTATAGTGAGAAAAATTGAAAACTGGATCACACATAAACCATTGCAAGTTATCAACATCTAGTTTGTATCAGAAAAATTATGTAGAGAGTAGAGACTAATGGCAAATTACAAACGCAAGTCAGATCGACAGGGATATATACCAAAATAATATCTAAGAAAAACACCTTTGTCCGTAAACTACAAATGCAAACAACAAGACACATGGTGGTATAAGATTAAACGACAACATGCTCTCTGAAGACAACAGCTTGGTATTGCTAATTATCAAATCTTTACATTAAGGTGACAACTTTCGAATCACAATAGGGCCTGATACATCCAAGGAGCTATAGGGAGGAAAGGGGAAGTGTTTCAGTGTATCATACATACTGCATATAGCACGGCAGCATTCTCATCTACGTGCAGTTAAGAACACAGGCACAAATTGGGAATGGGAAAAGTCCAAAGTCATCAGTCATACGAGGAGCTATAGGGAGGAAACAGCCAAACGTGAGAGCAGTAGCACTAGAGAGGAGGCAAAATGGCAGCAAGGCAGCTGGATGGAATGGTAGCAAAAGAGTTCATCCAGGAGCAGATGAGGAAAGGAATGGAGCTGCAGGATAAGCTCATAAAAGGTGAACAGAAGTAGCAACACCAGGATAAAAGAGCCCGGTGGCAGCCTGCCATAATAAAAGCATTACCCGGGGGGGGGGGGGGGGGGGGGGGGGGGGGCAACAGCTGAGAAAAGGGTTGTCAGGAATTAGTCCTCACTTAAAATTTGGTTATTCACAAATGGTTGTAAAGGGGACAGTTCCATAACAAAAACAAAAAGTAACAGTTATGATCCCTCAACTGAAAACACGAAGATTACCTGCTCAACCAATGTTATACAGTCACCTTATGCATTGCATCGCACAGAAGTTTGGCACCATCAGGGTCACCACTAATGCCCATGTCTACAAGCATAAGCCAAACAACCAATGATGTTTAGACCAAAGATATGATGGGATAACAATGAGATATTTACATAACACAAAACTGAGAGAGGAAAACACATTTTTCAACATTGGAATAGATAAACACAAAAGCACATCTACTGCCTTGCAAAGAATATTTCTGAGAACGGTATATATACTCAATAATCTCCTAAAACGCAATTCATATTAGCTGATCAGAAAAAATCTCCTAAAACACAATGGTATACACATAATATTAGCTGATCAGAAAGAAGTAATCTAGAGTTATTCCTATGTTTTCCCTGTGTTATCTGAAGTTGATAAAATATACTCCCTCCGTCCCAAAATAAGTGTCGTAGATTTTGTACTAAACTAGTACAAATTTTGTACTAGATCATCGACACTTATTTTGGGACGGAGGGAGTAATATATATTCAAACCAATAAATTTTAAGGACAAAGAAATAATGGCAATTCATATTTAAATAACTTTAGCTTGAAAAGATAAAACAAACTCAATTCATTTATCCTCTGGTACAAATAGACTATGACACTTGTGGGCCTTCAGCAAGTGATTAGAATGACTTATTATTATCTTGTAAAGATCAAACCAAGCCTTCATTATGGATTTAAGTTAGAAGGACCAATATAAATAAGAAATGGATCAAAGAATGTAACTAATTTTAAGCCTTTAAATGTGACAATTGAGCTACCATCTGGACATTTCACTGTTCAATCTTAGCTTTTCAATTTCCAGCTGTTATCCACTCAATGCAGGAAAGACAATCACTGGCATCATATGGCTTTTGCATAACAATGATTTTTAGTTATATTTTATTGAAAGAACTTGAATGATCTTTGTATTCATGGTTTTAACATATTTTTCTGTTCATCGAACAAACTTAACATAAAATGCTTGCTACCTACAATATGGTTATCTATTCAAATAGCCCATCGAGCAGCAAAATAATAATAATCAGCAGACCTTTAATTTATATTTTTAGTCTAACAACAACAAGGATGTGCAAAAACTTTTCATCAATCAATCATAGAAAATTATGGTTATTACCTGCAGTGTAGACACTTGTGAATGGATGAACCAAACAATAATATATATCCACGGGAGGCTTGTGCACCTTCAACGACTCAAGCTGGAGCATGAGAATGCCGATATATGTCCATAGAAACACCACATTATTGTCCTCGCAATACCCCAGCATCATTGGACCCATTTTCCTCTTGTCTATTGAAAGAAGCTTGTCCAATTCAATAGTCCTCCCCAGCACCCATGAAACAACACCGTCACGGTCAATCTTCCTTTTCCACAAGTGGATGTCGGAGTCTAACAGCTCGAGGATGCCAAGCTCGCCACCCTCCGTGCGCATAGCCCGGAAGGCGCGGCTTCCATCGCTGCACTTGCCCACCGGCACCTGCATCACGGCCAGGTGTTGTGTGTCCAAATCAAACTGAAGGACGGCAGCCACCTCCCAATTTTTCGAGCAGAGGGACCAGTAGAGGGAATTCCCAACCAGGGTACTGGAAATGCACATATCAACTATGGCGAGTGCGGTGCTCGTATGCTCCACGGATACCCAGATCGGATCGCCCCATTTGCCGGTCTCGGACGAGTAGATGCAGGTGAACAGCCGCTTGTTGGGCCTGTCGATGCCGGCCATGACCACCCGGAACCGGAAGGGGCGGCCGTCGAGGACCCCGGCGGTGCGGAGGACCGCGCCGTTCAAGATCTCGGTGCCCTCGCGGTCGTCGAGCAGGTGGGGGACGAGGAAGCGGTGCTGGTCGCCGGTGACGGGGTCCCAGACGAGCACCTCGATGTCGGCGGCCGACGGCTCGATGAGGAGCACGAGGCCGTCGCGGCAGCCGAGATTGGAGCGGCCGCTGCCGTCGTGGAGGCGGAGGGAGAGGCGCTCGGCCGGGACGCGGTCGGGCGGGTCCAGGGCGGGGGTGAAGGAGAGGACGTTGGGGTCGCCCGGGGCCGGCTTGTGGGGGTCGGGCTTGCGGGTGACCTCCTGGAAGAAGCCGATCAGCGGAGGCGGGCCGCCGAGGTGGTGCGCGCGGAAGCGGCGCACGAAGCGGCGGTCGGTGACGAGGCGGCGCCAGCGCTTGCAGACGAGGGAGGCGCGCGGGAGGGCGGACGGGAGCGGGGGGAGGCGGACCAGGATCTCCGGCAGCAGGTTCTCGTCCTCCAGCGGGGCCGCGGCCTCCGGCGCCGGCGAGCTGGGGTGGCCGCCGCAGGTCATCTCGCCCAACGAACTCCTCCGGGAAACCGATCAGAACAGAGCAAGTCGACTCGTCATCTCATCTTTTTTTTTTCCTTTGAGGGGAGTTATCTCATCTTATGTGAGCGTGGGCCTAGGAGTTGGTTCGAAGGCCCGTTAGGCCCACCAGCCCGGATCGGAGCGCCGTGCGTGCAGCGGCTGATCTGAGCCGTCCGCCAATCCCGCACCCAAACCCTATAACTACGAGGCGAGAGCCCCCGCCTCCAATCTTCCACACGCTTCCCGCCGTCGCCGCCAACCGACCGACCGACCGAGCGCGCGCACCGCACCGCCGCCGCCGCCGCCGCCGCCATGGTTTGTCCCTCGCCTGTGCTCCCCGTCTACCCTGTTGTTTCTTAGAGAGAGAGAGAGAGAGAGAGACGTAGTTAGCTGCTTCGCGACTGCGGCAGATGTGCTCGCGTTTGTGGGTTCTCTGTGATGATCAACACTGATTAGATGTCCGATCCAATCCATTCCATTCAACCGTGGGGACAACACGAGGCATTTGTCTCTGGTTATGTTTTGCTTTTGCCCTGTCAATTCTGCTGCTATTGGAATTCTACTGTGCTTATTATGTGAGCATTTATGTGCTTCGTAAGTAGTACTTGCTTCTCTGTGAAGTTCAATTTGATGATAAAATCCTCCTGCTCGTTCTGAATGCCAAACCGACTGCATGTACTATGTTTGTTTTTGTCAACACTTCTATTGTATTCTAATCACTTCGGCAAATTTGACATTAGTTTGGAATATGATGAAGGATAATTGGTCCGTGTTTCTGATAATCATGTGATGATTTCCAATGAAACACTCGATACTTCTGATTCTAAAAGCACAGGAATGAATTACTCCCCATTGTGTTAATTGTAATCAGGCCTTCCTGTTTTGGTCTCTGTGTGCACACAGCATTTCTGTGTACTGATGAGCCGATTGTTCACTTAGTTCAGTGCTGCTTTAGGTTCCTAGTATGGGATGTGCCTTATAGATATGTAAACTGTTGTGATAGTTTATATCAGTCAGCTGCTCTTATTTTGAAAAGATGGAATGGATAGCATGTCAGTCAAGTCTAATGTAGTTATTATTTTGTGTTAATCGACTATACTTTTTATTCATGTATATTTAAATATGTCATGTTGTCACTGATCTTGTGAACGATGTGCTTCATGCAACTTGACATTGCATAGTACATCTAAACCACATTGGGGTTGGCCATATTGTGGACTATTCAGTGATCTCCTTTCGTGCATTTGGCATCTGAACTTTTGTGTACTTTGCTGTGCTGACCTAATCTAAAACTAGTCTTACAGGTGCATTGTTTTCATGTATTTCCCTGAATAGTAACTATTTGTCCTTAGTTACTTCTGATTTTTCGCCTGAATTTATAAGGCATTCTTCTTTCTTGCCAAGTGATGTATCATTTTTGTTATGACTAATGCCGTAATTTCATTGCTTATCATTTAATATTTGATATTTTAATTACGGGGTCCTATGATGGCATAAAATCTTTGAGACCTGATTATCCTAATGATGACAACCATAAGCATGTTTCTGAGGACCTAATTGAATTTTGTACCAGACATTTTCTTAGTATTTTTTGAACATTTGCTGAACTTGTTTCTGGAGTTCCTTTTAGCTATCGCAATATCCTTTGAATCTTTATCCTGTTTCACGCAGGGCCTATGTTAACACTAGTTTTGTTGCAAATGCTATGTAGGTGAACGTTCCAAAGACCAAGAAGACCTACTGCAAGAACAAGGAGTGCAAGAAGCACACCCTTCACAAGGTCACACAGTATAAGAAGGGTAAGGACAGCCTGTCTGCCCAGGGAAAGCGTCGTTATGACAGGAAGCAGTCGGGATATGGTGGTCAGACCAAGCCTGTTTTCCACAAGAAGGTACGGGCCGTATGGCAACATTGTTGTGTGTGATTGCCTGTCGATCTGCCAACACAATACATAGTTCAATATTTGTCTGATTTGACTATCAATTTCATTGCCATCTACTTATGGTGTGTCTGTTTTAGTGTAAAATCAGATAAAGATTAATGTCAGTTGTGCAATGCTAATTTTGTGGCCCTTCTTCTTCAGGCAAAAACCACCAAGAAGATTGTGCTAAAGCTGCAGTGCCAGAGCTGCAAGCACTACTCCCAGCGCGCCATCAAGGTTTGTTACTTTCATGTTGAACCAAACATCTATTTTCGTTCTGCTGGGGTTGCTCAGTCTTTTGCATTCCTCTGTGCAGAGGTGCAAGCATTTTGAGATCGGTGGGGACAAGAAGGGCAAGGGAACATCCCTCTTCTAGATTGCTTTCACCTATCTGGAGTCGTTGTGGTCAAGAACGATTACTACTTGTCTTAATGTATCGATGTTATGAGTTGAAGCAACCAGACCTTGTCGTGTATGCAAACCCGTTTATCTGGCATTTGAGCAACGATCGACTTTTTTGCAAAATGATCCTTTGTAGTTTGAATCCTCTTTTAACCTCACGCATTGCTGTACTGTGGATATGAATGTCATGTAGCCCGATCGGTATAATTTGAGTTTTGCCACCGCTGTTTATACGCTGTTGGAGGACAGACGTATGATAACTGATCTAGGCAGGACTAGACAAAATAAGTGTGTGCAGTGTCAGTGAGATGATTTTTGATTAACTCTGAGGGAATGAATCTAACTGAGGTCTACGCTTGCTGTCTGTATATGTTTGTGGGTCAATCTTATGCAATTATGAATTCTGAGGCTCTAGGCTGCGATTATCTTTTAGATTCTGTTACTGATATGTTTGTGTGTTCTATCATTTCTGTTGTTTCGATGATGTTGCTATGAACGAGCTGGTGCGGTTGCTATTCGTCTAGCTCCAGTCTCCTAAAAGAGCTTCCCTGCATGCTGTTTGCTTCCCCTGTTTAGCCATCAACATCGATTTTCAGAGGGCCGTATGCCGGCGCAAAATGCAACCCCTTAGGTTTAGACAAATCGCGTGCAATTAAACGCAGTTCTGTTCTCTATAATCCTGATATTCAGACAAACAGCTAATTACTTCCTTTGTAAACTAATATAAGACGTTTTAGATCACTACTTTAGTGACCTGAAACGTCTTATATTTGTTTACGGAGGGAGTATAAAGCTATATATTGAGAGATCCTTTCATGAACTGTGACAAAGCGTTCTTGATAAAATCCTCGCGAGTGGTGGAGCAAGCTATATATTTAGACAAATGAGCAGCAATGGCATCCTCGTGAGCGGTGGAACATTGATCGGTTCAGATGCCATTGCTGCTCATCAAGACGTTCAACTAGCCCCTCATCAACACATGGAGACATCAAGCAGACAAGCAGTCGAGCAAGGCTCTCATTTCTCCCATGTCTTCCTATTTGAGAGTCGTCGCCTCTCCCTCGACTCCTCTCCCCTTCTCCTCTGGCCGCTCTGCCGGCTGGAGTGGGGATGGGAGAGGAGGCCGAGCGCCTCTACGCATCAGCCGAGGCTCGTCGGATTGGATGCTCATGCGCATCAGCCGATGCTCGTCGGATTCGTCTCCGGTTTTGCCTCCATGGTGGAGGCGACAGAATCCGACGTCTCCTGCTTCAATAAGCGCGTGGTTATGCCGGGTGGAGCTCTTGGGGCGGCTCTTCCCCTCTTCTTGTACCGTCATGGTGGCAGCGTCAAGCGGTGGTGGAAGGCCTGCCTTGATCCGATCTCCCAGTGGCCATGTAGTCCCCGTATCTTCAACATGGCTCCTACCGCTGTGTGGGAAGCAGATGATGAGGATCCTGTGCACAGTCGATGGTGGATTGAAAGGAGCAACGACACCAACGTTGGCTTGCCGGTCTCCTACAACAACCCATCGAATCTTCAGGCCGAAGGGCGGCCAACTTTGTTCCTCCCGGCGACGATGCCAAAAGGGAGACAGTGTTGTGACTTGTTGGAGTCTGCAGGCAACTGCAGAGGTCTCGCCGGACCAAGTGGTACGTCCCCGGCGCCGGCGACGATTGCATCCAGCGAGGAGCAGCTTGGACCCGATCGCCTTTTCTCTTTTCAGCGTGGGGTCCTTTTTGTAAGATGCAGGGACTTGTCTGTTAGTTCCAGTTTCTATAAGATTCTGCTTGTAAGATGATGTATGCCACCTCTTTGACTATATGAAGCATGGCCTTCGTGCCCCTACCACTGTTAAAAAAAAGCAGTCGAGCAATGAATGCTTTTCATCTTTGTTTTTTTCTTTCTGAGAAATTCTTGTTTGTTTTTTGCAGAACCGATCATGCCGAGTAAGGCCCTGTTTGAAACCACTCAGATTATGATAATCTAGTTTTTATAATCTATGTTTTTATAATCATAGATTATAAAAACTAGATGGACAGATTATTAAAAACTCACAATCTGCTCTACCCCAAATAAAATCAGATTATGAATTGCTAATGACCCATTATCCTTGTAAAGTTGGAGGTAATTACTAATTGCTGCCACCGCCAACCTCCAAACAGGGGGCAGACAGGTCATTATGCAATGTAAAAACCTGGATTACAACTTATATAATCTGGCCTCCAAACATGCCCACCTAGATTATTTTTATAAACCTGATTATATAATCTATCTTCATAATCCAGATTATCATAATCTATTGTGGTTCCAAACAGGGCCTAAGTGAGAAGACCAGTTTATATAAAACAAAAGTGAAGAGAAGACCCATCATCTTTGTATGTTTTTTTTAGGATAATCAACTTTGTATGTGAGCGTGGGCTGAGGCGCTGGTTTTAAGGCCCATCAGGCCTACGAACCAGAGCCCAACCGAATCGGATGAGAACGCCGTTCAGTGGCCGATCCGAGCCATCCACCCGCTAGGGTTTCCCCCTCCCCATTACCCCACCCCTATAAGTACGAGGCGAGAGCCCCCGCCGCCAACAATCTACGGAGATCGGGATCGTCCACACACCGCCGCCGTCGCCGCCGCCGCCGCCGCCGTCGCCGCAAACAGGAGCGCGAGGCCGACTCCGCCGCCGCGATGAGGGCCAAGGTTCGTACTGACGCCCTTCTTCTACCATGCCCGCTGTTAGCTGCTTCGCGCCCGCGGTAGATCTGGACATGTGCTAGTGTTTACCGAGTGTTCGTTTCTGCTGTTGCTCGCCTGCGTAGTTAGTGGTTCTCTATGATGATCAACACTGATTAGATGTCCGATCCAATCCATTCCATTCAACCGTGGGGACAACACGAGGCATTTGTCTGAGAGAACTTGCTAGTTACCTTTGTGTAGTTTCTGTTAGCTGAATTGATGTTTTTTCTTGCGTGCTTGTTCATGGTTCTCTGTGATGATGAAAACAGATGACGAGTCCGATGCAATCCATTCTATAAAACCATGTGGACAATCGAGGCATTTGTCTGAGAGAACAGTGCTTTTTTCGCCAGTGTTTTTTCTTTCTAGATTTGTATTTTTTTTTCGTTTAGTTGCGTTGGTTGGCATGATGAGGAAGACAATTGTTGTCCGATCTACTTGATGATTAAATCCTCCTACTCATTCTGAATGTCCAACCGACTGCAGATCTCTACTTTGTTTAACTAGTTGTTTAGTTATCATATCATACTTGTTTCCTCTTTGCCTTATCAAATAGATTTTAGTTTGGGAGATGATGAAGAACAATTGGTCCGTGTTTCTGAAAATCACGTGATGATATCCAATGAAACACTCAATCTTCTGATTCCAAAACAAATTCTACTTTCTGTTCATTTAATTGTGAAAATCTTGCTGTGTCAATAATCATTTCCTAGATCCTCTATGCAATTTATGCTGATGAGCTGCATTGTTTCTATAATTTGCAGTGGAAGAAGAAGAGGATGAGGAGGCTCAAGAGGAAGCGCCGAAAGATGAGGCAGCGATCCAAGTAGGCGCCTTGGAGGATGGTGGCGAAGCATCATCTTACATCCAGGCAGTTAGGCACTGAGGGATGATGGAATTGTCAGTGATTCCTGATGTGTTGTGTTGTTATGGCTTTGGAAGTTGCTTCACCCGTGTCTCATCAAATTTAGCGGTTTTACTACTAGTCTGGTTATGTTCCAGGACTGAGTTTTATGTAATGTGAGGATTATATGTGTTTGTGACTGAATTTTATGCACCTACTATCTTTGCAGCACTCTGAAATACTGCCCTGCATCCGATCTTGTTTGATGTCGTGCTGTTCTATTTCTTTCTCATAGACTATATAATTGCAGATATGAATATTTGTGTTTGCTTTTCAATAATATATTAGTTGAAAAGAACAATTCGTAGATCCAATGTGTATGAGCTACCAAATATTGTCTGGATTGTAGTGCCTGGCAGATTTTTAAAGTGTGCGGGTTTATTTAGGGCCTGAAGCAACCCTTGCATAGCTCTTACCTAATTGACATGTTACAAGAAATTTCAATTGAATCGTTTGTGATTGTGTGTAACATACCACTAGGGGAGTACTTTGCCTCTCAGCAAGACTTGCATCCATATTGAAACATAACACTACACTCCCTGACAATTTAGAGCATCTCTTTTGGCTAGTCAGTGGTTCGTGCGGTGTGTGGTGGCGCTGCTGGAATGCTCCGCTGTTTGTCCTGATGGAATTCATCAGTAAACTTCAGTTCTTCAGCGTTCCTTTTTCTGAAGAAACTGTACGAGGCAAAGATGTAATGTTAGTTTTTTTACAAAGGATCTTGTCAATTTCGTTTGTTATTCATTGAGATTGTATCCTATGTCAATTTGGTGTGTAGTTGTGTACAGTACAGAGAAATTAAAAGAAGACACTCAAATTTAGTATCTAATTTGATTTTGCAAGTCTTCCCTTTGAGATTTGGTTTTAGCAGTTGAATTTTGTGAGCAGCTGTTGGTGGAGAAGACACTCAAATTTAGCGTAATTGTATTTTTGTGACCAGCTTTTTTAGAAGACACTCAAAGAAATCTTGCAAAGTTTAAATTCTATGCATAGGTGGAGAGGAAATATGTGGTTCGGCTGCTCTATTTTAGGGGAGCTGTTGGAGACGCTCACTTTCTTGTGCCCTAAAAACATTTTTTGTGCCCCAAACTTTACTAGTGATAGTTGGGAGGCTTGGAACCGGTGAGAGTCTATTACATGGCAAATATGTGGATTGCCACACATAAATTTGATGATACCCAAACAGAGCTCATTTATAGGTGCTGAAATATTATAGGCCCACACAAACCATGCAATGCGGTGGGCAGCAGGGCACCTTTCATGTCATTAATTCTCAACCGATAAATATCAATCTCTTCCGTGTCTCTCGATTTACAATTCATTTCCTCTAGAAACGATGAGACAATCCATACATCAAGAGAGTGGAAAGTGTAATCCATACGAGTTGCATAGGCTTGAAAGGCACCGGGAATTATTTTATGGGCCAGGCTAGGCGTTTGCCGGTTGAAGAGATGGAAAAGATTGTCCACCTCCATAGCCATCGGATTGAGACAAAGAGAGCCGTCAGATATCCCTCAGGTGAGAAAACTGAATTGCCACAAGTAAGTTGTTGCGCACGTCTCTCTGCAACAACGGTCTTGTTGCAAAAAGCCTTGATCAATGGACTTGTTGCAAAAGGCCCCGAACAATTTTCTTCATCCTCCGGTCTAAGCAACGGGAGCCTGGTTGCACTTGGTCTTCAGCAACAAGAGACTTGTTGCAACTCGTTTTTGAACCTTTTTTTTTCTTTTCCTATGTTGCCATCATTGCAATAGAAGTCATGTTGCAGAATTCATTTGCAGCAAAGGTCATGTTGCAGAATTCTATTGCAGCAAAGGTCATGTTGCAGAATCCTTTTGCAAAAATAGACTTCATGTGCATAAACTTTTGCAACAGAGGTCTTGCTGTAGTTTTTTTTTTCAACAGAGGTCGACAATGGGTGGGAATAAGAAAAAAGATAAAGCGGCGCAGAGGGTCCAAACAGGGCGCCCCGCGTTGGATCGCCCGGGTGAAGAGAATCATTCCCTTATTTTATCGCGAGGTAAAAAGTTAAAACTATGCATATTGTCGTGTGACCAGTTTATCTCTTGGAATAAAAATCCGACACGACAATTGCCCTGGATGGAAAGAAACCTTTGAGGTCCTACTTTCTACATTCTTTTATGTAGTTTCTGTAAACTGAATTGATATTTTTTCTTGCATGGTTGTTCATAGTTTTCTGTGACGATGAAAACAGATGACGAGTCCGATGCAATCCATTCTATAAAACCATGTGAACAATCGAGCATTTGTCTGAGAGAACATTGCTTTCTTTTCCCGTGTTTTTCCTAGCTTTGTTCTTAATTGCGTCGTTGGCATGATGAGGAAGACAATTGTTGTCCGATCTACTTGATGATAAACCTTCTACTCATTCTGAATGTCAAACCTTCTGAAGATCTCTACTTTGGTGAATTAGTTTCTTTGTCGGTCGCCACTTGCTGCATGGTAAGAATTTGGAAGACATTGATTTTTTGCTTTATTGTGAGCGTTTTACCACCACATCCAGTAGTTCATAGGAACAATATTCTTGGATCTTTTTTATTGTTTCTACTAGTCATGACAGGATCCAGAGTTGTCAGTTCACGGGCTTCTTCGATCGTGGGAGACGTGCCACCACAACAACCGTTACGAGAGGTGCAAAGAGATCCAAATGCACATGATCAGGTTAATGTTTCTATACCACCATTTAATGGCCATTTTAGACCTGCTTTATATATTGCATTGGAGTTTGAAATGAATGATATATTTGCTTCCCATAATTTTGGTAAAAATAAAAAAGTTAAGGTTGCAGTTGGTTCTTTCACTGGTTATGCTTCAGTTTGGGGGAGCGAATATTGTCGGTTACACCATGATTATATACCTACTATTTGGGATGATTTGAAGCTTGCCATGAGACACACATTTGTTCCTGCTTATTATACTCGTGACATGATTAAAAAGTTACAACATTTAAAACAAGGTAGTGACACCGTAACGAACTATTATGATGATTTACAAACGACCTTGTTGCATTCCTCATTAGAAGAAAGTGAAGAAGATTTTATGGATAGATTTTGGGAGGATTAAACCGTGATATTCAGGAGATACTAATTCATGAAAAGTGTTATCCTATGGATCATTTTTTCGTCTTGCTTGCAAAGCTGAACATGAAATAAAACAACGTGTTTCCCACAAGGAGAACGAGCGCAAGGTGCACATTCCAAGAGTTGATATGGTTGTTCCTTCAACTACTAGGCGTACTATGACAGCCACATCAATTGTTGTGATGGCTACATCACCTTCACCATGTGACACGTCACCATCGAGAGTGCCTACATCATCTGAGTTGATCATAAGAGGTAATGACAAAGGTACTCATCTTCCACCTCCACATGAGTATGATGAATGCCTTGTCAATTCCAATATACCCTGTAATGAGCTACCCATTATTTTGATCACACCAACTATTTTAGAGGACTATTTTCATGATTTGACTTTGCCATGTGATCAAATAACTACAATATCAACAACTTTGAGTCCACCCATTGAATTAACTATTGATGAGAAAGAACCATGTGAATCAAGAAATAAATCAAATTTGGATCAAATATGTTTGAAAATAATTTTGCCACTGTTTAATCATTTTGACATGACCTCCAATCTTGATGATGATTCTGTGTCAAATGACATGTTGCATGTTTGCTTATTTAAGCATGTTGTAGCATGTAAATTTGAAACAATTCAAGTTTATTTACTAATATTCGGATGGTTTAACGATGAACATTGTTAATCTTTTGATATGAATAAGGACTTCACTTATATGTGCAAACTGAGTTGCAATATTTTCATGCCTTCTACTTCTTGTGATAATATTTTGATTTTATATTTCATAACATATGAAAGTTACTCATGTATACATGTGTCATATGTGCAAAAACCAAGGGAAGTAAAAATGGATGACATATACATATACAACATGTACACTTTGTCTCTTTTGTTAGCCACATTTCAGATTATGCAATGCCGAGGACGGCTTAGGTTTCAAGAAGGGGAGGATGATGAGGACATGGCGACATTGGATATGATCACAAATATTGCATATGCGTATTTATTTGAGGTGATTTCTGATAAAAGTCATACAATAATTTATTTATGCTATACAAACCAAAAGTACTTCACCTCTTTTTGTTTCATGCCTAATTGCAGAACTACCGGACACTTGTACAATCCACATATGAAGATAAGGGAAAAAGATATGTTTAGATGCTATTCAAGAAGTTCTCTCACTCGTCACTTTAAGCCTAAGAGAACATAGAGTCTAAGTCTCTCACGTTCTGGACTGCGATTCGGACTGCACAGACATACCTGTCTCAAAACGCCAAAAACTTTTGCATCCGGACTCCGAATAGGGTGATTTTTTTTGTTGGAAAGTAGATTTCATGTACTTTCCAACCCAATTGGATTCACCTTCGAATTCGTCCGGAGCGTGGAGATATTGACTAAACAACCTGGCGTTGCACCAGAATCTGAGTCAAACTATAAGTCCAAAGGTGTTGCATCACCTCCACTTGGGCCCATAGGCCTTGTACGACCTAGGGCTAGTTTTTGGCTGCCTTGGGACTTCCTCCCACCTCCTTGGCCGCCACCACTTCTCCTTGATGACCCACAAGTATAGGGGTCAATCGTAGTCCTTTCGATAAGTAAGAGTGTCGAACCCAACGAGGAGCAGAAGGAAATGACAAGCGGTTTTCAGCAAGGTAATTTCTGCCAGCACTAAAATTGTAGGTAACAGGTAGTTTGATAGCAAGATAATTGGTTACGAGCAAGTAACGGTAACGGTAAATAAAGTGCAGCAAGATAGCCTAATCCTTTTGTGGCAAAGGACATGCCAAAACGGTCTCTTATAATAAGCAAGCGTTCTTGAGGGTACACGAGAATTTCATCAAGTCACTTTCATCATGTTGGTTTGATTTGCGTTCGCTACTTTGATAATTTGATATGTGGGCGGACCGGTGCTTGGGTGTTGTTCTTACTTGAACAAACCTCCCACTTATGATTAATCCCCTCGCAAGCATCTGCAACTACGAGAACAGTATTAAGAAAAAATCTAACCATAGCATTAAACATTTGGATCCAAATCTACCCCTTACGAAATAGCGCATAAACTAGGGTTTAAGCTTCTGTCAAGCAACCCATCATCTAATAAGTACCCCACAATGCATTCCCTTAGGCCCAAAGATGGTGAAGTGACATGTAGTCGACGTTCACATGACACCACTAAGGGTATCACAACATTCATATCATCAAAATATAGAACACATATCAACTTCACATGATTACTTGCAACATGACTTCTCCCGTGACCTCAAGAACAAAGGTAACTACTCACAAATGATATTCATGCTCAAGATCAAAGGGGTATTAAATAGCATAATGGATATGAACATATAATATTCCACCAAATAAACCATATAGTAATCAACTACGAGATGTAATCACCACTACTAGTCACCCACAGGTACCAATCTGAGGTTCCGGTACAAAGATTGAACACAAGAGATGAACTAGGGTTTGAGAGGAAATGGTGCTGTTGAAGATGTTGATGAAGATTGGCCTCCCAAAGATGAGAGGGTTGTTGGTGATGACGATGGCTTCGATTTCCCCCTTCGGGAGGGAAGTTTTCCCCCGGCGGAATCGCTCCGCCGGAGGGCAAAAGTGCTTCTGCCCAAGTTCCGCCTCGAGACGGCGGCGTTCCGTCCCGAAAGTCCCTTCTTCATGTTTTCTAGGTCAAAAGTGAATATATACCAGAAGATGGGCACCGGAGCTGGGCCGGGCTGGCCATAACCCACCAGGGCGCGCCTGGGGGCCTAGCGTGCCTTGGTGTCTTGTGGTCACCAGGTGGCCCCCCTCCGATAGTTATTTGCTCCAGTATTTTTTATATATTCCAAAATAATTCTCTGTGAAGTTTCAACTTATTTGGAGATGTGCAGAATAGGTGTCTCTGACATGCTTTTTCAGGTCCAGAATTCCAGCTGCCGGCATTCTCCCTCTTTGTGTAAACCTTGCATATTATGAGAGAAAAGGCATTAGAATTACTCCATAAAGCATTATTATGCATAAAAACATTATAAATAACAGTAAGAAATCATGATGAAAAATGGACGTATCAACTCCCCCAAGCTTAGACCTCGCTTGTCCTCAAGCGAAAGCCGATATCGAGAAACATGTCTAAATGGTTTGAGAGAGAGGTGTCGATAAAAATAAAATACAGACATAGTAGCATCATGCTTATTATTATAGCAGCAACAAACTTTATCATAGAACTTATTCATATAACTTTTATTATATAACTTCATCATATAACTTCTGATGAACAAGTAACAATTCATCACAACATAGAAGTATAAAGCATAAACCTTATTGAAAACCAACAAACTATGTTCTCAGTCAACTTTGCAACTACAATTCATCATATTTTCAGGAAGGGTCTCGTGTCAGAGCCTTTTGGCAAGTCCACAAACTCAACCATCATTTAATATTGTATGATTGCTAACACTCACAACATACCCATGATCAAAAAGTTTCAACCGGACACATAGAAAGATAGGGGCTTATAGTTTTGCCTCCCAACGTATTTACCTCAAGGGTGATGTCAACAATAATAACTCATGCTCACTCATATCCAACTGGATATATGTGCCTAGATCTTTCCTCACCACATGATGCTTGCAAAAAGAAAAAGTAAAAAGGAATAGGGAAGAATACTTTGACTCTTGCATAAAAGTAAATACGTAAAAGTAAAAGATAGGCCCTTCGCAGAGGGAAGCAGAGGTTGTCTTGCGCTTTTTGGTTTGTATGCCAAATCCCTTAATGCAAAAGAACGTCACGTTATATTGACCCTTATGATAGCAACTTTTATTATGCAGTCCGTCGCTTTTATTACTTTGCCATCACAAGTTCGTACAACGCTCAATTTTCTCTTACACTAATTGATCAAGCACATTTAGAAGCAATTTTTATCGCCTTAGTGCATCGATGACAACTTACTTGAAGGATCTTACTCAATCCATAGGTAGGTATGGTGGACTCTCAAAACATGAGTTTGGGTTTAGGGTTTTTGGATGCAGAAGTAGTATCTCTACTTAGTGCGAAATTTTTGGCTAGCAAAGATATTGAGCAAGCACCACATGTTGAAGGATCTATGACAATATAACTTCTATGTGAATATGAACAAACATAAATCATTACGTTGTCTTCCTTGTCCAACGTCAACAATTTTGGCATATAATATTTAATGGGGGCTCACAATCATAAAAGATGTCCAAGATAGTGTATTTGCATGTAAATCTTCTCTTCCCTTATTAATTCTTTCATGAATTGCATCATTGACCAATGCTATGTTTTTCAATCTCCAATAAATTTTACCACTTATACTTTTCCTTATGTGATGTCATTACTTACCATAAGATTAGCATATGATCATTTTCATTTATTTCCTTTTTATTTTGACTGCAACATGCAAGTAAAGAAGCAAAAGCTCAAACTAAACTTTATTATATAACTCTCACTCGATTACATAGATAGATAGATCACGAAACTAGCACTCGAAAATAGATCATACTAAATTTTATTCAACTAGATCACGAAAGAGCTAAGGATCGAACTAAAATAGGTAAAGGTAAATAAAAGTGATGGTGATACGATACCGGGGCATCTCCCCCAAGCTTGGCACAAGCCAAGGGGAGTGCCCATACCCGTGTACTCAAGTCTCTTTGGTGGTGAAGATGATAAAGGTGGTGATGAAGTGGTAGCGTTCTTTTTCAGCTTATACTTGAGCATAAAGTTTTCCTCCCTTGGATCCTCATTCTCTAACTAAAGCTTTAATATCTTCTTGCATAATGCTGCCTTGCTATCCTGCAGAAAACGAGAAGGGATAGATTGGGTCTTAGTTTTGTTGGGAAGGCTTGACTTCTTGAACTCTACGTGCATATCCCCAGGTTGGGGTAGTGGAACTTTGTCTTCTTCTGAGGATGGATCCTCCGTCTCCTCCGGATCTGTGTCCTCCTCCTCATCCGTGAACCAAAAATATGGGAAGGTCTTCTTAAATATGTTTGGATCTAGAGGACGGTGGGTAACATAACCCTCTCCATCCGAACCTTGAGACGACATATCTTCAGACCTGTCAGGAAAACAACACGAAACAAGAACAAAGAATTTTTCTGCGATGCGGTGGTCAAATCAATCGGGGGTATATATGAAGATTTTTTTATCTTGGGAAACAAGAATATGGAAGGAAAACGGAGTCGGGAAGGTGCCCGAGGGGGGCACAACCCACCAGGGCGCGTCAGGGAGGGCAGGCGCGCCTTGGTGTATCGTGCTCACCTCGGTTGCTTTCCTGTATATTTCTTATTTTCCTAATTGTTGTAATATACCAAAACTAACAGAAAATATTTTGGCGGATTTTTTGGAGTCCATTTACTTACCGTATCACGTACCTCCTCTTTTTCAGGATTCTGGAGTGTTCTGGAAGGTTTCTTTTATGTGTTCCTCCGGTGTCATGGTTTGGATAATATTGCTTTCAACATTAATAGGCGTACCTGAGATATAGTGTTTAATTCTTTGTCCATTGACCACCTTCGGTTTAGTACTGATACGTCTCCGTCATATCTACTTTTCCTCACACTTTTGCCCTTGTTTTGGACTCTAATTTGCATGATTTGAATGAAACTAACCCGGACTGACGTTGTTTTCAACAGAACTGCCATGGTGTTGTTTCTGTGCAGAAATAAAAGTTCTCGGAACTGGACGAAACTTTTTGGAGATTTATTTTACAATAAATAAAAAATACTGGAGCCAAGAACCACCGGAGGGGGGCCCTGGCTGGGCACAAGACACTAGGGCGCGCCAGCCCCCTCCCCCCCCCGGCGCGCCCTGGTGGGTTGTACCCACCTCGTGGCCCCATTGACCCTAATTCCGACGCTATAAAATCCTATTTTTGGAGGAAAAAATTAGAGAGAAAGTTTCATCGCGTTTTACGATACGGAGCCGCCGCCACCTCCTGTTCTTCATCGGGAGGCCAGATCTGGAGCCCATTTGGGGCTCCGGAGAGGGGAATCTTCGGTCTTCGTCATCATCAACCCTTCTCCATCGCCAATTCCATGATACTCCCCTCCGGGAGTGAGTAATTCCTTAGTAGGCTTGCTGGTCGGTGAGGAGTTGGATGAGATTCATCATGTAATCGAGTTAGTTTTGTTAGGGCTTGATCCCTAGTATCCACTATGTTCTGAGATTGATGTTGCTATAACTTTGCCATGCTTAATGCTTGTCACTAGGGTCCGAGTGCCATGATTTCATATCTGAACCGTTTGTGTTATCACCATTATATCTATGTTCTTGATCCCATCTTGCTAGTCATACACACCTATTACGTGTTCTGATCCGCAAACCCCGGAGTGACAATAGTCGGGATACTTTCCGGTGATGACCGTAGTTTGAGGAGTTCATGTATTCACCGTGTGTTAATGCTTTGTTCCGGTTCTCTATTAAAAGGAGGCCTTAATATCCCTTAGTTTCCTTATGGACCCCGCTGCCACGGGAGGGTAGGACAAAAGATGGCATGCAGGTTCTTTTTCATAAGCACGTATGACTATTTACGGAATACATGCCTACATTACATTTATGAACTGAAGCTAGTTCTGTGTCGCCCTAGGTTATGACTGTTATATGATGAATATCATCCAACGAGTTCACCGATCCAGTGCCTACGAGTTTTCCACATATTGTTCTTGCTAAGTTACTATTGCTACTGCTACTGTTACACTTGCTACAAAACTATTGCTATCACTGCTACCGTTACTGTTACTGTTACTACTGCTATCAAAATTATCATACTACTGTGCTACTGATCACTCTGCTGCAGATATTTAATCTCCAGGTGTGGTTGAATTGACAACTCAACTGCTAATACTCGCAAATATTCTTTGGCTCCCCTTGTGTCAAATCTATAAATTTGGGTTGAATACTCTACCCTCGAAAACTGTTGCGATCCCCTATACTTGTGTGTTATCAAGTACCTTCGGCATTATTAATCTTGATAGCTCCAGAACGATAAACCTCTTCGATAATATATGTTCCTTCCCATTTGGAAAGAAGCTTTCCTGCAAAAAATCTAAAACGAGAGTTGTACAAAAGAGCGTATTCTCCAACTTTGAATTCCCGCTTTTGGATTCTTTTGCCATGCCATCTTTCAACTTTTTCTTTGAACAGTTTGGCATTTTCATAAGCTTGGATTCTCCATTCATCTAGTGAGCTAATATCAAATAACCTCTTTTCACTGGCAAGTTTGAAATCATAGTTCAGTTCTTTAATTGCCCAAAATGCTTTATGTTCTAACTCTAGAGGCAAATGACAAGCTTTTCCATATACCATTTTGTATGGAGACATGCCCATAGGATTTTTATAAGCTGTTCTATAGGCCCAAAGTGCATCATCTAGTTTCTTAGACCAATTCTTTCAGGACCTATTGACAGTTTTTTGTAATATTAATTTTATTTCTCTATTGCTAAGTTCAACTTGACCACTAGATTGAGGATGATAGGGTGATGCAATTATATGGTTAACATCATATTTAGCAAGCATTTTACGGAAAGCACCATGAATAAAGTGTGAACCACCATCAGTCATTAAATATCTAGGGACTCCAAACCTTGGGAAAATAACTTCTTTAAGCATTTTAATGGAGGTGTTATGATCAGCACTACTAGTTGGAATAGCTTCTACCCACTTAGTAACATAATCAACAGCAACCAAAATATGAGTATACCCATTAGAGGAAGGAAAAGATCCCATATAGTCAAAACCCCAAACATCAAATGGTTCAACAACAAGTGAATAATTCATAGGCCTTTCTTGACGCTTACCGATATTACCAATTCTTTGACATTCATCACAAGACAAGACAAACTTATGGGCATCCTTGAAGAGAGTAGGCCAATAAAAACCAGATTGCAATACCTTGTGAGCAGTTCTATCTCCCGCATGATGTCCTCCATAGGCTTCGGAATGACATTTCTGTAGGATTTGTTCATGTTCATGCTCAGGTACGCAACGTCTAATAATACCATCTACCCCTTCTTTATAAAGATGTGGGTCATCCCAAAAGTAATGTCTTAAATCATAGAAGAATTTTTTCTTTTGTTAGTATGTGAAATTAGGTGGTATATATTTAGCAACAATGTAGTTAGCATTATCAGCATACCAAGGAGTGTTTTGAGAAACATTTATTGCAGCTAACTGTTCATCAGGAAAACTATCATCAATAGGTAGTGGGTCATCAAGAATATTTTCTAACCTAGACAAGTTATCAGCTACGGGGTTCTCAGCTCCTTTCCTATCAGTGATATGTAAATCAAATTCTTGAAGCAAGAGAACCCACCTAATGAGTCTAGGTTTAACATCTTTCTTTTCCATAGGAACATGATCGGTGTGAACAATAACTTTGGAATCAACAATGTGAGATCTAAATTTATCACAAGCAAACACAACTGCTAAAAATTCTTTTTTAGTAGTAGCATAATTTCTTTGGGCACTGTCTAGAGTTTTGCTAGCATAATGGATAACATTTAATTTCTTATCAACTCTTTGTCCTAGAATAACACCAACAGCATAATCACTAGCATCACATGTAATTTCAAAAGGCACCAATCAGGTGGTTGAACAATAGGTGCAGAAGTTAAGGCTTTCTTGAGTGTTTCAAAGGCTTCTACACAATCATCATTAAAAACAAATGGAATATCATTTTGTAAAAGATTAGTAAGAGGCCTAGAAATTTTAGAGAAGTCCTTAATAAACCTCCTATAGAAACCACCATGACCAAGGAAACTCCGAATACCTTTAATATCTTTAGGACATGGCATTTTCTCAATTGCATCAACTTTAGCTTTATCCACATCAATACCTCGTTCATATATTTTATGCCCCAAGACAATACCTTCATTAACCATAAAGTGGCACTTCTCCCAATTCAAGACGAGATTAGTTTGTTCACATCTCTGCAAAACTCGATCAAGGTTGCTTAAGCAATCATCAAAAGAAGTTCCGTAAACGGAAAAATCATCCATGAAAACCTCCACAATCTTTTCACAAAAATCAGAGAATATAGCAGTCATACATCTTTGAAAGGTAGCAGGTGCATTGCATAAACCAAAAGGCATACGTCTATAAGCATAGGTTCCAAAATGACAAGTAAAGGTGGTTTTCTCTTGATCAGGTTGTGATACAGGTATTTGAGAGAAACCAGAATATCCATCCAGAAAACAAAAGTGTGTGTGCTTAGATAATCTTTCTAGCATTTGATCAATGAAAGGCAGAGGGTAATGATCTTTTCTAGTAGCTTTATTTAATTTTCTAAAATGAATTACCATTCTATAGCCAGTGACAATTCTCCGTGGGATAAGTTCATTTTTATCATTAGGAACAACAGTAATACCTCCCTTCTTAGGGACACAATGAACGAGACTTACCCATCTACTATCAGCTATGGGATAAATTATACCTGCTTCCAAAAGCTTTAATATTTTAGTTCTTACCACTTCTTTCATCTTAGGATTCAATCGTCGTTGGTGATCAACAACGGGTTTAGCATCAGGTTCCATATTAATCTTGTGCTGACATAGAGTGGGACTAATGCCCTTAAGATCAACAAGAGTATATCCAATAGCAGCCCGGTGCTTCCTCAAAATTTTTAATAATCTTTCTTCTTCATGTTCTGAAAAGGTTAGCACTAATAATAACAGGATATATCTTTTTCTCATCAAGATAAGCATACTTCAAAGTGTCAGGCAGTTGTTTTAATTCAAACATAGGATCACCTTTAGGTGGAGGAGGACCTACTAGAGTTTTGATGACCTTAAGTTTTTTCCTTACCGATTTCCATTTACCAAGAGCGCTTCACTCCCCGGCAACGACGCCAGAAAAGAGTCTTGATGACCCACAAGTATAGGGGATCAATCATAGTCCTTTCGAAAAGTAAGAGTGTCAAACCCAATGACGAGCAGAAGGAAATGACAAGCGGTTTTCAGTAAGGTAATTTCTGCAAGCACTGAAATTGTAGGTAACAGATAGTTTGATAGCAAGATAATTGGTAACGATCAAGTAACGGTAACTTCAAATAAGGTGCAGCAAGGTAGCCCAATCCTTTTGTGGCAAAGGACAGGCCAGAACAATCTCTAGTAATAAGCAAATTGTTCTTCAGGGTACACGGGAATTTCATCTAGTCACTTTTATCATGTTGGTTTGATTCGTGTTCGTTACTTTGATAATTTGATATGTGGGTGGACCGGTGCTTGGGTGCTGTTCTTACTTGAACAACCGCCCACTTATGATTAACCCCCTCGCAAGCATCCGCAACTACGAGAAAAGTATTAAGATAAAATCTAACCATAGCATTAAACGTTTGGATCCAAATCAGCCCCTTACGAAGTAGCGCATAAACTAGGGTTTAAGCTTCTGTCACTCTAACAACCCATCATCTAATAACTAATCCACAATGCATTCCTTTAGGCCCATGAATGGTGAAGTGTCATGTAGTCGACGTTCACATGACACCACTAAGGGCATCACAACATACATATCATCAAAATATCGAACACATATCAAATTCACATGATTACTTGCAACATGACTTCTCATGTGACCTCAAGAACAAAGGTAACTACTCACAAATAATAATCATGCTCAAGATCAGAGGGGTATTAAATAGCATAATGGATCTGAACATACAATCTTCCACCAAATAAACCATATAGTAATCAACTACGCAAGGTAATCAACACTACTAGTCACCCACAGGTACCAATCTGAGGTTCCGGTACAAAGATTGAACACAAGAGATGAACTAGGGTTTGAGAGGAGATGGTGTTGTTGAAGGTGTTGATGAAGATTGGCCTCCCAAAGATGAGAGGGGTGTTGGTGATGACGATGGCTTTGATTTTCCCCCTCCGGGAGGGAAGTTCCCCCGGCGGAATCGCTCCGCCGGAGGGCAAAAGTGCTCCTGCCCAAGTTCCGCCTCGAGGCGGCGGCGCTTCGTCCTGAAAGTCCTCCTCTTATTTTTTTTCTAGGTCAAAAGTGAATATATACCAGAAGATGGGCACCGGAGGTGGGCCGAGGAGGGCACAATCTACCAGGGCGCGCCCTGGTGTCTTGTGCCCACAAGGGTGGCCCCCTCCGATAGTTTTTTGCTCCAGTATTTTTTATTTATTCCAAAAATAATCTCCGTAAAATTTCAGCTTCAATGGAGTTGTGCAGAATAGGAATCTCTGATGTGCTTTTTTTAAGTCCAGAATTCCAGCTGCCGGTATTCTCCCTCTTTGTGTAAACCTTGCATATTATGAGAGAAAAGGCATTAGAATCACTACCTAAAACATTATTATTCAACAAACATAATAAATAACAGTCGGAAATCATGATGCAAAATGGACGTATCAACTCCCCCAAGCTTAGACCTCACTTGTCCTCAAGCGAAAGCCGATATTGAAAAGCATGTCCACATGGTTTGAGAGAGAGGTGTCGATAAAAACAAAATACGGACATAGTAGCATCATGCTTATTGTCATAACAACAACAAACTCTAACATAAAACTTATTCATACACTTTTATCATATAACTTCTCATGAACAAGTAACAATTCGTCACAACATAGAAGTATGAAGCATAAACCTTATTGAAAACCAACAAACTATGTTCTCAGTCAACTTTGCAACTACAATTCATTATATTTTCAGGAAGGGTCTCATGTCGGAGCCTTTTGGCAATTCCACATACTCAACCATCATTTAGTCTTCTATAATTGCTAACACTCACAGCATACCCATGAACAAAAATGTTTCAACCGGACACCTAGGAAGATAGGGGCTTGTAGTTTCGCCTCCCAACGTATTCACCTCAAGGGTGATGTCAACAATAATAACTCATGCCCACTCATATCCAACTGGATATATGTGCCTAGATCTTTCCTCACCACGTGATGCTTGCAAAAAGAAAAAGTAAAAAGGAATAGGGAAGAATACTTTGACTCTTGCATTAAAGTAAATACATAAAAGTAAAATATAATCCCTTCGCAGAGGGAAGCAGAGGTTGTCATGCGCTTTTTGGTTTGTATGACTAATCCCTTAATGTAAAAGAACGTCATGCTATATTGCCCCCTATGATAGCAACCTTTATTATGCAGTCCGTCGCTTTTATTACTTTGCCATCATAAGTTCGTATAGCGCTCAATTTTCTATTACTTTTTTATAGAAGCAATTTTTATTGCCTTATTGCACCGATGACAACTTACTTGAAGGATCTTACTCGATCCATAGGTAGGTATGGTGGACTCTCGAAGAATGAATTTGGGTTTGGGTTTTTGGATGCACAAGTAGTATCTCTACTTAGTGCGTAATTTTTGGCTAGCAAAGATATTTAGCAAGCACCACATGTTGAAGGATATATGCCAATATAACTTCTATGTGGATATGAACAAACATAAATCATTATGTTGTCTTCCTTGTCCAACGTCAACAATTTTGACATATAATATTTGATGGGGGCTCACAATCATAAAAGATGTCCAAGATGGTGTATTTGCATGTGAATCTTCTCTTCCCTTATTAATTCTTTCATGAATTGGATCATTGACCAATGCTATGTTTGTCAATCTCCAATAAATTTTACTACTTATACTTTTCCTTATGTGATGTCATTACTCACCATAAGATTAGCATATGATTCTTTTTCATTTATTTCTTTTTTCTTTTATTTTGATTGCAACAAGAAAGTAGAGAGGCAAAAACTCAAACTAAACTTTATTATATAACTCTCACTCGATTACATAGATAGATAGGCCACGAAACTAACACACGAAAATAGATCATGCTAAACTTTTATTCAACTAAAGCAAAGGGAAACTAAAGATCGAACTAAAATAGGTAAAGGCGAATAAAAGTGATGGTGATACGATACCGGGGCACCTCCCCCAAGCTTGGCTCAAGCCAAGGGGAGTGCACATACGTGTGTGCTCAAGTCTCCATTGGTGGTGGTGATGAAGAAGGTGGTGGTGATGATGTAGTAGGCTTGTCCTCCAGCTGTTGGGTTCTACCGTATGTGCATCGCATGCCAATTAAAATTTTTCCTACGCGTAGAACATCCAAGAACTTGCTACGGAGATGGATCACAGATCGTTACCACTAGACGCGCAGTGCCGTGCAGCGGAAGTAGAGTTGGGGCAGCGCGTTCGCGTGGTCCGTCTCCTCCTCGTCCGATCTCCCTCGAACAGCCGATCCGATATCCCTCGCGCAGCCGGTCGTCGGATCCCACGTACAGGTTCGCCGGAGCGGCGCAAGTGTACCCCCTGTAACGGTATCCACGCGTGCAGGAGGAACACCGTGCGGTGGATTGCTAGGTCCGATCACACAGTCGGCAGCGACAAGTGGAGGTGGCTAGCTGCAACACATGCAAAGCCCTAATGACGGCGCCGAAGTGATCAACCAGATGGATGTGCCACACCTCCACTATATATAGGCATCCGGCGCGGGCTCAACTCTTGGGCCTCGCATGGATCCTAAAGCCCACGTATTCCTTCCCTTAAGCGCGCGACTGATACGTCTCAGACGTATCTATAATTTTTGCTTGTTCCATGCTGTTATATTATCATTCTTGGATGTTTTACAATCATTTTATAGCAACTTTATATCATTTTTTGGGACTAACCTATTGACATAGTGCCAAAGTGCCAGTTGCTGTTTTTGCTTGTTTTTTACTTCGCAGAAAATCAATACCAAACGGAGTCCAATCGCGACGAAACTTTTTGGAGATTTTTTCTGGACCAGAAGACACCCAGTGGGCCAAAGAAGTACCGGAGAAGTGGGCCGAGGAGACCACAACCCACCAGGGTGCGCTAGGGCGGCCCCGGCGCGCCCTGATGGTTGTGCCCTCCTCGGGGCCCCTCTCCACTGCCTCTGATGCCTATAAATTCCCAAATATTTCAAAAACCCTAGGGGAGTCGACGAAACACAATTCCAGCCGCCGCAAGTTCCAGAACCTCAAGATCCAATCTAAACACCATCACGGAGGGGTTCATCTTCTTCATAGGTGCCTCTCCGATGATGCGTGAGTAGTCTCCCATAGACCTACGGGTCCGTAGGCAGTAGCTAGATGGCTTCCTCTCTCTCTCTCTCTTATGATTCTCAATACAATGGTCTCTTGGAGATCTATTTTATGTAAACTTTTGCGGTGTGTTTGTTGAGATCCGATGAATTTTGAGTTCATGATCAGTTTCTATCCATGAATATTATTTGAGTCTTCTTTGATCTCTTATATGCATGATTACTTATAGCCTCGTATTTCTTCTTCGAATCTTTGGTTTAGTTAGGCCAACTAGATTGATTTTTCTTGCCATGGGAAGAGGTGCTTTGTGATGGGTTCGATCTTGCGGTGTTCTTTCCCAGTGACAGAAGGGGTAGCAAGACACGCATGTATCATTGCTATTAAGGATAACAAGATGTGGTCTATTCCTACATGAATAGATCTTGTCTACATCATGTCATCGTTCTTATTGCATTACTCTGTTTTTCTATGAACTTAATACACTAGATGCATCCTGGATAGCGGTCGATGTGTGGAGTAATAGTGGTAGATGCAGGCAGGAGTCGGTCTACTTATCTTGGACGTGATGCCTATATAATGATCATCGCCTTGGATATCGTCATGACTATTCGATTTTCTATCAATTGCCCAACAGTAATTTGTTCACCCACCGTGCGCTATACTCATGAGAGAATCCACTAGTGAATCCTACGCCCCCCGGGTCTACTTTTCCAACATATTGCTTTCAGATCTATCTTTTTTGCATCTTTGTTTTCAGATCTACAAAACCAAAAACTCAAGAACATATTGCTGCATATTTTATTTGCTCTTTTTATTTTGTGTTCTTGAGAGATCTATCTCTCTTATCTATCACTACCTAATCTATCTTTTCACCGTAGAGAGATTGACAACCTCTCTTTCGCGTCGGGTTGCAAGTATTTGTTATTTGTGTGCAGGTGCTGCTTATTGGGTGGTGGTGATCCTCCTACTGGTTCGATAACCTTGGTTTCATAACTGAGGGGAATACTTACCATCGCTGTGCTGCATCATTCCTTCCTCTTTGGGAAAATACCGACGCAGTCTCAAGCCACGTCAAAGGAATTTCTGGCGCCGTTGCCGGGGAGGAAGCGGTCTCTTCTACATGCCTATCGTAGGCGCCGAGGGGAGTCCATCATCATCTACCAGGTTCCTAATCACAAATCTCATCTCCTTGCAATTACATTATTTGCCATTTGCCTCTCGTTTTCCTCTCCCCCACTTCACCAATTTGCCGTTTTATTCGCCCTCTTTTTCGTTTGCCTTTTTCTCGCTGGATCTCTTTTTGTTTGCTTGTGTTGCCATGTGCCTTCTTTTTGCTTGCATCTTCGCTTGCTAAAAATCTATTGATATGGATCCTCACCCACTTGCTAATCTTTTCAAAAGACCAAATTATGATGAACCAATTGCTAGTGAGTTGAGTGCAGTTGACTATCTCTATGAAGTTTTGTTTGAAAATCATGAATCTGAAAATTTTGATGAAGTGTTGAAAGAAGAAATTTATAAGGTGATTCATGATAGCTCCTTGATTGAAAAACATGATTGCAATGTTGCTAGTATGAATTCTCTAAATATCCATGATGCTAATGATATGCAAAGCCACAGGCTTGGGGATGCTATGTTTGATGAAGATGATATTTTTAGTCCCCCAAGTTTTGATGAGCAAATTTATTATGATTGCATGCCTCCTATTTATGATGATGGTGATGACACGTATGCTATATTGAGTAATGATAACCATGAAACTTATCATCATGGTTTTAATTTGCAATGTGGTTATGTCAATCAAGTGTCTCATGATAGTTATTTTCTTGAGTTTGCTCCCACTACCATGGATGAAAATGAATTTGCTTATGTGGAGAGTAATGAAAAATCTATGTTTGTGCATCATGAAAAGAATGATTTATGAGATAGTTATATTGTTGAATTCCAACATGATGCTACTGAAATTTATTATGAGGGAGGACCATATGCTTGTAGGAATTGCAATAATATCAAGTTTCCTCTCTATGTGTTCAAAGTTTTGAAGTTATGCTTGTTTCGCCTTCCTATGCTAGTTGATTCTTGTTCCCATAAATTGTTTGCTCACAAAATCCCTATGCATATGAAGCGGGTTAGACTTAAAAGTACTTGCCATGAGATTCATGATGCTCTCTTGCATATTTCAATTACTACTTTTTATGTGAGCATTATTGAAATCATCATGCCTAGCTAGGGGCGTAAAACGATAGCGCTTGTTGGGAGGCAACCCAATGAATAAATATTTTTTTGCTTTTTTCCTTTCTGTTTTTGTGTGTTGACACAATTATGCCTCTGTTATGATTGTGTTTTTATGGTTTATTTAGTGTTTGTGCCAAGTAAAGCCTTTAGGATGATTCATAGGATGAGTAGAAGTGATGCTGAATCTGAAACAGAAACTTTGCGTCCAGTATATGAATTTTCATTTTTTTCTGGAACGTGATATTAAGATGAAATTTTAACACAGTGTTTATACACAAATTCCTTACGTTTTACTAATTTTTCAGAATTTTTAGAGTTACAGAAGTATGGTTAGAGTACAGATTACTACAGACTATTCTGTTTAAGACAGATTCTATTTTCGTTGCATTGTGTGCTTGTTTTGATGAATCTATGGGTTATATTGAAGTGTACGAGCCATGGTAAAGTTAAAATACAGTAGGTATAATGCAATAATAAAATATGAATGGGTTTGCAACAGCACCTAAAGTAGTGATTTGCTTTATTATACAAACGGATCTCATGAAGATTTTGTTGATTTTTGTGTGATTGAAGTTTTCAAGTTTTGGGTGAGATCACGATAGATGAAGGAATAAGGAGTGATAAAAGCCTAAGCTTGGGGATGCTACCGCACCCCCAAGATATATCCAAAATAGTAACAAGCAACTAAGCTTGGGGATGCCCCCGAGTGGCATCCCCTCTTTCTTCTAACGACCATCGGTATTTTACTTGGAGCTATATTTTTATTCGTCACATATCATGAGTTTTGCTTGGAGCATCTTGTATCTTTGCTTGCTTTGTTTGTTAGTTTGTCACTTATATCCTTGTTGGACACACCTATTTGAGAGAGCCAAAATTATGCTATGATTTGTTAGAATTGCTCTATGTGCTTCACTTAAACTTTTTGAGCTATAGAATTGCTCTAGTGCTTCACTTATATCTTTTTGAGCACGGTGTGCTTGGAAATTTTTGTAGAAATACTCTCATGCTTCACTTAGATTAATTTGAGAGTTAGTAAATTTTGAAGAAATCCTATCATGCTTCACTTATACTATTTTGAGAGATGAAATCTTTATGCTCCTGTGCTTCACTTTAATTTGTTTGAGCTTGTCAAAAAAGAAATGGCAATATATGAAACTAGTCCCAAAGTGATAGATATCCAAGGAGGATATAATAACAACTTTCATGCAAATTAAACTTGATTCCTTGTAATAGTTTGGAAACATGATGATAGTAATATGTGAGTCATGTTAGTGAGTAACTATGCTTTAGTAGGAATATTGGTGTTAAGGTTTGTGATTCCCTATGCATGCACGAAAGTCAATAGTTATGCAATAAAGTTACATCCTACTTGTCGTGCATTATTCGGTGTTAGTTATGCTCAAGGCTCACTTATGTGAATTTTCGTTTCTTGGTTTGGTTGCTTCCCAATCTATTTGCTAGCCTCCATTTGTACTAAGTAGAAATACTACTTGTGCATCCAAAATCCTTAAACCAAGTTTTGCCTTATGAGTCCACTATACCTACCTATATGCAGTATTTCCTAGCCGTTCCAAGCAAATTTTATGTGCCATCTATAAATTTTCAAAATAAACTTTCTCTTTTGTGTGCTCGTACCGCTCATGAACGGTGGGGAGTGTCCAATATTTTTCCATGCTAGATGTGTTATTCTCAAGATGAGTGTTTATTCACTTGTCATTGCACGAGAGTGCGGCGGTAATTAATAGGGATGCCCATTCCCGAAATGAAAACGAAAAAAAATATTTACTTTATGTTGTCAAAGAATAAATTACTTGGAAAGTGTTGGTATAGAAGGCAAACGTGGATACGGCCCTCCATGGAAAGTGAAAGTTTGGTGGAAAAAGGAATAAACTTTATTTTCTGTTTGGGAACCGCCTCTGATATATCTAGCATGGAAAGTATTGTGAGCTACTTTGTCGTTTTCGTTGACAGGAAAAGCATGCTACCCAAAATATTTTCTCTCTCTCAATTTAAACCTTGAGCTCTGGCACCTCTACAAATCCCTACTTCCCTCTGCGAAGGGCCTATCTATTCACTTTATGCAATTTTTATTTTTACTTTGAGTCTCCATCTTCTCTTAAAAGCACCAACTAGGGGGCACTATGATCGTACTTGAGCATTGGGCATAGCTAATATTTGAGTGTGTTTCATGAATGGATCAATGATTGAGCATGATGGGCTAGGGATAACTTTATTTAGTGTTGATATTTTGAAAGACATGGTTGCTTGTTGACATGCTTGAGTATTGAAGTCATTATGTTAAAACTAGACTATTGCTTTGAATCATTTACAAGTCCAAATGTCCATGCTATCCAAAAGAAAAGAATATGATGAACATGTTAGGCAACATTCCACATAAAAAATTCTGTTTTTATCATTTACCTACTCGAGGACGAGTAGGAATTAAGCTTGGGGATGCTGATACGTCTCCAACGTATCTATAATTTTTGCTTGTTCCATGCTGTTATATTATCATTCTTGGATGTTTTACAATAATTTTATAGCAACTTTATATAATTTTTTGAGACTAACCTATTGACATAGTGCCAAAGTGCCAGTTGCTACTTTTGCTTGTTTTTTACTTCGCAGAAATTCAATACCAAACGGAGTCCAATCGCGACGAACCTTTTTGGAGATTTTTTCTGGACCAGAAGACACCCAGTGGGCCAAAGAAGTACCGGAGAAGTGGGCCGAGGACACCACAACCCACCAGGGCGCGCCAGGGGGGCCCTGGCGCGCCCTGATGGGTTGCGCCCTCCTCAGGGCCCCTCTCCACCGCCTCTGATGCCTTTAAATTCCCAAATATTCCAAAAACCCTAGGGGTGTTGACGAAACACAATTCCAGATGCCGCAAGTTCCAGAACCTCGAGATCCAATCTAAACACCATCACGGAGGGGTTCATCTTCTTCATAGGTGCCTCTCCGATGATGCGTGAGTAGTCTCGCATAGACCTACGGGTCCGTAGGCAGTAGCTAGATGGCTTCCTCTCTCTCTCTCTTATGATTCTCAATACAATGGTCTCTTGGAGATCTATTTGATGTAAACTTTTGCGGTGTGTTTGTTGGGATCCGATGAATTTTGAGTTCATGATCATTTTCTATCCATGAATATTATTTGAGTTTTCTTTGATCTCTTATATGCATGATTACTTATAGCCTCGTATTTCTTCTTCGAATCTTTGGTTTATTTAGGCCAACTAGATCGATTTTTCTTGCCATGGGAAGAGGTGCTTTGTGATGGGTTCGATCCTGCGGTGTTCTTTCCAAGTGACAGAAGGGGTAGCAAGACACACATGTATCGTTGCTATTAAGGATAACAAGATGGGGTCTATTCCTACATGAATAGATCTTGTCTACATCATGTCATCGTTCTTATTGCATTACTCCGTTTTTCCATGAACTTAATACACTAGATGCATGCTGGATAGCGGTCGATGTGTGGAGTAATAGTGGTAGATGCAGGCAGGAGTCGGTCTACTTATCTTGGACGTGATGCCTATATAATGATCATTGCCTTGGATATCATCATGACTATTCGATTTTCTATCAATTGCCCAACAGTAATTTGTTCACCTACCGTGCGCTATACTCATGAGAGAAGCCACTAGTGAATCCTACGCCCCCCTGGTCTACTTTTCCAACATATTGCTTTCAGATCTATCTTTTTGCATCTTTGTTTTTAGATCTACAAAAACAAAAACCCAAAAACATATTGCTGCATATTTTATTTGCTATTTTTATTTTGTGTTCTTGAGAGATCTATCTCTCCTATCTATCACTACCTAATATATCTTTTCACCGTAGAGAGATTGACAACCTCTCTTTCGCGTCGGGTTGCAAGTATTTGTTATTTGTGTGCAGGTGCTGCTTATTGGGTGGTGGTGATCCTCCTACTGGTTCGATAACCTTGGTTTCATAACTGAGGGAAATACTTACCGTCACTATGCTGCATCATCCCTTCCTCTTTGGGGAAATACCGACGCCGTCTCAAGCCACGTCAGCGACCCCTTAGGTTCTCGTTCACTTGGCCGCGAGTCAGATTATATCTGGCTCGACCAGTCGGTAGCGGCCTCTAGCAAAGCGTGCTGACTCCAAGTGTCCGATGAAGCTGGATAGGCGAACATGTAGTTCAAACTTCTGTTCCCTTTGCCACGCGATATATGTTGTCGTGCTCAAGGCGACATGGTCATCCTTGTTGCCGCATGACCTCTTTCTTGTTCCGGTGAATCCGACCAACACTTCGGATTATCTCATAATCCTCATCGCATGGCCATGCTTATCCAGGTCGGATCACCCTAGGGGCCCAGAGTATATCTCTCATTATCGGAGGGGCAAATCCCATCTTGCTCGACCACGTCTCGCAGCATGGGTCCGAACAAGCCCGAAACCTAGCTTTATAACTACCCTGTCACAGAGTAGCGTTTGGTCGGCCCAAAGCAAGTCTGTCACCATCCCGAGTACATGCGCCAGCTCAGGTCTTAGGACACAGAACGTATGTTGTACTAGAGACTCACAGATGACCTATCGCTGCGTCTCATAGTTGGGTCTGTCCAACTCAGACCTTATCTCGACTCGGATCCGACTACGTCGAATCCGACCAGATCTTTCTGAGTCCATATTATCCGGCTAGCATCCAACGCTACATGGTCAGTGAGACCGGACCATCCACCGTGTCATATGCTAGTCTAACTGGCTGAGTGTCCACACATCTATTTTGACTAGGGACCTTTTAGGACAGTTATGAAACAATGCATAGTCTCACAAACAAGTCACGTACTTGTTAATACACATCAAGGATAATGTCCAAGGACTATCTTTATTCATAAACACATAGGAAATATCATCATACATGATTGCCTCTAGGGCATATCTCCAACAGTCTCCCACTTGCACTAGAGTCAATTAAATAGACATCGAATGCCCATAGCTCTAATGTGCCCCTCATGCTTGGGTTGTGGAAGCGGCTTAGTCAGCAGATCTGCAACATTTTCATCCGTATGAATCTTGCATAAATTAGTATCACCATTCTTTACGAGCTTTCGTATCAGGTGATACTTTCGGTCTATGTGCCTGGTCTTGTGGTGTTGTCTCGGCTCCTTGGCCTGTGCGATGGCACCTGAATTGTCGCAATACAGGTCCAACGGTTTTGCCCAGCCCGGGAACACACCAAGATCCTCCAGGAACTTCCGAATCCAAACACCTTCCTTTGCGGCTTCACAAGCCGCAATGTATTCGGCCTCTGTTGTGGAGTCGGCCACCGTATCTTGCTTGGAACTCGTCCAGCTCACTGTTCCTCCATTCATGACATACACGAATCCAGTTTGCGATTGACAATCATCCATGTTGGTTTGGAAACTAGCATCAACGTAACCCTTTACGCAAAGCTCCTCCTCACCTCCATAAACTAGGAACATCTCTTTAGTCCTTTTCAGGTACTTCAGGATAGTTTTCACCGCTGCCCAGTGACTCTCACCTGGGTCAGCCTGGTATCTGCTTGTTAAGCTTATTGCATAGGCAACATCAGGCCGAGTACATAGCATGGCATACATGATGGATCCTATTGCCGAAGCATATGGAATCCTAATCATCATGTCTCGCTCATCAGAAGTCGTAGGACTCTGAGTCTTGCTTAGCCTTATACCATGTGAGATGGGCAAGAACCCTTTCTTAGCCTCACTCATGTTGAACCGCTTCAACACTTTGTCTATGTACGTGCTCTGGCTTAAGCCGAGCAGCCTCTTCGATCTTTCTCTATAGATCTTGATGCCTAAAATGTATACTGCTTCTCCAAGGTCTTTCATCGAAAACTTGGCATTCAATAATTCCTTGACTGAGTTTAGCATCGAAACATCATTTCCGATCAGCAGTATGTCATCCACATACAGGATCAAAAATACTACCGAGCTCCCACTAGACTTCTTGTATAAACAATAGTCCTCTTCGTTCTTGATGAAACCAAGGTCAACGATGACTTCATCAAAATGAATGTTCCAACTCCGAGCTGCTTGCTTCAATCCATAAATGGATCTCTTAAGCTTGCATATTTTACTAGTATTATTTGGATCGACAAAACCTTCAGGCTGTATCATGTATACATCCTCCTTTAAATTTCCATGAAGGAAAGCCATTTTGACATCCATCTGCCATATCTCATAATCGAAATATGCAGATATAGCTAGTATGATCCTCACCGACTTTAGCATCGCTACCGGCGAGTAGGTCTCGTCGTAGTCAATTCCTTGAACTTGTCCATAACCTTTAGTGACAAGCCGAGCTTTGTGGATCTGAACATTTCCATCCACATCGGTTTTCTTCTTAAAGACCCATTTGCAACCAATGGCAATTACGCCAGGTGGCGGATCAAGCAAGTCCCAGACTTGATTGTCATCCATGGACTTTAACTCGGATCTCATGGCCTCCAGCCATGCCTCGGAATCTGGGCTCACCATCGCTTCCGCATACGTGGCCGGCTCGTCGCTTTCTAGCAACAACACATCGCGCACTCTGCGCAATCTTTCCGACCTCCGTGGTTCAGGTGCCGACTCCACTACGGGTTCCCTGACCAACTCCGGTATGATCTCATCACCAGCCGAGTTGTCCCCGAGTGGCTCTCGAATTTCTTCGAGTCACACCGTTCTCCCACTGGCTTCCTGACTGAGAAACTCTTTCTCTAGGAAAACCTCGTTCCGAGCAACAAACACTTTGTTCTCTTCTTGGTTGTAGAAGCTGTATCCCAAGGTTTCCCTCGGATATCCCACGAATATGCATTTATCCGACTTGGGTGTAAGCTTGTCCGATATGAGTCGCTTGACAAATGCTTCACAACCCCAAATCTTTAGAAAAGACAAACTAGGACTCTTCCCAGTCCACATCTCATGTGGTGTCTTATCTATGGATTTTGATGGTACCCTGTTTAGTGTGAAAGCTGCAGTTTCTAGAGCGTATCCCCAGAATGACAAGGGTAAATCCGATTTGCTCATCATCGATTGGACCGTGTCCAACAAGGTTCGATTTCTCCATTCTGACATGCCGTTTCTCTGTGGCGTACCCGGAGGTGTGAGCTGAGGTACTATAGCTCGGCTTTTCAGATGATCATCAAACTCCTGGCTCATGTACTCACCTCCACGATCTGATCCCAAAAGCTTTATTGTCTTGCTGAGCTGATTTTCAACCTCGTTTTGAAACTCTTTGAACTTTTCAAAAGTTTCCGAGTTGTGCCTCATCAAATAGATATATCCATATCTACTCAAGTCGTCGGTAAAAGTCACGAAGTACTGATAGCCACCTCTAGCCATTGTGCCCATTGGACCACACACATCACTGTGTATAAGCTCCAACAGCTCGGACGCCCTTTCGCAACTCTTTGCAAAAGGAGACTTAGTCATCTTGCCTAGCAAGCATGATTCGCATGTCTCGAACGACCCAAAGTCGGACGAAGTTAGGAGTCGATCATCATGGAGCTTCTTCATGCGTTTCAGACTAATGTGTCCAAGCCGACAGTGCCAGAAGTATGTCGGATTTATCTCATTAGGCTTATGCCTCTTGACATTCATGTTATAGTCTGGTTCCGTTTCCAGATTCAAAATAAATAGCCCATCTACAATGGGTGCATAGCCGTGGAACATTCCATTCAAATAAAGTGAACAACCATTGTCCTTTAAACTGAATTCATAACCCCGACTCATCAAGCATGAGGCAGAAATAATGTTCCGACTAAGTGTGGGAATGTAATACCAATTATTCAATTCCAAAATAAATCCAGAAGGAAGCTTGAGCTGCATCGTGCCGACCTCCAATGCATCAACTCTTGCTTTGTTGCCGACCCTGATGTCAATCTCCCCTTGTGCCACACGCCTAGTTCTTATCAGCCCCTGCATCGAGTTGCATATATGAACAACCGATCCGGTATCAAATACCCAAGAGCTACTAGGTATGTCAGCAAGGTAAATGTCTATAACATATGTAACAAGTGTACCTTTGCCTGAAGAAGCATTTCCGGGCTTCTCGCCATGCTCAGCAAGCAACTTGCTACAGTTCCCCTTCCAGTGACCAATTTCCTTGCAATGAAAGCACACGGTCTTTGAGTCCGGTCCCGGCTTCGGCGCAGCGGCGGAGACAACCTTCCCCATGCCCTTTGCCTTACCCTTTTTCTTGGACCAACTCTTCTTGAACTTAACCGAGTTCTGCACCATCAACACTTGATGTGTGCCTTTCTTAATATCTTGCTCTGCCACCTTAAGCATCCCATGCAATTCAGTGAGCTTCTTATCCATGCCGTGCATATGATAGTGCGAGACGAACGTCCCATAGCTAGGTGGAAGAGAACCCAGAATTTCATCCGTAGACAACTCGTCCCCAAGTGGGAAGCCTAACCAATCCAAAGCTTGCACGTACCCGATCATCTTGATCACATGTGGGCTCAGTGGATCACCCTCTTTCAGCTTACAATCCGTCAAGGATTGCCAGACGTTGAACCTTTCGGTCCTAGCCTGCACCTGAAACATGCTCTTGAGACTCTCGATCATATCGAAAGCGTCAACGTTTTCGAAATGCTGTTGCAAATCGGACTCCATACAAGCCAGCATGAGGCAGCTGATCTCGTTTGATTCATCAACGACTTTCTGATGGGCATTCTTGGTTGTGGCACTAGCATTCTCGGCAGGTTCCTCTGGAAGTGGATCCTCTAGAACATGTTCCTTTTTATCGTGCTTGAGAACAATTCTCAAATTTCTATACCAAGTGGTAAAGTTTGTTCTATTCAGTTTATCCTTTTCCAGAATTGATTTCAATGCAAAGTTGGGTTGAGCAGGTGGTGCCATTGATCTACAACAGAAAATATGCAATCACTAAGCAATGTGTTTATGTAGAGTAATTCAAGCCTTAACCAGAACCACTCCCACTGAAGTCAGCATCCCTCCGCAAACTCTCAGTGATTCAGGACCCGTCTAGCGTGAGCGACTAGTGAGATTTAGCATCACTGCTAGCCAACTTGCCTATTCGGTAAGCAACTCCTTGCTAATCGTATCTCTATACGACTCCTGTCGGTCGGGTACCCCGGCTCCCAACCTTCTTTGCCACAAGGCCCAAAACCGTTTTGATAGCCTTGTCAAGTTAACCTGATGCAGTGCATGTCTGTGTCCGACATGAACCCTCCAGTTCAAGGACACCTAGTGGCACCTCAATTTTATGAGCCCACCACTAGACGTACTTGACGTGCGAAGGTGTAACATCCGGAATGGCAATGTGCTTAATATTAACGAGGGATCTTTCTACCATTTTAACATGCATAGAAACAAGAAGCAATATCAATCACATATAAACATAAATATGTGAAATAGTATGGCTCCTTCATGGACATCCTTCCAGGCCGGCTCCAACTCCGATGACCAAGGCGGAACTCCATCTTGTTCGTCACACCGGGACGCCAAAGCCTCGAACTTGATCTCTGTTCTTCAACTACTACAACTAGTAATGAATTTACAGAGAATCACAAGTCGACACGCAGGTCGTTAATCGTTATACAATATAATGACAACACTTTGGCTCCTGCCGGCTGACAATCATGACACGCAGGTCATGTTAAATTACACACATGCATCACATACATATGAGCCATACTATTCACATCAAACCTGCAAAATAAAGTTAGGCATAGAATCGCATTCTATCGGTTTGTGTATCGTGTACGAAATACAAGACGCTACGCACACGGCGGTCCCGCTGGCCGGTTAGAGGGCGGGGTTTTCTGATTGAATCTGTATTCCGATCACGCCGGATTTTCTGATCTGACCGATCTCATCGATCATCGCGAACCCGATTTGGATTTACGTTTCACTGTTAACCCCGATGGAGGATACCGACCGGCAGGTGTAGGTTGTGTCACGACCTCATCGATTCCGATGGACAGAAAATATAGCCTCAACGACTCCGATGTGCAGTTGATCTCATCAACCGTGCACATAGCCGATCTCATGAACGACGACAGATCTCATCCGCCGCCTCCACATATCAAATATGCATCCGATCTGAATCCAAATCCTATAGCAGAGGCTCTGATACCACTGTTGGGTTCTACCGTAGGTGCATCGCATGCCAATTAAAAAATTTCCTACGCGCAGAACATCGAAGAACTTGCTATGGAGATGGATCACAGATCGTTACCACTAGACGCACAGTGCCGTGCAGCAGAAGTAGAGTTGGGGCAGCGCATTCGCGTGGTCCGTCTCCTCCTCGTCCGATCTCCCTCGAACAGCCAATCCGATCTCCCTCACGCAGCCGGTCATCGGATCCCACGTACAAGTTCGCCGAAGCGGCGCAAGTGCACCGCCTCTAACGGTATCCGCGCGTCCAGGAAGAACACCGTGCAGCGGACTGCTAGGTCAGATCACACAGTCGGCAGCGACATGAAGAGGTGGCTAGATGCAACACATGCAAAGCCCTAATAACGGCGCCGAAGCGATCAACCAGATGGGTGTGCCGCACCTCCACTATATATAGGCATCCGGCGCGGGCTCAACTCTTGGGCCTCGCACGGATCCTAAAGCCCACGTATTCCTTCCCTTAAGCGCGCAACCCCTTAGGTTCTCGTTCACTTGGTCGCGAGTCAGATTACATCCGGCTCGACCAGTCGATAGCGGCCTCTAGCAAAGCATGCCGACTCCAAGTGTCCGATGAAGCTGGTTAGGCGAACCTGTACTTCAAACTTCCGTTCCCTTTGCCACACGATATATGGTGTCGTGCTCAAGGTGACATGGTCATCCTTGTTGCCGCACGACCTCTTTCTCGTTCCGGTGAATCCGACCAACACTTCGGATTATCTCATAATCCTCATCGCATGGCCATGCTTATCCAAGTCGGATCACCCGAGGGGCCCAGAGTATATCTCTCCTTATCGGAGGGGCAAATCCCATCTTACTCGACCACGTCTCGCAGCATGGGTCCGGACAAGCCCGAAACCTAACTTTATAACTACCCTGTCACGGAGTAGCGTTTAGTCGGCCCAAAGGAAGTCTGTCACCATCCCGAGTACATGCACCAGCTCAGGTCTTAGGACACAGAACGTATGTTGTACTAGAGACTCACAGATGACCTATCGTTGCGTCTCATAGTTGGGTCTGTCCAACTCAGACCTTATCTCGACTCGGATCCGACTACGTCGAATTCGACCAAATCTTTCTGAGTCCATATTATCCGGCTAGCATCCAATGCTACATGGTCAGTGAGACCGGATCATCCACCTCGTCATATGCTAGTCTAACTGGATGAGCGTCCACACATCTATTTTGACAAGGGACCTTTTAGGACAGTTATCATACAATGCATAGTCTCACAAACAAGTCACGTACTTGTTAATACACATCAATGATAATGTCCAAGGACTATCTTTATTCATAAACAAATAGGAAATATCATCATACATGATTGCCTCTAGGGCATACCTCCAACACCAGCTTCCAGGGCAAGGGCTCCCCATCAAAAGTTGACGTAAGAGTCCCCTGAGTCCTGCAACTGGCAGTGATACGTCTCCAACGTATCTATAATTTTTGCTTGTTCCATGCTATTATATTATCATTCTTGGATGTTTTACAATCATTTTATAACAACTTTATATCATTTTTTGGGAATAACCTATGGACATACTGCCAAAGTGCCAGTTGCTGTTTTTGCTTGTTTTTTACTTCGCAAAAAATCAATACCAAACGGAGTCCAATCGCGACGAAACTTTTTGGAGATTTTTTCTGGACCAGAAGACACCCAGTGGGACAAATAAGTACCGGGGAAGTGGGCCGAGGAGACCACAACCCACCAGGGCGCGCCAGGGGGGCCCCGGCGCGCCCTGATGGGTTATGCCCTCCTCGGGGCCCCTCTCCACCGCCTCTGATGCCTATAAATTCCCAAATATTCCAAAAACCCTAGGGGAGTCGACGAAACACAATTCCAGCCGCCGCAAGTTCCAGAACCTCAAGATCCAATCTAAACACCATCACGGAGGGGTTCATCTTCTTCATAGGTGCCTCTCCGATGATGCGTGAGTAGTCCACCATAGACCTACGGGTCCGTAGGCTGTAGCTAGATGGATTTTTCTCTCTCTCTCTCTCTCTCTCTCTTATGATTCTCAATACAATGGTCTCTTGGAGATCTATTTGATGTAAACTTTTGCGGTGTGTTTGTTGGGATCCGATGAATTTTGAGTTCATGATCAGTTTCTATCCATGAATATTATTTGAGTCTTCTTTGATCTCTTATATGCATGATTACTTATAGCCTCGTATTTCTTCTTCGAATCTTTGGTTTAGTTAGGCCAACTAGATCTATTTTTCTTGCCATGGGAAGAGGTGCTTTGTGATGGGTTCGATCTTGCGGTGTTCTTTCCCAGTGACAGAAGGGGTAGCAAGACACGCATGTATCATTGCTATTAAGGATAACAAGATGTGGTCTATTCCTACATGAATAGATCTTGTCTACATCATGTCATCGTTCTTATTGCATTACTCCGTTTTTCCATGAACTTAATACACTAGATGCATGCTGGATAGCGGTCGATGTGTGGAGTAATAGTGGTAGATGCAGGCGGGAGTCGGTCTACTTATCTTGGACGTGATGCCTATATAATGATCATCGCCTTGGATATCGTCATGACTATTTGATTTTCTATCAATTGCCCAATAGTAATTTGTTCACCCACCGTGCGCTATACTCATGAGAGAAGCCACTAGTGAACCCTACGGCCCCCGGGTCTACTTTTCCAACATATTGCTTTCAGATCTATCTTTTTTGCATCTTTGTTTTCAGATCTACAAAACCAAAAACCCAAAAACATATTGCTGCATATTTTAGTTGCCCTTTTTATTTTGTGTTCTTGAGAGATCTATCTCTCCTATCCATCACTACCTAATCTATCTTTTTACCGTAGAGAGATTGACAACCTCTCTTTCGTGTCGGGTTGCAAGTATTTGTTGTTTGTGTGTAGGTGCTGCTTATTGGGTGGTGGTGATCCTCCTACTGGTTCGATAACCTTGATTTCATAACTGAGGGAAATACTTACCGTCGTTGTGCTGCATCATCCCTTCCTCTTTGGGGAAATACCGACGCAGTCTCAAGCCACGTCAAAGGAATTTCTGGCGCCGTTGCCGGGGAGGAAGCGGTCTCTTCTACGTGCCTATCATAGGCGCCGAGGGGACTCCATCATCATCTACCAGGTTCCTAATCACAAATCTCAGCTCCTTGCAATTACATTTGCCATTTGCCTCTCGTTTTCCTCTCCCCCACTTCACCAATTTGCCGTTTAATTCGCCCTCTTTTTCATTTGCCTTTTTCTCTCTGGATCTGTTTCTTGTTGCTATGACTAGCGTTACTACTCCCCCTTTGTCTCCAGACTTTGAAGTTCTACACTTCAAACAAAAACAAGGGGAAAATTTGAAAGATGCCTGGTATAGGCTAATGGAATCCTATCGTATTTCCAATCTAAAAGGAGACGCAAAAGTTTTGCTTAGAAATTTTTACATTGGATTGGCTTTGCATCATAGAGAGCTTTTGGATTTTGCCTCAAAGGGGAATTTTATTGAACTTGATGCAAACGCCGCTTATGAAGTTTTGGAAGGGATTTTGGGGGTTCCTCCACCAAAAAAGGGGCTTGCTTTTTCACAAGAGGGAGTTCAAATTCTCGACAAATTGGGTGACTTACATAAGCACTTGGTCGAGTTACAAAAATATCACGAACCCCTCAAGCATATTAGTCGGAACCTCAATCGCTTGAATACTTTGATTACCCTTTGCAATAAGCGTTTGGATATTTTGGATCTTAAGATGGTTTCTTCTCCTGAAAATTTGGGGAAGCGAAAAGAGCCCCCCGGATTCGAGAAGGCCCTCACAAAAGTGGCCAAAACCAAAGATGACAATACTTGAATCTATGCGTTATGCCTAGCTAGGGGCTTAAAACGAGAGCGCTTGTTGGGAGGCAACCCAATGAATAAATAAAATTTTGCCTTTTCCTTTCTGTTTTTGTGTGTTGACACAATTATGCCTCTGTTATGATTGTGTTTTTATGGTTTATTTAGTGTTTGTGCCAAGTAAAGCCTTTAGGTTGATTCATAGGACGAGTAGAAGCGATGCTGAATCTGAAACAGAAACTTTGCTTCCAGTATATGAATTTTCATTTTTTGCTGGAACGTGATCTTGATCTGCAATTTTAACAAAGTGTTTATATACAAATTCCTTACGTTTTCCTAAGTTTTCAGATTTTTTAGAGTTCCAAAAGTATGGTTAGAGTACAGATTACTACAGACTGTTCTGTTTAAGACAGATTCTGTATTCGTTGCATTGTGTGCTTGTTTTGATGAATCTATGGGTTATATTGAAGGGTATGAGCCATGGTAAAGTTTAATATAAAGTAGGTATAATGCAATAATAAAATATGAATGGGTTTGCAACAGCACCTAAAGTAGTGATTTTCTTTATTATACTAACGGATCTCACAAAGATTTTGTTGAGTTTTGTGTGATTGAAGTTTTCAAGTTTTGGGTGAGATCACGATGGATGAAGGAATAAGGAGTTATAAGAGCCTAAGCTTGGGGATGATACCGCACCCCCAATATATATCCAAAGAGTAACAAGCAACTAATCTTGGGGATGCCCCCGAGTGGCATCCCCTCTTTCTTCTAAGGACCATCGGTATTTTACTTGGAGCTATATTTTTATTCGTCACATATCATGAGTTTTGCTTGGAGCGTCTTGTATCTTGCTTGCTTTGTTTGTTAGTTTGTCACGTGTATCCTTGCTGGACACACCTATTTGAGAGAGCCAAAATTATGCTATGATTTGTTAGAATTGCTCTATGTGCTTCACTTAAACTTTTTGAGCTATAGAATTGCTCTAGTGCTCCACTTATATCTTTTTGAGCACGGTGTGCTTTTTGTAGAAATACTTTCATGCTTCACTTAGATTAATTTGAGAGTTAGTAAATTTTGAAGAAATCCTCTCATGCTTCACTTATACTATTTTGAGAGATAAAATCTTTATGCTCATGTGCTTCACTTAAATTTGTTTGAGCTTGTCAAAAAAGCAATGGCAATATATGAAACTAGTCCCAAAGTGATAGATATGCAACGAGGATATAATAAAAACTTTCATGAAGATCATTGGGCAAATTAAACTTGATTCCTTGTAATAGTTTTGAAACATGACGATAGTAATATGTGAGTCATGTCAGTGAGTAATTTATCTTTAGTACGAATATTGGTGTTAAGTTTTGTGATTCCCTATGCATGCACGAAAGTCAATAGTTATGCAATGAAGTTACATCCTACTTGTGGTGCATTATTCGGTATTAGTTATGCTCAATGATCACTAATGTGAATTTTCGTTTCTTGGTTTGGTTGTTTCCCAATCTATTTGCTAGCCTGCATTTGTACTAAGTAGAAATACTACTTGTGCATCCAAAATCCTTAAACCAAGTTTTGCCTTATGAGTCCACTATACCTACCTATATGCGGTATTTCCATGCCGTTCCAAGCAAATTTGTATGTGCCATCTCTAAATTTTCAAAATAAATTTTCTCTTTTGTGTGCTCGTACCGCTCATGAAACGGTGGGGAGTGTCCAATATTTTTCCATGCTAGATGTGTTATTCTCAAGATGAGTGTTTATTCACTTGTCATTGCACGAGAGTGCGGCGGTAATAGGGATGCCCATTCCCGAAATGAAAAAGAAAAAAGAAAATTTACTTCATGTTGTCAAATAATAAATTCCTTGGAAAGTTTTGGTATGGAAGGCAACCGTGGATACGGCCCGCCATGGAAAGTGAAAGTTTGGTGGAAAAAAGAATAAACTTTATTTTCTGTTTGGGAACCGCCTATGATATATCTAGCATGGAAAGTATTGTGAGCTACTTTGTCGTTTTCGTTGACAGGAAAAGCATGCCACTCAAAATATTTTCTCTCTCTCAAGTTAAACCTTGAGCTCTAGCACCTCTACAAATCCCTACTTCCCTCTGCGAAGGGCCTATCTTTTACTTTATGCAATTTTTATTTTTATTTTGAGTCTCGATCTTCTCTTATAAAGCACCAACTAGGGGGGCACTATGATCGCACTTGAGCATTGGGCATAGCTAATATTTGAGTGTGTTTCATGAATGGATCAATGATTGAGCATGATGGGCTAGGGATAACTTTCTTTAGTGTTGATATTTTGAAAGACATGGTTGCTTGTTGACATGCTTGAGTATTGAAGTCATTATGTTAAAACTAGACTATTGCTTTGAATCATTTACAAGTCCAAATGTCCATGCTATACAAAAGAAAAGAATATGATGAACATGTTAGGCAACATTCCACATCAAAAATTCTGTTTTTATCATTTACCTACTCGAGGACGAGTAGGAATTAAGCTTGGGGATGCTGAGACGTCTCCAACGTATCTGTAATTTTTTCTTGTTCCATGCTGTTATATTATCATTCTTGGATGTTTTACAATCATTTTATAACAACTTTATATCATTTTTTGGGACTAACCTATTGACATAGTGCCAAAGTGCCAGTTGCTGTTTCTTCTTGTTTTTTACTTCGCAGAAAATCAATACCAAACGGAGTGCAATCGCGATGAAACTTTTTGGAGATTTTTTCTGGACCAGAAGACACCCAGTGGGCCAAAGGAGTACCGGAGAAGTGGGCCGAGAAGACCACAACCCACCAGGGTGCGCCAAGGGGGCCCCGGCACGCCTTGATGGGTTGTGCCTTCCTCGGGGCCCATCTCCACCGCCTCTGATGCCTATAAATTTCCAAATATTCCAAAAACCCTAGGGGAGTCGACGAAACACAATTCCAGCCGCCGCAAGTTCTAGAACCTCAAGATCCAATCTAAACACCATCACGGAGGGGTTCATCTTCTTCATAGGTGCCTCTCCGATGATGCGTGAGTAGTCCACCATAGACCTACGGGTCCGTAGGCTGTAGCTAGATGGCTTTCTCTCTCTCTCTCTCTCTCTCTCTCTCTTATGATTCTCAATACAATGGTCTCTTGGAGATCTATTTGATGTAAACTTTTGCGGTGTGTTTGTTGGGATCCGATGAATTTTGAGTTCATGATCAGTTTCTATCCATGAATATTATTTGAGTCTTCTTTGATCTCTTATATGCACCTCGTATTTCTTCTTCGAATATTTGGTTTAGGTAGGCTAACTAGATCGATTTTTCTTGCCATGGGAAGAGGTGCTTTGTGATGGGTTCGATCTTGCGGTGTTCTTTCCCAGTGACAGAAGGGGCAGCAAGACACGCATGTATCGTTGCTATTAAGGATAACAAGATGGGGTCTATTCCTACATGAATAGATCTTGTCTACATCATGTCATCGTTCTTATTGCATTACTCCGTTTTTCCATGAACTTAATACACTAGATGCATGCTGGATAGCGGTCGATGTGTGGAGTAATAGTGGTAGATGCAGGCAGGAGTCAGTCTACTTATCTTGGACGTGATGCCTATATAATGATCATCGCCTTGGATATCGTCATGACTATTTGATTTTCTATCAATTGCCCAACAGTAATTTGTTCACCCACCGTGCGCTATACTCATGAGAGAAGCCACTAGTGAACTCTATGGCCCCTGGGTCTACTTTTCCAACATATTGCTTTCAGATCTATCTTTTTTGCATCTTTGTTTTCAGATCTACAAAACCAAAAACCCAAAAACATATTGCTGCATATTTTATTTGCCCTTTTTATTTTGTGTTCGTGAGAGATCTATCTCTCCTATCCATCACTACCTAATCTATCTTTTTACCGTAGAGAGATTGACAACCTCTCTTTCGCGTCGGGTTGCAAGTATTTGTTGTTTGTGTGCAGGTGCTGCTTATTGGGTGGTGGTGATCCTCCTATTGGTTCGATAACCTTGGTTTCATAACTGAGGGAAATACTTACCGTCGCTGTGCTGCATCATCCCTTCCTCTTTGGGGAAATACCAACGCAGTCTCATGCCACGTTAGGCAGCTAAACTCATACCTTTAAATCTTGCTTCATATTCAAAGACTTGGTTTTGAAGATCATAACTTGGTTCTGCAAAAAATTAATTTGCTCGTTGAGGGTGCAGATGATGTCCTTCACAGACCGGCCATCCACCATCTGATCACGGGTGAATTCCTTGATCATGGAGTGATTGGCACTAAGTCCATGCTCCACCATCTTCTGGCACTTGAAAATTTCCTGTTCCACCGCCTCGAGCCTAGCCTCCACGCTGATAATCCCCAAGTGCAAGGAATCATCGTAGCAATTTCCAAAGGTGGAAGTGATAAGTATGGAGTGTCGAACCCACAAGGAACTAAAGGTAAGATCAATATTCTCTGAAGTCCTATCTGCCATTGATACGACTCTACGTACGCCGAACGTTTGCTTCCAACTAGAAACGAGAAATAAAACTACGTTGTGGGTATGAAGAGGATAGCTTTGCATGATATCGGAGAACTAGAATATAAAAATAGGTGCTGTTATCATAAAGTTAGAATATATTACAAACAGCGAGTGTGGAATAATGATGGGTCGGTGTGCGGAATTGTCCTAGACAATTGTTAACAAGATCGGTAATCATTATTGCAATTTTATATGAGGGAGAGGCATCAGCTAACATACTTTCTCTACTTGGATCATATGCACTTATGATTGGAACTCTAGCAAGCATCCGCAACTACTAAAGATCATTAAGGTAAAACCCAACCATAGCATTAACGCATCAAGTCCCCTTTATCCCATACGCAACAACCCACCTACTCGGGTTTATGCTTCTGTCACTCAAGCAACCCACTATAAGCGAATCATGAACATATTGCAACACCCTACAGCGGGAATCCTTCACGTGTGCGCGGCACGGAAAGCACCATAGGACAGCACCAAAGTAAAACATACAACTCAAACCAATCTAGATCATCAATCAACCCAAAGGACAAAAGTAATCTACTCAAAACATCATAGGATGGCAATACATCATTGGATCATAATATGTGGCATAAAGCACCATGTTCAAGTAGGGGATTACAGCGGGGTGCGGAAGAGTGGACCGCTGAAAGGAGATGAGGATGGTGATGAAGAAGGTGATGTTGATGAAGACAATCACCGCGGCGATGGTTCCCCCGATGGCACTCCGGCGCCACCGAGAGAGAGGGGGAGAGGGTCTCCCCCTTGTGCTTCCTCCTCCATGGCCTCCCCCCTGGGTGGGGAGAGGTTCTCCCTCTGGTCCTTGGCCTCCATGGCGATGATGGCCCCTCCTTCTTCCTCCTCCATGGTCTCCGGTGAAGGTGACCCCCTCCGGCAGGGTGCCGGAGAGGGCCAAGATTGATCTTTCGTGGCTACAGAGACTTGCGGGGGCGGAACTTCCGATCTAGGTTTCTTTTCGGAGATTTCTATATTTATAAGAGTTTTTGGAGTTGGTCCCACATCCAGAAGGTTCCCGAGGAGGTGACAAGCCAGGGGGGTTCCAAAAATATTCCCCGTAAATTTTCAGCTCATTCCGAGAACTTTTATTTCTGCACAAAAACACCACCACGATAGTTCTGCTGAAAACAACGTCAGTCCGGGTTAGTTCTAATCAAATCATACCAAAATCATATAAAATTATTGTAAACATGGCATGAATACTTCATAAATTATAGATACGTTGGAGACGTATCAGCATCTCCAAGCTTAATTCCTGCTCGTCCTCGAGTAGGTAAATGATAAAAGAAATAATTTATGAAGTGTGAATGCTAGCAAGTGCACAAGTTTGATCAATGATAAATCCAATCACTTTTTCTAGCATAAATATAGACCATCAACAGTAGCTCATCTCATAAAACTTGTCATGATCAAGTAACAAGCTATTCACATGTTAAAGTATAGACCAGAAAGTTTCTTGAAAACTAACAAACCATATTCCTAGTCATCGAACAATTGCAATTCATTTTATTTTCAGGAAGGGTCTATGTAAGAGCTTTGATTTAGCAAATTCCACATACTCAACTATCATATAGTCTTCCATGATTATTGACACACAAAGCATATTTTTAGAACAAATAGCATCCATCGAACACATAGAAAGATAGGGGCTTAATGTTTCGCCTCCCAACTTATTTATCATATAGATAATTGTCAACAATAATAATTCATGATCAAATATATTTGTGTGGATATATATGTCTAGATCATTCCCCAACACATGACGCTTGCCAAGAGAAAAAGGCGAAATATAGGAAGTGGTGAAGATCACCATGACTCTTGCATAAAGGTAAGTACTAGAAAGTAAAAGATAGGCCCTTCGCAGAGGGAAGCAGAGGTTGTCATGCGCCTTTTGTTTTTGGATGTGCAACCCTTAATGCAGATGAACGTCATGTTGTATTGCCCTTTGTGATAGCAACCTTTATTATGCAGTCCGTCGCTTTTATTTCTTTACCATCACAAGTTCGTACAACGCTTATTTTCCCTTACAATAAAAGATCATACATATTTAGGAGCAATTTTTATTGCTTTTTTTTTGCACCGATGACAACTTACTTGAAGGATCTTACTCAATCCATAGGTAGGTATAGTGGACTCTCATGGCAAAACTGGTTTAAGGGTGTTTGGATGCACAAGTAGTATTTCTACTTGGTGCGGAAGTTTTGGCTAGTATGAGGTGGAAGCAAGCACCACATGTTGGAGGATCCATAACAATATAACTTCTATACAAATATACCCAAACATAACTCATTAAGTTGTCTTCCTTGTTCAATTTCAACTAATTTGCTCGAGTTTGAAAATAATTAATGGGCTCACAATCATAGAAGATGTCCAAGATAGTATATTTATATGTGGAATCTCTCTTCCTTCAATATTCTTTCATGAATTGTTCATGTGACCAATGCGGTGTTTGCTAACTTTCAACAAATTTTACCACCTATACTTATTATGTGTGAAGTCATTACTCCCCATGGGATAAGTATATGAAGTATATTTAATTTCAGATTTATGATATTCAATTCATTCAACCATTTACTCATAGGATAAAAGTGAAGCACGAGAGTGAATGACAAACTACTCCAAAAAGATATAAGTGAAAATCAATGCGTAGTCAATTAGTTAAATAGCCATGTGAGGACTATCTCTCTTATTCAGAATTTCAGATCCAATGCTTTTATTCAAACAGCAAAACAAAGTAAAAGTGACACTCCAAGAATAGCACGCATCATGCGAATGAATAAAAATGTAGGCTCAACATAGGCTAACCGACAATTGTTGATGAAGAGAGATGGGATGCGTAGCATCCCCAAGCTTAGATGCTTGAGACTTCTTGAAATATTTACTTGGGGTGCCTTGGGCATCCCCAAGCTTGAGCTTTTGTATCTCGTTCAATCCTCTCATATCATGGTTTCACCTATTCTCAAAAACTTCATCCACACAAAACTCGAAAAGAACTCGTGAGATAGGTTAGTACACATAAGAATAAATCAAAGCTTCATGTACTGCCAAGACAAGTTGCACAATAATTTTTCAAACATCATCTACTATTTACTATCGTTTCCACAATTTATATCTACCAATATAGGCTATGGAAACTAGAGGATAAGTAGATAACAAAACTATGACAGCAATCTGCCCAAACAGAACAGTCTGTAGAAATTTATGAAAACAGTGTACTTCCGTAACTCAAAAATTATGAAAATTTAGAACATGCTATAAAATTTATATGAAAATACTGTGTAAAAATTTCAGAAACTTTCCACGTTCCGGTAAAATATGAAAATTCAAACACTACAGCAAAAGTTTCTATTTTTTACACAGCACACATCAAACATGCAATGCAAGCATCCTAAGGAAAATCTTGGAACTTTTTATTGAAAAAAAAGATTATGAATAACACCTAACAGAAAGTAACAAAATATAATGACGATCCAAGCAAAGCACATATTATGTGATGAATAAAAATATAACTCCAAGTGAGGTTACCGATAATGTTGAAGACGAAAGAGGGGATGCCTTCCGGGGCATCCCCAAGCTTAGTTGCTTGGATCTTCCATGTATATTACCTTGGGGGTGCCTTGGGAATCCCCAAGCTTAGGTTCTTGTCACTCCTTATTCTCCTCATATCGGTGTCTCACCCAAAACTTGAAAACTTCAATCACATAAAACTTAACGGAACTTCGCGAGAAGGGTTAGTGTAATAAAGATAAATCACCCACTTAGGTAATGTCAAGACAAGATTCATAATTGTTCCCACATGATACCTACTGTATTCTACCATTCCCATAATTTACACCACTAAATATGAGCTATGGGAACACTAAAACAAGCAAACTATGTATGCAAAACAGAATCTGTCAAAAACAGAACAGTCTGTGAAGATCTGTAGTGTAACCATACTTCCCCGTCTCTAAAAATTCTGAAAAATTAGGAAAACCTGAAGGATTTGTATATTAAGACTGTGTAAAAATTTCAGAAACTTTTGACTCTCTGGTGAATTTATAAAAATTCTGGACTGGGCACCAAAGTTTCTGTTTTTGCACAGAATCAAGTCAACTATCAACCACATCATCCCAAAGGCATTACTTGGCACTTTATTGAAATAAAAGGCACAAAACATGATTACTACAGTATCTTAATCATGTTAAAACACAAAAACAGAAAGGGTAAATATTGGGTTGTCTCCCAACAAGCGCTTTTCTTTAATGCCTTTCTAGCTAGGCATGACATTGATACACTTCCAAGCCCAATTCCGATGGAAATTTTATTCATACTCTAAAAGATATAAGTGAAGTTCATAGAGCATTCTACAATTAATATAGATTAACCAATATCCAAGCTCAAAATATATAAGTGAAGCACACGAAGCATTCTATAAAGCCATGCTCAAAAGATTTAAGTGAAGCACAAAGAGCATTCTACAAAGCCATACTCAAAAGATTTAAGTGAAGCGCATGAAGCATTCTAAAAATCAATGAAGGACTATCTCATACTAGAAGGGTGCATAAAAGGAAAAGAAAAACACATATCATGTGAACAAAACAAAAACCGAGGTATACTGATAAATGTTGAAGAATAGAGATGGGATGCCTTCCGGGGCATCCCCAAGCTTGGATGCTTGAGTCTCCTAGAAATATTTACTTGGGGTGCCTTGGGCATCCCCAAGCTTTAACTCTTGTCTCTCCGTATTCTTCTTATATCGATACCTCCTCGATCTTCGAACACTTCATTCACACAAAACTTAACAAAACCTTCGTGAGATCCGTTAGTATAATAAAGCAAAATACTACTTTAAGTACTGTTGAGAACTCATTCCAAATTAATATTAGCATTATATCTACTGTAGTCCAACTTCACCATGGTTCATACCCTCCGGTACTACCCATAGATTCATCAAAATAAGAGCACAATGCATAGAAAACAGAATCTGTCAAAAACAGGACAGTCTGTAGAAATCTGGAAACTTCGTATACTTCTATAACTCAAAACATTCTAAAACTGTAGGACAAATTAAAAAATTTATATAGCAGTACTGTGTAAAAATTTCAGAAACTTTTGACGTTCCAGTAAGAAATGTAAATTCATGCACTACAGTCAAAGTTTCTGTTTTTGCACCGCACAAAGCAAAGAAGCAATCTAATCATCCTAAAACCAAATCTTAGCACATTATTTTTATAATACAATGGATATATACAAGGGGATAATTATTTTTGAGAAACTTCCATGAAAAATTCTACATTGTTTCCATGAGCATGAACACAAGTGTTCAAGGTCGACCCTCACTTCTCCAATCCACAACCTTCCAATCACTTCCCTTTTTGAAAAACTTCTTAGGCAAGAGGCAAGTAATTCTTTTTGTATTTTTCATTATTTAATTTTTTTGTATGTTTCACCCACAACTAAAGAAAGCAAAAAGGGAAAACAAAATCTACTTAGTGAAGAAAGCAAACAAGCACACACTAGAATATCAACCCCACGCTATTGCTCCCCGGCAACGGCACCAGAAAAGAGCTTGATAATCCCCAAGTGCAAGGAATCATCGTAGCAATTTCCAAAGGTGGAAGTGATAAGTATGGAGTGTCGAACCCACAAGGAGCTAAAGGTAAGATCAATATTCTCTCAAGTCCTATATGCCACTGATACGACTCTACGTACGCCGAACGTTTGCTTCCAACTAGAAACGAGAAATAAAACTACGTTGTGGGTATGAAGAGGATAGCTTTGCATGATATCGGAGAACTATAATATAAAAATAGGTGCTGTTATCATAAAGTTAGAATATATTAAAATATATTACAAACAACGAGTGTGGAATAATGATGCGTCGGTGTGCGGAATTGTCCTAGCAGGCAATTGTTAACAAGATCGGTAATCATTATTGCAATTTTATATGAGGGAGAGGCATAAGCTAACATACTTTCTCTACTTGGATCATATGCACTTATGATTGGAACTCTAGCAAGCATCCGCAACTACTAAAGATCATTAACATAAAACCCAACCATAGCATTAAAGCATCAAGTCCCCTTTATCCCATACGCAACAACCCACCTACTCGGGTTTATGCTTCTGTCACTCAAGCAACCCACTATAAGTGAATCATGAACGTATTGCAACACCCTACAGCGGGAATCCTTCACATGTGCGCGGCACGGAAAGCACCATAGGACAGCACCAAAGTAAAACATACAACTCAAACCAATCTAGATCATCAATCAACCCAAAGGACAAAAGTAATCTACTCAAAACATCATAGGATGGCAACACATCATTGGATCATAATATGTGGCATAAAGCACCATGTTCAAGTAGGGGATTACAGCGGGGTGCGGAAGAGTGGACCGCTGAAAGGAGATGAGGATGGTGATGAAGAAGGTGATGTTGATGAAGACAATCACCGCGGCGATGGTTCCCCCGATGGCACTCCGGCGCCACCGAGAGAGAGGGGGAGAGGGTCTCCCCCTTGTGCTTCCTCCTCCATGGCCTCCCCCCTGGGTGGGGAGAGGTTCTCCCTCTGGTCCTTGGCCTCCATGGCGATGATGGCCCCTCCTTCTTCCTCCTCCATGGTCTCCGGTGAAGGTGACCCCCTCCGGCAGGGTGCCGGAGAGGGCCAAGATTGATCTTTCGTGGCTACAGAGACTTGCGGCGGCGGAACTTCCGATCTAGGTTTCTTTTCGGAGATTTCTATATTTATAAGAGTTTTTGGCATTGGTCCCACGTCCAGAAGGTTCCCGAGGAGGTGACAAGCCAGGGGGCGCGCCCTAGGGAGGGGGGAGCCCCCCACCCTTGTGGCTTCCTCGGCCTTCCTCTCCGGTGAATTTTCGCTCCAGTATTTTTTATATTTTCCAAAAATATTCCCCGTAAATTTTCAGCTCATTCTAAGAACTTTTATTTCTGCACAAAAACAACACCACGGTAGTTCTGCTGAAAACAACGTCAGTCCGGGTTAGTTCTAATCAAATCATACCAAAATCATATAAAATTATTGTAAACATGGCATGAATACTTCATAAATTATAGATACGTTGGAGACGTATCACACGCTTCCGGTCTTCTTAGGTCCCTGAACATCGTGGATGTGGAGCACCCCCTCACGCATCTCAATGGCTTGAGGGCGCTTCATCACCTCCAGCAAGTACGGGTTGATGACCTTCTCGAAGAACTTGTCCTTGGAGGAGCTTGGTGGAGCCATGGAGATCTAGATCTGACGAGAAAACAGCAAGAAACAAGAACAGAGGATTTTTCTGCGATGCGGTTGTCAAAACAGTCGGGGGTATATATAGAGAATTTTTATTCTTGGAAAAGAAGCATATGGAAGGAAAACGGAGTCGGGAAGGTGTCCGAGGTGGACACAACCCACCAGGGCGCGCCCAGGGGTGCCTGGCACGCCCTGGTGTATCATGCTCACCCCGATCACTTTCTGGTTTATTTCTTTATTTCCAAAATTTTCTAATATTCCAAAACTAACAAAAACTATTTTTGCGGATTTTTCGGAGTCCGTTTACTTACCGTATCACGTACCTCCTATTTTTTCAGAATTCTGGAGTGTTCCGGAAGGTTTCTTTTATGTGTTCCTCCGGTGTCATGGTTTGGATAACATTGCTTTCAACGTTAATAGGCGTACCTGAGATATAGTGCTTAATTGTTTGTCCATTGACCACCTTCGGGTTAGTACCTTCGGCATTATTAATCTTGATAGCTCCAGAACGATAAACCTCTTCAACAATATAAGGTCCTTCCCATTTGGAGAGAAGCTTACCTGCAAAAAATCTTAAACGAGAGTTGAACAAAAGAACATAGTCTCCTATTTTGAATTCCCGCTTTTGGATTCTTTTGTCATGCCATCTTTTTACTTTTTCTTTAAATAGTTTGGCATTTTCATAGGCTTGGGTTCTCCATTCATCAAGTGAGCTAATATCAAATAGCCTCTTCTCACCGGCAAGTTTGAAATCATAGTTAAGTTCTTTAATTACCCAAAATGCTTTATGTTCTAATTCTAGAGGCAAATGACAAGCTTTACCATATACCATTTTGTGTGGAGACATACCCATAGGATTTTTATAAGCCGTTCTATAGGCCCAAAGTGCATCATCTAATTTCTTAGACCAATTCTTACGAGACCTATTGACAGTTTTTTGTAATATTAATTTTATTTCTCTATTGCTAAGTTCAACTTGACCACTAGATTGAGGATGATAGGGCGATGCAATTCTATGGTTAACATCATATTTAGCAAGCATTTTACGGAAAGCACCATGAATAAAGTGTGAACCACCATCGGTCATTTAATATCTAGGGACTCCAAACCTCGGGAAAATAACCTCTTTAAGCATTTTAATGGAGGTGTGGTGATCAGCACTACTAGTTGGAATAGCTTCTACCCACTTAGTGACATAATCAACAACAACCAAAATATGAATGTACCCATTAGAGGAAGGAAAAGGCCCCATATAATCAAAACCCCAAACGTCAGAAGGTTCAACAACAAGTGAATAATTAATAGGCATTTCCTGACGCTTACCGATATTACCAATTCTTTGACATTCATCACAAGACAAGACAAACTTACGGGCATCCTTAAAGAGAGTAGGCCAATAAAAACCAGATTCCAATATCTTATGAGTAGTTCTATCTCCCGCATGATGTCCTCCATAAGCTTCGGAATGACATTTCCATAGGATTTGTTCCTGTTCATGCTCAGGTACACAACGTCTAATAATACCATCTACACCTTCTTTATAAAGATGTGGGTCATCCCAAAAAGTAATGTCTCAAGTCATAGAAGATTTTTTTCTTTTGTTGGTATGTGAAGCTAGGTGGTATATATTTGGTGACAATGTAATTAGCATAATCAGCATACCAAGGGGTGTTTTGAGAAACACTTATTGCCGCTAACTGTTCGTCAAGGAAACTATCATCAATAGGTAATAGGTCATCAAGAATATTTTCTAACCTAGACAAGTTATCAACTATGGGGTTCTCAGCTCCTTTCCTATCAACGATGTGTAAATAAAATTCTTGAAGCAAGAGAACCCACCTAATGAGTCTAGGTTTAGCATCTTTCTTTTCCATAAGATATTTTATAGCATCATGATCGGTGTGAACAATAACTTTTGAGTCAACAATGTAAGATCTAAACTTATCACAGGCAAACACGACCACTAAAAATTCTTTTTCAGTAGTAGCATAATTTCATAGAGCACTGTCTAGAGTTTTACTAGCATAATGGATAACATTAACTTTCTTATCAACTCTTTGTCCTAGATCAGCACCAATAGCATAATCACTAGCATCACACATAATTTCAAAAGGCAAGTTCCAATCAGGTGGTTGAACGATAGGTGCAGAGGTTAAGGCTTTCTTGAGTGTTTCAAAGGCTTCCACATAATCATCATAAAAAACAAAAGGATTATCCTTTTGCAAAAGATTAGTAAAAGGCCTATAAATTTTAGAGAAGTCTTTAATGAACCTCCTATAAAAACCAGCATGACCAAGGAAACTTCGAATACCTTTAATATCTATAGGACATGGCATTTTCTCAATTGCATCAACTTTAGCTTTATCCACCTCAATACCTCGTTCAGATATTTTATGCCCCAAGACAATGCCTTCATTAACCATAAAGTGGCACTTCTCCCAATTCAAGACGAGATTAGTTTGTTCACATCTCTGCAAAACTCGATCAAGGTTGCTTAAGCAATCATCAAAAGAAGTTCCGTAAACGGAAAAATCATCCATGAAAACCTCCACAATCTTTTCACAAAAATAAGAGAATATAGAAGTCATACATCTTTGAAAAGTAGCAGGTGCATTGCATAAACCAAAAGGAATAGGTCTATAATCATAGGTTCCAAAAGGGCAAGTAAAGGTGGTTTTCTCTTGATCGGATTGTAACACAGGTATTTGAGAGAAACCAAAATATCCGTCTAGGAAGCAAAAGTGTGTGTGCTTAGATAATCTTTCTAGCATTTGATCAATGAAAGACAGAGGGTAATGATCTTTCCTAGTAGCATTATTTAATTTTCTAAAATCAATTATCATTCTATAGCCAGTGACAATTCTTTGTGGAATGAGTTCATTTTTATCATTGGGAACAACGGTAATACCTCCTTTCTTAGGGACACAATGAATGGGACTTACCCATCTACTATCAGCAATGGGATAGATTATACCTGCTTCCAGAAGTTTAAATATTTTAGTTCTTACCACTTCCTTCATCTTAGGATTCAGTCGTCGTTGGTGATCAACAACGGGTTTAGCATCAGGTTCCATATTAATCTTGTGCTGACATAGAGTGGGACTAATGCCCTTAAGATCATCAAGAGTATATCCAATAGCAGCCCGGTGCTTCCTTAGAACTTTTAATAATCTTTCTTCTTCATGTTCTGAAAGGTTAGCACTAATAATAACAAGATATATCTTTTTCTCATCAAGATAAGCACACTTCAAAGTGTCAGGCAATTGCTTTAATTCGAACACAGGATCATCTTTAGGTGGAGGAGGACCTCCAAGAGTTTTAATAGGCAAATTGTGTTTCAGGAGAGGTTGTTGTTCAAAGAAAATTTGATATATTTCATTTCTTGCAAGTGCATATCATTTTCATGGTTAAGCAAATATTGTTCTAATGGATAAGTAAGAGGCACAACAATAGAAGCAAGACCAATTATTTCATCTTCACTAGATAACGCTTTATCACGAGGTTGTCTACTAAACTTCGAAAAATTAAACTCATGAGACACACCACCAAAACTGACACCGACAGTTTGTTTTTCACAATCTATCTTAGCATTAACGTGCTCAAGAAAGGTCTACCAAAGATAATGGGACAAAAGTCATCTTGTGGGGAACCAAGAACTAGAAAATCAGTAGGGTATTTTACTTTCCCACACAAGACTTCAACATCTCTAACAATCCCAAGTGGTGTGATGGTGTCTCTATTAGCAAGTTTAATAGTAACATCAATGTATTCTATTTCAGCAGGTTCTATTTCATCCATAATTTCTTGGAATAAGGTAAAAGGGATAGCACTCACACTAGCACCCAAATCACATAAATCATGATAGCAATGACCTCCTATTTTGACTGAGACAACATGCATGCCTTCTATGGGCCTAAGTTTATCTTTTTCATCAGGTTTAGCAATTCTAGCAGCTTCATCACAGAAGTAGATAACATGCCCATCAATATTTTCTACCAAGAGATCTTTAACCATAGCAACACTAGGTTCTACTTCAATTTTCTCAGGGGGCTTAGGTGCTCTAATATTACTGTTATGAACCACAGTTGATACCTTAGCATGTTCCTTTATCCTAACAAGGAAAGGTGGTTTTTCAATATAAGCGGTAGGCACAACTAGATCAACATTGTAAATGATGGTTTCTTCTTTAGCTATGACCGGTTCTTTAATTTCTTCTTTAATAGGGGGATGATATTTAAACCACTTCTCCTTAGGGAGATCAACGTGAGTAGCAAATGCTTCGCAGAAAGAGGCTACTATCTCATAGTCAAGTCCATATTTAGTGCTAAACTTGTGAAAAGTATCGGTATTCATAAAAGATTTAACACAATCAAACTCAAGCTTTATACCCCTTCGTTGAATTCCCAATCTTCAGAGTTGCGTTTAATTCTTTCTAAGAGATCCCACTTGAATTCAATAGTCTTCTTCATATAAGAACCAGCACTATTGAGCATGGACTGATCATTATGAGAAAGCCGAGCATAAAAATTCTGAATGATAATTTCTCTCGGGATGTCATGATTGGGGCATGAATCCCCCAAGCTAGAGCGATACTTTCTCCTTCACGAGGCCAAAAATTATATATATAATTCTGATCACGATGAACTAGATGCATGGGATAAAAAAATTGGTGGAATTCCAATTGCAAACGATTCCAGTTCCACGATCCAAGATCATCACATAGCCTATACCATGTCAATGCTTTTCCCTTCAAAGATAAAGGGAAAACCTATTCGAAATATGCCCTAGAGGCAATAATAAAGTGATTATTATTATATTTCCTTGTTCATGATAATCGTTTATTATCCATGCTATAATTGTATTGATTGGAAACACAAATACATGTGTGGATACATAGACAACACTGTGTCCCTAGTATGCCTCTAGTAGACTAGCTCGTTGATCAAAGATGGTCAAGGTTTCCTAGCCATAGACATGAGATGTCATTTGATAACGGGATCACATCATTAGGAGAATGATGTGATGGACAAGACCCAAACTATGAACGTAGCATATGATCGTGTCAGTTTATTGCTATAGTTTTCTGCGTGTCAAGTATCTGTTCCTATGACCATGAGATCATGTAACTCACTGACACCGGAGGAATACCTTGTGTGTATCAAACATCGCAACGTAACTGGGTGACTATCAATATGCTCTACAGGTATCTCCGAGGGTGTCTGTTGAGTTGGCATGGATCGAGACTGGGATTTGTTACTCCGTGTGACGGAGAGGTATCTCAGGGTCCACTCGGTAATACAACATCACAATAAGCCTTGCAAGCAAAGTGACTAAAGAGTTATCCACGGGATCTTGTATTATGGAACGAGTAAAGAGACTTGCCGGTAACGAGATTGAACTAGGTATAGAGATACCGACGATCGAATCTCGGGCAAGTAACATACGGAAGAACAAAGGGAACATCATACGGGATTAACTGAATCCTTGACATAGAGGTTCAACCGATAAATATCTTCGTAGAATATGTAGGAACCAATATGGTCATCCAGGTCCCGCTATTGGTTATTGACCGTAGAGGTGTCTCGGTCATGTCTACATAGTTCTCGAACCCCCAGGGTCTGCACACTTAACGTTCGGTGACGTTTCGATAGTATTGAGTTATGTATGGTGGTGACCGAAGGTTGTTCGGAGTCCCGGATGAGATCCGGGACGTCATGAGGAGCTCCGGAATGGTCTGGAGGTAAAGATTGATATATAGGAAAGTGGTGTTTGAACTCCGGAAAAGTTTCGGGCATTTCCGACAGTGTACCGGGAGTGACGAATGGGTTCCGGGGGGTCCACCAAGTGGGGCCCACCCACCCAAGGGTCACATGGGCCACGGAGGTGGTGCACCAGCCCCTGGTGGGCTGGCCGGCCAGCCCCTAGGAGGCCCTTGCGCAAGGGGTGGGAGAGGGGCCAAGTGGGAGGAGTCCTACTAGGAGTCCACCTCCCTTGGTTCGGCCGACCCTAGGGGAAACCCTAGGGTGCCAGCCCCTCCCCTCCCTCCTATATATATTGGAGGGGAGAGAGGGCAGCCGCACCCAAGCCACGGTGCAACCCTCTCTCCCCCACTAGATCGTCTCCTCCTCTAGATAGATTCGACGGTGCTTGGCGAAGCCCTGCCGGATCAGCTCCACCACCACCGTCACCACGCCGTCGTGCTGCTGGAGTACTCATCTACCTCTCCGCCCCCTCTTGCTGGATCAAGAAGGCGGAGATCGTCATCGAGCTGTACGTGTGCTGAACGCGGAGGTGCCATCCGTTCGGCGCTAGATCGGGACGAATCGTGATTGGATCGCGGGATGGCTTGCGATTTGGATCGCGAAGACGTTCGACTACATCAACCGCATTTCTTAATGCTTCCCGCTTAGCGATCTACAATGGTACGTAGATCCACTCTCCCTCTCATAGATGCTCATCACCATGGATAGATCTTGCGTGTGCGTAGGAAATTTTTTGTTTCCCATGCAACGTTCCCCAACAGTGGCATCATGAGCTAGGTCTACTCGTAGATGAGATCACGAGTAGAACACAAAGGAGTTTGTGGGCGTTGATATTCAGATTGCTTCCCTCCTTAGTCTTTTCTTGATTCAGCGGTATTGTGGGATGAAGCGGCTTGTACCAACCTTACTCGTCCACGTACGAGAGACCGGTTCCATCGACTGACATATGTAACTTTGTTGAATAAAATGGCTGGCGGGTGTCTGTCTCTCCCACTTTAGTTGAATCGGATTCGACAAAGGCGGTCCTTGTAGAAGGTGAAATAGCAACTTGTATATCACCGTTGTGGTTTTGCGTAGGTAAGAATCGTTCTTGCTGGATACCCATAGCAGCCACGTAAAACAGGCAACAACAAATTAGAGGACGTCTAACTTGTTTTTGCAGGGTATGATGTGATATGATATGGCCAGAAACATGATGAGATATATGTGATGTATGAGATGATCATGTTTTGTATAGATTATCACGACTTGCATGTCGATGAGTACGGCAACCGGCAGGAGCCATAGGGTTGTCTTTAATTTATTTTCGCCGTTTTTGCTTTACTTTATCGCTATGAGTTAGCAATAGTTGTAGAAGCAATAGTTGGCGCGACAACCTCATGGCGACACATTGATGGAGATCAAGATGATGGAGATCATGGTGTCATGCCGGTGACGATGGAGATCATGCCGGTGCTTTGGAGATGGAGATCAAAAGCACAAGATCATGGCCATATCATGTCACTTATGATTTGCATGTGATGTTAATCCTTTTATGCATCTTATTATGCTTAGGACGACGGTAGCATATTATAAGGTGATCCCTCACTAAAATTTCAAGATAAAATTGTGTTCTCCCCGAGTGTGCACCGTTGCGAAAGTTCGTCGTTTCGAGACACCACGTGATGATCAGGTGTGATAGACTCTACGTTCGCATACAACGGGTGCAATCCAGTGTTGCACATGCGGAACAATCGGGTTAGACTTGACGAGCCTAGCATGTACAGACATTGCCTCGGAGCACAAGAGACCGAAAGGTCGAACATGAGTCATATAGTAGATATGATCAACATGGAGATGTTCACCATTGAAACCACCTCATCTCACGTGATGATCAGACTTGGTTGGTGAATTTGGATAATGTGACACTCGAATGACCTAAGGGATGTCAATTTGAGTGGGAGTTTTTAAGTAATATGATTAACTAAACTCTTTATCTCGAACAATAGTCTAAGTTGTCTTTGCAAAATTTATATTGTAGATCAATGGCTCGTGCAGTAGCACCCCTGAATTTCAATGCGTTCCTAGAGAAAGCTAAGTTGAAAGATGATGGAAGTAACTTTGTAGACTGGGCCCGTAATCTGAGGATTATCCTCATGGATTCCCAATGGGCTTATGTCCTTGATGCACCGCTCGGTCAACCACCTGCTCCAGTAGAGTCTGCAGACGTTGCGAACGCCTGGCAGGCACGTTCTGATGATTACTCAATAGTTCAATGTGCAATGTTGTATGGCTTAGAACCGGGACTTCAAAGACGTTTTGAACGTCATGGAGCATATGAGATGTTCCAGGAGTTGAAGTTTATCTTTGAGAAGAATGCCCGGATCAAGAGGTATGAGACCTCTGATAAGTTCTATGCTTGCAAGATGGAGGAGAACGGGTCTCTCAGTGAACATGTACTCAGAATGTCTGGGTATTCCAACCGTCTGGCGGAGTTGGGAATTGTTCTTCCGCCAGAGGCAATCACTGACAGAGTTCTTCAATCACTGCCACCTAGCTACAAAAGCTTCGTGTTGAACTATAACATGCAAGGGATGAACAAGTCAGTCGCCGAGCTGTTTGCGATGTTGAAAGTCGCTGAGTCTGAGATTCAGAAGGAGCATCAAGTATTGATGGTCAATAAAACCACTAGTTTCAAGAAGAATAGCAAGGGCAAGAAGGGTAACTCAAAGAAGAGTGGCAAAGCAGTTGCCCCTCCCATGAAGAAACCCAAGGCTGGACCCAAACCAGAAACTGAGTGCTTTCATTGCAAGGGAACTGGTCACTGGAAGCGGAACTGCCCCAAGTATCTGGCCGACAAGAAGGCGGCCAATACCAAACAAGGTATATATGATATACATGTTATTGATGTGTACCTTACCAACTCTCGTTGTAGTGCCTGGGTATTTGATACCGGTTCGGTTGCTCACATTTGCAACTCAAAGCAGGAACTACGGAATAGACGGAGGCTGGCAAAGGACGAAGTGACGATGCGCGTGGGAAATGGTTCCAAGGTTGATGTGATCACCGTCGGCACGCTCGCTCTTCGATTACCATCGGGATTAGTGATGAACCTGAATAATTGTTATTTAGTGCCTACGTTAAGCATGAACATTATATCTGGATCTTGTTTATTGCGAGACGGTTACTCATTTAAATCAGAGAATAATGGTTGTTCTATTTATATGAGTAATATCTTTTATGGTCATGCACCCATTGTGAGGGGTTTATTCTTATTGAATCTCGATAGTGATGATACACATGTGCATAACATTGATGCCAAAAGATGTAGAGTTGATAATGATAGCACCACTTTCTTGTGGCACTGCCGCTTAGGTCATATTGGTGTAAAACGCATGAAGAAGCTCCATGTTGATGGACTTTTGGAGTCACTTGATTTTGAATCACTTGACACATGTGAACTATGCCTCTTGGGCAAGATGACTAAGACCCCGTTCTCTGGTACAATGGAACGGGCAAGTGACTTGTTGGAAATCATACATACTGATGTGTGCGGTCCGATGAGCATTGAGGCGCGCGGTGGATATCGTTATTTTCTCACCTTCACCGATGACTTAAGTAGATATGGGTATATTTACTTAATGAAACATAAGTATGAAACGTTTGAAAAGTTCAAGCAATTTCAGAGTGAAGTTGAGAATCATCGTAACAAGAAGATTAAATTCCTACGATCTGATTGAGGAGGAGAATATCTGAGTTATGAGTTTGGCAATCACAAGACAATGTGGAATTGTTCCATAATTGACACCGCCTGGAACACCACAGCGTAATGGTGTGTCCGAACGTCGTAATCGAACCTTATTGGATATGGTGCGGTCTATGATGTCTCTTGCCGATTTGCCACTATCGTTTTGGGGTTATGCATTAGAGACAGCTGCATTCACTTTAAATAGGGCACCATCTAAATTCGTTGAGACGACGCCATATGAACTGTGGTTTGGCAAGAAACCAAAGGTGTCGTTTCTTAAAGTTTGGGGATGTGATGCTTATGTCAAAAAGCTTCAGCCTGAAAAGCTGGAACCCAAAGCGGAGAAATGCATCTTCATAGGATATCCAAAAGAGACGGTTGGGTATACCTTCTATCTCAGATCCGAAGGCAAAGTGTTTGTCGCAAAGAACGGGTCATTTCTCGAGAAAGAGTTTCTCTCGAAAGAATTGAGTGGGAGGAAAATAGAACTTGATGAGGTTGTTGAACCTTTACTTCAACCAGAGAGTAGCGCAGCGCAGAAAGATGTTTCTGTAGAGCCTACATCGGTTGAAAAAGCTGATGATGGTGATCATGAGGCTTCAGATCAAGTTGCTATCGAACCTCGTAGGTTGACAAGGGCACGTACTGCTCCTGAGTGGTACGGTAACCCTGTCTTAGAGGTCATGTTGTTGGACAACGATGAAACTACGAGCTATGGAGAAGCGATGGTGGGCCCGGATTCCGAGAAATGGTTAGAGGCCATGAAATCCGAGATGGGATCCATGTATGAAAACAAAGTATGAACTTTGGAAGTATTACCTGAAGGGCGAAAGGCCATTCAGAATAAATGGATCTTTAAGAAGAAGACGGACGCGAACGGTAATGTCACCGTCTATAAAGCTCGACTTGTGGCAAAGGGTTTTTCACAAGTTCAAGGAGTTTACTACGATGAGACCTTCTCACCCGTAGCGATGCTTAAGTCCGTCAGAATCATGTTAGCAATAGCTGCATTTTTCGATTATGAAACTTGGCAGATGGATGTCAAAACAGCGTTCCTTAACGGTTTCTGTCGTGGTTTTGTTACGGCAAGATGTCCTCGTGAGAGAACTTAGGTGTGAGGCCATCACAACTATGTGGCGGCTTGAGAGGGGTTGGTCGGAATCGAGAGACGCGAGTTTACCCAGGTTCGGCCCCTCCGATGGAGGTAAAAGCCTACGTCCTGCTTTGTGTCTATATTGATGACGATGACGATCTCGATTACAAGGGTGCGGAATCGCTACCTCTAATCTCGAGAGCCTCTAATCTGTCTATCTCTAATGACTTGAACTTGTCTGTCTAAGACCTGTCTATTGAGACGTCTAAAAAAAACCTCTTGGGGTGACCCGCCCCTCCTTATATAAGTTGAAGGGGCGGTTTACATGTAGAGTCCAAGTCGGATTAAGACTTAACCTATTATGACTTCCCATCGCGGGTTTCTTATTACGGGCTTCTCCCCATGGGCTTCTGAGTCCCAGGCTTCTTATCTCCAGACGGGCGGCTTACAGCCGGGCGGCTTACAACCGGGCTTATCTTCAAGACTCATCTTCAGGGACTCATCTCCGGGACTCAACTGTCTGCCGGGTCATAACTGTCTGCCGGTTTACAATCTGCCGGCTTACAATCTGTCGGGTCACAATCTGTCGGCTTACAATCTGCCGGGTTAAGATCTGAGATGACTTAACAGGGCTGCTTAAGCCCAGAGATGACTTAACGTCCGGGCGACTTAAACCCAGAAATGACTTAAGCCCGTGGGCGACTTATCCTTATGAGCCGGGTTTTGGTCGTGGGGAATATCCCCGACATTAGCCCCCAGTTTAGCTTTGAATTTATTCATGCTAAACTCTTGAAATAAGAATATGTAAAGGGACCGGCTCACTCAAAAAGACCAGTTGACCAGCTCCTGAAAATTCTGAAACTGTCATATCAATAAACTGACGCTGGCTCCTTGGAGAGAAAAATAACCCTTATTATCAATTGCCTTAGTTTGATATATTCGTCTGGTTCCCTGAGAATTTGAAGGTATTCCTTCCTCATATCCATATTACCTGTAGCCCCCAAGTCTTAAGAGGGGAACGTAGTGATAACTTTAAGACTTGCTTCAATATAAATATTGCAACTCTAGAGAAATCTGGACTGTTCGTCTAAGTCACCAGTCATAAGTTGAATGTTCCACATATGTAGCCCCCAAGTACTGGGTTGTCATGCCTGCAGCAACCTGGGACTTGTAATTGCATTATGCTCATAATACTTCAGCCAATGTAGCCCCCAAGGGCCGGGTCATTATGCAATAATGAGCAGGGACTTCTGCAGAGCTGATTATGTAGACTTGATGAGCAATGTGTAGCCCCCAAGGGCCGGCTCAGTAAGACAATACTGGGCTGGGACTTAGAAAAAGATAGAAAGGCCAGCTCATCTCCTTGAGATAACAGGGTCTTGTTGACAATGTAATTATTTGAAAAATAACTTGCATTAGCCCCCAAGTGTCGTGGTGCATGCTTGCAGTGACATGGGACTTGCATACTTGATAAAAACTGGACTTGAATAATGTAGCCCCCAAGTGCCGGTCGTATGCCTGCAGCGACTCGGGACTATTCTTTCCATTGCAGAATAAAATCCTATCCACTGTCCAGATGATGTTGCTGAAAGCCGTGCATATCAATGTTGAACCATGCTCCTTGCTGTGAGCTGGTATTTTTTGGACGAAGGAATAATAGCCGTTACTCTGAAGGGGCTTTGAAAACCTCAATCATCCAATGCTGGTTACGACAACCATAATGAAAATCCAGCCATGTTGGCTATTAAGAATTGGAATATGTAACCCGGTTTGAAAACCGGTTCCTGCAATATAAACCAGGATATCCATGCATATATGATGCATGGTATGTCGATGCAATGCTGATGCAATGTATGATGATGTATGTGTATGATAACAGAGTATAAAAATGTCGGCTTTCAAGGCTCGACAAAAAGAGGCTAGCTCTGTTTAGTTTTTGAAAAACTCAAATTTTTTGCTTTGAAAAGCTAGGCCTAAAGCCTTTTAACACCCATAGCAGGTTCTCACGTGGCGTAAATCCGTCGTTTTAACCTTAACAAGTTCAGGGTCTTAAAAAAGATTGACTGGTAAGAGTACGAACGGCCACATAGCGGAGGGGTTACGGCGTACAGGTGAGTTTATCCCATAGCCGGCTCTCACGTGGCGTAAATCCGTCGTTTTAACCTTAACAAGTTCAGGGTCTTAAAAAAGATTGACTGTTAAGAGTACGAACAGGCCACATAGCGGAGGGGTTACGGCGTACAAGTGAGTTTATCCTAGCTTACTGTAAGCCGGCTCTCTCGTGACAAAGCCGCCGTTTTAACCTTGACAAGTTCAGGGTCTTATTGCGAGATTGACTTTCATGAGTTCAGGGTCTCTTTGCAAGATTGACTGTCAAGAGTTCGGCGGGTCACATGGCGGAGTAGCAAGTTGCAAACAGGCAGGTTTAACTCATATGTGGCGTGGAAGCCGGTCAAGAGGGTATGAAAGCTAAACTCAATGAGTTGGAAGCCCCCAAGTGACTTTATGATGATCCAATAATCAGGGCACCCATGTTTGAACGGCGCATCATGACGGCTCGTACTCTTGGGCGACTTTTAATCTTCCGCCAATAATGTAGTAGCCCTCGGGACCAGGTTATCTTCCCTGCAATGACCCGGGGTTCCAGAATATTTGAGCCCGGTTGTATCTGCCGAGTCATGTCTGTGTAGCCCCCGAGTCTTAAGTCGAGTCGAGGAGGCGGCTTAAGAGTCTTCATCCTTGGCTGTGATATAAGCCGTCATAAGGTTGGTGGCTGAACGATGGATTTTATCCAACTGGAGACGATGTAGTGAGCTGATGATCTTCGTGATGCTCATCATATGTCTTTGGCAAATGTCATGGCCAAATTGAGTGCATACGCCTCTTGATCCATGCTTTATTCTCATGTAGTCCGTCTCTCCTGGCTCCTCCTGGGCCATTTTTCATTTTCTTTTGCCGCTGGCTTTGAATCACCGGCTCAATAATGGTCGGTTCAAATTGTGGCTTCTCCAAGGATATTTCCTTCATGGCAAGCTTTCCTGGTACGGCTGGCACTTGTTTTCCGCGACGTTGCGTATGACTCCGAATGTCATTTGTTCCTTTACTCCAATGTTGTTTAAGTAGACGAGCCATGGCAGCGGCTTGCGTGCGTCCGTAGGACGATTTATACGGGCGGTCACTGCCCTGACATGTTGATATAGATGCGAGAGTCGACCGCGTCATTGAAAACCGATACGGATGTGAGTCGGCCATGGCATTGTAAGCTGGCGAGGACGCGGGAGTCGGTCACCACATTGTAAGCGGGCATGGAAGCACGAGGCGTCCGTAGTTGATGTAAACCAGACCGTGAGGACGGCGGCTCACGACCGTCCACCGGGCGGCTCGAGCAAGCAGGTGCAGCACACGTGACTTACAAGCGTCCGTTGAGAAGTGTAGTATGGACGGATGCTGGCGCATGATAATGTTGGTGCAAGCTCCACATCCACAATATTACGTCACCTTTGTAGTGAGCACTTGTCCTGCATATATAAAAATATTGCAGGCAAAGTAATTGTTCTCAAAAGAATTTTAATATGTACTAATAAATAGATGGAAAAGATAGCACCTGATTTCTGTTGTCGGATGTCGAGCTAGTTGTAATGACGAGACAATTTATAAAGATGAATTGGCAGGTACAATGAACCGGCAACAACGTTGGATCAGCCGCTGTTGTGAGCCAGTTTTGACGGCAGCCGTGTTGATAGCTTGAGCCAGTTCCATTCCCCCAATAATTCACTCATCCGTGATAGTTTCTGAGAATTTTGACCATCGTAATTGACAAAACATCATCCAGAACCAACCGTTGAAAAGCCTTGTAGCTTTGTGTCTCTTTCTTTATCCCACCGGGTCAACTCATACCCCCCCTTTTTTTGAACCTTAACCAATCGGCCCCCACTTCATTTTCTTAGCCGGCTCATCACAGCTTTTTCCTCCGCGCGGACATCCGGCCGCAAAAATTGGGCATAGTCGGTCGGCGCGGTGGAAGACCCGACCATAGCGAGGCGCAGTGAGGGCGGGCGAGGCCGGCACAGAGGCGCAGGAGAGCCGGTCGGAGGTGGGAGGAGCGGCGCACAGGAGGCCCGGGCGCCCGGCCGCGGTGCGAGCGCGTGCGCCGGCCGACCGGAGCGGAGGGCAGCGCACGGCGTGTTGGGCGCGCGGGAGCAGCGGCTCGCGCTGGCAGGTCCGCGGTGTCGGGAGCTTGAGCCGGCGGGATGGCGGTTGATACGGTGACAGCGGGGGCGAGAACGGAGCCACAACAACGGCCTGCGGGTGCGGAGGAGCCAGCCGGAGGTGAGGCGCAGCGTGGGCGACCCGGAGCAGGGCGAGGCGGGGCACAAGGCGGCTCAAAGCAGAGCATGGCCATGGCGGCTCAGGCGCGAGGAGAAGTGGAGGCACGCCGTGGCGACGGCCGGCGATGCAGCGAGGCGACCCAGCGGCGGGGCGCGGCACCTGCGGCGGGAGGCGGCTCAGGGCCGGGGCGGCTCGGTGAGAAAACAAAGCCGGTGCGGCGGCTCTCTACAAGGGTGAAACGGCCGCTGCCGCCCACGGCGACCCAGCAGCAACACGCCAGTGGGTGAGCCATGGTTGCCCCGGCGGCTCAGCGGAGGCGGGGTGGATTGCGGTGATGTGTCCGGGCACGGGCGGAAGGCCGGAGCAAGGCATAGCAAGCCGGCGGCAGTGCGACGTGGGCAGGTGAGGCATGGCGCAGCGGAGACGGGGTGGTAGCACGGCGCGACGACAGCCGGCGGACGGCTCAAGGCGAGGCGCAGCGCAGCGAGCGGGGAGGCAGCTTGGTCCATGGCACGACGGCAGCCGGCGGCCGGCTCCAGGTGTGGCAGCGGAGGCGGCGCGACGCGGCAGCAGGCGAGGTGGCTCGGCAAAGCGGGGGGCGGCAGAAACGAGGTGGAGGCACGGCGAGCCGGCTCAGGGCGGAGGTGCGCGACCAGGCGGCGGAGCCGGCGTAGCAGAGCGAGCCCGTGGCTGAGGCGAGGTGCGAAGGGGCGAGACCGACTCGGATCCGAGTGGTCGATCCATTTCTGGAATCGTGGCCTTCTCCCTTTTTTTAAACTCCTCCGTACTCTTTCACAGTGGTGACTGGTCTCGGAAAATTCTGTATCCGCTCCTCGTTGGAATAGTAGCCAATTTGTGGATGGTTTGTTGTCGATTTCGGCGGATCATGGTCGATTATGGACACGAGACTTGCCGCGTCCGCTTCTCCTGTTGATAGACTTATTATTCTCCCATCCAAACATGCCATAGTGCCGGCGCCCGGGTCACGAAAGTTTTCGCCCGCGCCGGCGCCCGGGTCACCTAACCGAGTATGGCAACAATGCAGTCTCCATTGTTCGACAAATGTTGGATCCATCAAAATCTGAATCCCCGCGCATGTAGATCCTTTCGAGCCGGCTCTTGCGGCAACGGCGGGTCATAAGCCTCTCGATCCCTAGGAGAGATCCCTTCAAGAACACAACACCATCGTGCGTGGCCCCACGGTGGGCGCCAACTGTCGTGGTTTTGTCACGGCAAGATGTCCTCGTGAGAGAACTTAGGTGTGAGGCCATCGCAACTATGTGGTGGCTTGAGAGGGGTTGGTCGGAATCGAGAGACGCGAGTTTACCCAGGTTCGGCCCCTCCGATGGAGGTAAAAGCCTACGTCCTGCTTTGTGTCTATATTGATGATGATGACGATCTCGATTACAAGGGTGCGGAATTGCTACCTCTAATATCGAGAGCCTCTAATCTGTCTATCTCTAATGACTTGAACTTGTCTGTCTAAGACCTATCTATTGAGACGTCTAAAAAACCCCCCTCTTGGGGTGACCCGCCCCTCCTTATATAAGTTGAAGGGGCGGTTTACATGTAGAGTCCAAGTCGGATTAAGACTTAAGCTATTATGACTTCCCATCGCGGGTTTCTTATTACGGGCTTCTCCCCATGGGCTTCTGAGTCCCGGGCTTCTTATCTCCAGCCGGGCGGCTTACAGCCGGGCGGCTTACAACCGGGCTTATCTTCAAGACTCATCTCCGGGACTCAACTGTCTGCCGGGTCATAACTGTCTGCCGGTTTACAATCTGCCGGCTTACAATCTGCCGGGTCACAATCTGTCGGCTTACAATCTGCCGGGTTAAGATCTGAGATGACTTAACAGGGCTGCTTAAGCCCAGAGATGACTTAACGTCCGGGCGACTTAAACCCAGAAATGACTTAAGCCTGTGGGCGACTTATCCTTATGAGCCGGGTTTTGGTCGTGGGGAATATCCCCGACAGTTTCCCTAAGGAAGAGTTGTATATGATGCAACCGGAAGGTTTTGTTGATCCAGAGAATGCTGACAAAGTTTGCAAACTCTAGCGATCCATTTATGGACTGGTGCAAGCATCTCGGAGTTGGAATCTTCGCTTTGATGAGGTGATCAAAGCGTTCGGGTTTATACAAGTTTACGAAGAAGCTTGCATTTACAAGAAAGTGAGTGGGAGCTCTATAGCATTTCTAATATTATATGTGGATGACATATTGCTGATTGGAAACAATATAGAAATGTTGGAAAGCGTGAAGGAATATGTGAACAAGAGTTTTTCAATGAAGGACCTAGGAGAAGCTGCTTTCATATTAGGCATCAAGATCTATAGAGATAGATCGAGACGCATAATAGGACTTTCACAGAGCACATACCTTGACAATGTTTTGAAGAAGTTCAAAATGGATCAGTCCAAGAAGGGGTTCTTGCCTGTATTGCAAGGTGTGAAGTTGAGTAAGACTCAATGCCCAATGACTGCAGAAGATAAAGAAAAGATGAGTGTCATCCCCTATGCTTCAGCCATAGGCTCTATCATGTATGCAATGCTGTGCACAAGACCCGATGTCAGCCTTGCCATAAGTATGGCCGGAAGGTTTCAAAGTGATCCAGGAATGGAACACTGGATGGCAGTCAAGAATATCCTAAAGTACCTGAAAAGGACTAAGGACATGTTTCTCGTTTATGGAGGTGATCAAGAGCTCGTCGTAAAGGGTTACGTCGATGCAAGCTTTGACACTGATTCAGATGACTCTAAGTCTCAAACCGGATACGTATTTATTCTCAATGAGGGAGCGGTAAGCTCGTGCAGTTCCAAGCAGAGCGTGGTAGCTGATTCTACATGCGAAGCGGAGTACATCGCTGCCTCGGAGGCGGCGAAGGAAGGTGTCTGGATGAAGGAGTTCATGACAGATCTTGGAGTAGTGCCGAGTGCACTAAACCCAATGACTCTGTTCTATGACAACACTGGTGCCATTGCTCTGGCCAAGGAACCAAGGTTTCACAAGAGGACCAGACACGTAAAGAGATGCTTCAATTCCATCAGTGATTACATCAAGGAGGAGGACATAAATATTTGCAAAGTGCACACGGATCTGAATGTCGCAGACCCGTTGACTAAACCTCTTCCAAGGGCTAAACATGATCAACACCAGAACTGTATGGGTGTTAGATTCATTACAATGTAAATCACATAGTGATGTGAGCTAGATTATTGACTCTAGTGCAAGTGGGAGACTATTGGAAATATGCCCTAGAGGCAATAATAAAGTGATTATTATTATATTTCCTTGTTCATGATAATCGTTTATTATCCATGCTATAATTGTATTGATTGGAAACACAAATACATCTGTGGATACATAGACAACACTGTGTCCCTAGTATGCCTCTAGTAGACTAGCTCGTTGATCAAAGATGGTCAAGGTTTCCTAGCCATAGACATGAGATGTCATTTGATAACGGGATCACATCACTAGGAGAATGATGTGATGGACAAGACCCAAACTATGAACGTAGCATATGATCGTGTCAGTTTATTGCTATAGTTTTCTGCATGTCAAGTATCTGTCCTATGACCATGAGATCATGCAACTCACAGACACCGGAGGAATACCTTGTGTGTATCAAACGTCGCAACGTAACTGGGTGACTATAAAGATGCTCTACAGGTATCTCCGACGGTGTCTGTTGAGTTGGCATGGATCGAGACTGGGATTTGTTACTCCGTGTGACGGAGAGGTATCTCAGGGCCCACTCGGCAATACAACATCATAATAAGCCTTGCAAGCAAAGTGACTAAAGAATTAGCCACGGCATCTTGTATTACGGAATGAGTAAAGAGACTTGCCGGTAACGAGATTGAACTAGGTATAGAGATACCGACGATCGAATCTCGGGCAAGTAACACACCGAAGAACAAAGGGAACAGCATACGGGATTAACTGAATCCTTGACATAGAGGTTCAACCGATAAAGATCTTCGTAGAATATGTAGGAACCAATATGGACATCCAGGTCCCGCTATTAGTTATTGACCATAGAGGTGTCTCGTTCATGTTTACATAGTTCTCGAACCCGCAGGGTGTGCACACTTAACGTTCGGTGACGTTTCGATAGTATTGAGTTATGTATGGTGGTGATCGAAGGTTGTTCGGAGTCCCGGATGAGATCCCGGACGTCACGAGGAGCTCTGGAATGGTCCGGAGGTAAAGATTGATATATAAGAAAGTGGTGTTTGAACTCCGGAAAAGTTTCGGGCATTTCCGGGAGTGTACCGGGAGTGACGAATGGGTTTCGGGGGTCCACCAAGTGGGGCCCACCCACCCCAAAGGGTCACATGGGCCTAGGAGGTGGCGCACCAGCCTCTGGTGGGCTGGCCGGCCAGCCCCTAGGAGGCCCTTGCGCAAGGGGTGGGAGAGGGGCCAAGTGGGAGGAGTCTCCCTTGGTTCGGCCGACCCTAGGGGAAACCCTAGGGCGCCAGCCCCTCCCCTCCCTCCTCTATATATTGGAGGTGAGAGAGGGCAGCCGCACCCAAGCCACATTGCAGCCCTCTCTCCCCCCACTAGATCGTCTCCTCCTCTAGATAGATTCGACGGTGCTTGGCGAAGCCCTGCCGGATCAGCTCCACCACCACCGTCACCACGCCGTCGTGCTGCCGGAGTACTCATCTACCTCTCCGCCCCCTCTTGCTGGATCAAGAAGGCGGAGATTGTCATCGAGCTATACGTGTGCTGTGTTGGAAATATGCCCTAGAGGCAATAATAAATTAGTTATTACCATATTTCCTTGTTCATGATAATCGTTTATTATCCATGCTATAATTGTATTGATTGGAAACTCAAATACATGTGTGGATACATAGACAACAAAGTGTCCCTAGTAAGCCTCTACTAGACTAGCTCGTTGATCAAATAGACATGAGATGTCATTTGATAACGGGATCACATCATTAGGAGAATGATGTGATGGACAAGACCCAAACTATGAACGTAGCATATGATCATGTCAGTTTATTGCTATAGTTTTCTACATGTCAAGTATATGTTCCTATGACCATGAGATCATGCGACTCACTGACACCGTAGGAGTACCTTGTGTGTATCAAACGTCGCAACGTAACCGGGTGACTATAAAGATGCTCTAAAAGTATCTCCGAGGGTGTCTATTGAGTTAGCATGGATCAAGACTGGGATTTGTTACTCCGTGTGACGGAGAGGTATCTCAGGGCCCACTCGGTAATACAACATCATAATGAGCCTTGCAAGCAAAGTGACTAAAGAGTTAGCCACGGGATCTTGTATTACAGAACGAGTAAAGAGACTTGCCGGTAACGAGATTGAACTAGGTATGGAGATACCGACGATCGAATCTCGGGCAAGTAACATACCGAAGAACAAAGGGACCAGCATACGGGATTAACTGAATCCTTGACATAGAGGTTCAACCGATAAAGATCTTTGTAGAATATGTAGGAACCAATATGGTCATCCAGGTCCCGCTATTGGTTATTGACCGTAGAGGTGTCTCGGTCATGTCTACATAGTTCTCGAACCTGCAGGGTCTGCACACTTAACGTTCGGTGACGTTTCGGTAGTATTGAGATATATGTGTTGGTGATCGAAGGTTGTTCGGAGTCCCGGATGTGATCCCAGACATCACGAGGAGCTCCGGAATGGTCCGGAGGTAAAGATTTATATATAGGAAAGTGGTATTTGGGTTCAGGAAAAGTTTCGGGTATTTCCGGTAGTGTACCGGGAGTGACGAATGGGTTCCGGGGGTCCATCGGGTGGGGCCCACCCACCCCGGGGGGCCACATGGGCCCAAGAGGTGGTGCACCAGCCCCTAATGGGCTGGGGAACCGACCCCATAAGGGCCCATATGCCCAAGAGGAAAAAAGGTGGAGATAGGAAGGAATAGGACTCCTTCCTAATATGAATCCACTTCCTAGTAGGAAGTGGATTGGACTCCTCCTTGCCCTGGTTCGGCCGACCCCTAGGGCAAACCCTAGGGAGGCTTGCTCCTCCCTCTCCCTCCTATATATACTAGAGGAATAGAGCCCCAAAAGACGCGGCCACGTGCTAGTTCTCTATTCTCTAGTTCCTCCACCAAATAGATTCCGGTAGTGCTTAGGCGAAGCCCTGCCGGGATAACTCCACCACCACCACCACGCCGTCGTGCTGCTGGAGATCTCATCCACCTCTCCACCCCCTCTTGCTGGATCAAGAAGTCGGAGATCATCATCGAGCTGTACGTGTGCTGAACGCGGAGGTGTCGTCCGTTCGGCGCTAGATCGGGACGGATCGTGATTGGATCGCGGGACGGCTAGTGATTTGGATCGCACAAAGACGTTCGACTACATCAACCGCGTTTCTTAATGCTTCCCGCTTAGCGATCTACAAGGGTATGTAGATCCACTCTCCCTCTCGTAGATGCTCATCACCATGGATAGGTCTTGCGTGTGCGTAGGAAATTTTTTGTTTCCCATGCAACGTTCCCGAACATGCTGAACGCGGAGGTGCCGTCCGTTTGGCACTAGATCGGGACGGAACGTGATTGGATCGCGGGACGGCTTGCGATTTGGATCGCGAAGACGTTCGACTACATCAACCGCGTTTCTTAACGCTTCCCGCTTAGCGATCTACAAGGGTACGTAGATCCACTCTCCCTCTCGTCGATGCTCATCACCATGGATAGATCTTGTGTGTGCGTAGGAAAATTTTTGTTTCCCATGCAACGTTCCCCAACAAAACCTTCTTCTTAACTTCATCTCTGGGTAAACCTGCAAGCTTAAATAATCCACAAATTTCGTTCACATATAATAGGTGCATATCAGGATGTTCAGTTTCATCTCCTGCATAAGGTTTAGCAAGCAGTTGTTCTACCATACCCGAAGGAATTTCATAACCAATATTTTCAGTAGGTGCAGTAGGTTGAGGGGAAACTAATTGTGGTTCCGGTCGAGGTGAAGATACCCCGAACAAACCCCTCAAAGGATTGTTTTCCATAGTAGCTAGTAGCAATAAATTTCAGCACGTAGTATAAGTTTTTCCGTACCGATTTCCACTTACCAAGAGCGCTTCACTCCCCGGCAACGGCGCCAGAAAAGAGTCTTGATGACCCACAAGTATAGGGGATCAATCATAGTCCTTTCGATAAGTAAGAGTGTCGAACCCAACGAGGAGCAGAAGGAAATGACAAGTGGTTTTCAGCAAGGTAATTTCTGCAAGCACTGAAGTTGTAGGTAACAAATAGTTTGATAACAAGATAATTGGTAACGAGCAAGTAACGGTAACAGCAAATAAGGTGCAGCAAGTTAGCCCAATCCTTTTGTGGAAAAGGACAGGCCAGAACAATCTCTAGTAATAAGCAAAGTGTTCTTGAGGGTACACGGGAATTTCATCTAGTCACTTTTATCATGTTGGTTTGATTCATGTTCGTTACTTTGATAATTTGACATGTGGGTGGACCGGTGCTTGGGTGTTGTTCTTACTTGAACAACCTCCCACTTATGATTAACCCCCTCGCAAGCATCCGCAACTACGAGAAAAGTGTTAAGATAAAATCTAACCATACCATTAAACGTTTGGATCCAAATCAGCCCCTTACGAAGTAGCGCATAAACTAGGGTTTAAGCTTCTGTCACTCTAGCAACCCATCATCTAATAACTAATCCATAATGCATTACCTTAGGCCCATGAATGGTGAATTGTCATGTAGTCGATGTTCACATGACACCACTAAGGGAATCACAACATACATATCATCAAAATATCGAACACATATCAAATTCACATGATTACTTGCAACATGACTTCTCCCGTGACCTCAAGAACAAAGGTAACTACTCACAAATAATAATCATGCTCAAGATCAGAGGGGTATTAAATAGCATAATGGATCTGAACATATAATCTTCCACCAAATAAACCATATAGTAATCAGTTACGCAAGGTAATCAACACTACTAGTCACCCACAGGTACCAATCTGAGGTTCCGGTACAAAGATTGAACACAAGAGATGAACTAGGGTTTGAGAGGAGATGGTGCTGTTGAAGATGTTGATGAAGATTGGCCTCCCAAAGATGAGAGGGGTGTTGGTGATGAAGATGGCTTCGATTTCCCCCTCCGGGAGGGAAGTTCCCCCGGCGGAATCACTCCGCCGGAGGGCAAAAGTGCTCCTGCCCAAGTTCCGCCTCGAGGCGGCGGCGCTTCGTCCCGAAAGTCCTCCTCTTATTTTTTTTCTAGGTCAAAAGTGAATATATACCAGAAGATGGGCACCGGAGGTGGGCCAAGGAGGTCACAACCCACCAGGGCGCGCCCAGGGGGGCCTGGCGCGCCCTGGTGTCTTGTGCCCACCAGGGTGGCCCCCTCCGGTAGTTTTTTTGCTCCATTATTTTTTATTTATTCCAAAAATAATCTCCGTAAAATTTCAGCTTCATTGGAGTTGTGCAAAATAGGTATCTCTGATGTGCTTTTTTCAGGTCCAGAATTCCAGCTGCCAGTATTCTCCCTCTTTGTGTAAACCTTGCATATTATGAGAGAAAAGGCATTAGAATCACTCCCTAAAGCATTATTATTCAACGAAACATAATAAATAACAGTAGGAAATCATGATGCAAAATGGACGTATCAAGTTTCAATAGGCAAATTTTGTTTTAGGAGAGGTTCTTGTTCAAAGAATTTTTTATCTATTTCATTTCTTTCATGCAAGTGCATATTATTTTCATGGTCTAGCAAATATTGTTCTAGTGGATCAGTAGGAGGAACGGCAATAGAAGCAAGACCAATTATTTCATCCTTAAAAATAGATAATTCTTTATTACAGGGTTGTCTACTAAACTTGGAAAAGTTAAACTCATGAGACGCATCACCAAAACTAACACCAACAGTTTGTTTTTCGCAATTTATCTTAGCATTAACAGTGTTCATGAAAGGTCTACCAAAGATAATGGGACAAAAGCCATCTTGTGGGGAACCAAGAACTAGAAAATCAGTAGGATATTTTATTTTCCCACACAAGACTTGAACATCTCTAACAATCCCAAGTGGTGTGATGGTGTCTCTATCAGCAAGTTTAATAGTAACATCAATGTCTTCTATTTCGGCGGGTGCTATATCATTCATAATTTCTTGGTATAAGGAAAAAGGAATAGCACTCACACTAGCACCCACATCACATAAACCATGATAGAAATGATCTCCTATTTTAACTGAGACAGCAGGCATGCCAACTACGGGTCTACGTTTATCTTTTTCATCGGGTTTGGTAATTCTAGCAGCTTCATCACAGAAGTAAATAACATGCCCATCAATATTTTCTACCAAGAGATCTTTAACCATAGCAACACTAGGTTCTACTTTAATTTGTTCAGAGGGCTTAGGTGCTTTAATATTACTTTTGCAAACCACAGTTGATACCTTAGCATGTTCCTTTATCCTAACAGGGAAAGGTGGTTTTTCAATATAAGCAGTAGGCACAACTGGATCAACATTGTAAATGATGGTTTCATCTTTAGCTTTTACCGGTTCTTTAATTTCCTCTTTAATAGGGGGATGATATTTAAACCACTTCTCCTTAGGGAGGTCAACATGAGAAGCAAATGATTCACAGAAAGAGGCTACTATCTCAGAGTCAAGTCCATATTTAGTGCTAAACTTGTGAAAAGCATCGGTATTCATAAAAGATTTAACACAATCAAATTTAAGCTTAATACCTGACTCATTACCTTTGTCGAGTTCCCAATCTTCAGAGTTGCGTTTAATTCTTTCTAAGAGATCCCACTTGAATTCAATAGTCTTCTTCATAAAAGAACCAGCACAAGAAGTATCGAGCATGGATCGATCATTATGAGAAAGCCGAGCATAAAAATTCTGAATAATAATTTCTCTCGAGAGCTCATGATTGGGGCATGAATATAACATTGACTTAAGCCTCCCCCAAGCTAGAGCGATGCTTTCTCCTTCACGAGGCCAAAAATTATATATATAATTCCGATCACAATGAACTAGATGCATAGGATAAATCTTTTGGTGGAATTCTAATTTCAATCGATTCCAGTTCCATGATCCAATATCATCACATAGCCTATACCATGTCAATGATTTTCCCTTCAAAGATAAAGGGAAAACCTTCTTCTTAACTTCATCTCCGGGTAGACCTGCAAGCTTAAATAATCCACAAATTTCATCCACGTGTATTAGATGCATATCAGGATGTTCAGTTCCGTCTCCTGCATAAGGATTAGCTAGCAGTTGTTCTATCATACCCGAAGGAATTTCATAACCAATATTTTTAGTAGGTGCAGTAGGTTGAGGGGCAACTAATTGTGGTTCCGGTCAAGGTGAAGATACCCCGAACAAACCCCTCAAAGGATTGTTTTCCATAGTAGCAAGTGACAATAAATTTCAGCACGTAGTATACATTTTTTCTTACTGATTTCCACTTACCAAGAGCGCTTCACTCCCCGGCAACGGCGCCAGAAAAGAGCCTTGATGACCCACAAGTATAGGGGATCAATCGTAGTCCTTTCGATAAGTAAGAGTGTCGAACCCAATGAGGAGCAGAAGGAAATGACAAGAGGTTTTCAGCAAGGTAATTTCTGCAAGCACTGAAATTGTAGGTAACATGTAGTTTGATAGCAAGATAATTGGTAACGAGCAAGTAACGGCGGTAAATAAAGTGCAGCAAGATAGCCCAATCCTTTTGTGGCAAAGGACAGGCCAAAACGGTCTCTTATAATAAGCAAGCGTTCTTGAGGGTACACGGGAATTTCATCTAGTCACTTTCATCATGTTGGTTTGATTTGCGTTCGCTACTTTGATAATTTGATATGTGGGTGGACCGGTGCTTGGGTGCTGTTCTTACTTGAATAAACCTCCCACTTATGATTAACCCCCTCGCAAGCATCCGCAACTACGAGAAAAGTATTAAGATAAAATCTAACCATAACATTAAACATTTGGATCCAAATCAGCCCCTTACGAAATAGCGCATAAACTAGGGTTTAAGCTTTTGTCACTCTAGCAACCCATCATCTAATAACTACTCCACAATGCATTCCCTTAGGCCCAAAGATGGTGAAGTGCCATGTAGTTGACGTTCACATGACACCACTAAGGGAATCACAACATTCATATCATCAAAATATCGAACACATATCAACTTCACATGATTACTTGCAACATGACTTCTCCCGTGACCTTAAGAACAAAGGTAACTACTCACAAATGATAGTCATGCTCAAGATCAGAGGGGTATTAAATAGCATAATGGATCTAAACATATAATCTTCCACCAAATAAACCATATAGTAATCAACTACGAGATGTAATCAACACTACTAGTCACCCACAGGTACCAATCTGAGGTTCCGGTACAAAGATTGAACACAAGAGATGAACTAGGGTTTGAGAGGAGATGGTGCTGTTGAAGATGTTGATGAAGATTGCCCTCCCAAAGATGAGAGGGTTGTTGGTGATGACGATGGCTTCGATTTCCCCCTCCGGGAGGGAAGTTCCCCCGGCGGAATCGCTCCGCCGGAGGGCAAAAGTGCTCCTACCCAAGTTCCTCCTCGAGACGGCGGCGTTCCGTCTCGAAAGTCCCCTCTTCATTTTTTCTAGGTCCTTAAGTACCAGAAGATGGGCACCGGAGGTGGACCGGGCTGGCCACAACCCACCAGGGCGCGCCTGGGGGGCCTGGCGCGCCCTGGTGTCTTGTGGTCACCAGGTGGCCCCCCTCCGGTAGTTATTTGGTCTAGTATTTTTTATATATTCCAAAATAATTCTCCGTGAAGTTCCAGCTTATTTGGAGATGTGCAGAATAGGTGTCTCTGACATGCTTTTTCAGGTCCAAAATTCCAGCTGCCGGCATTCTCCCTCTTTGTGTAAACCTTGCATATTGTGAGAGAAAAGGCATTAGAATTACTCCATAAAGCATTATTATGCATAAAAACATTATAAATAACAGTAGGAAATCATGATGCAAAATGGACGTATCACTCCTGTATAAGTAGATCAATCTAGTAGCTTTTTGCTTGGGTTTTGTTTAGTTAAAAGTTAGCCATTGCAACTTCGTGTACTTCGTTTGTGTCCAACGACCAGACCAAGACCGTTTTCGGAAACCCACTCTTATCAATACTTCATCTATATTTGCAATATTCAGATTGCATTATCATATTCTTGCTCGTTCTTCGATTGCTTGCAGGAATAGACCTCCGTGGTCAGGCTGATCGTGCTTCCGGCATCGTCAGTAACCTCTAGGAGATTGGTTTAGCGATTGCTAAGGTGCAACATCGTGCACGTTTGTAGTCGGATCGTCAATGTCACCTCCACCAAATCGATAGTTATCATCTCATCGAAAGATCAAGACCCTTGCCTCTATCAACTGGAGGATTTCATTTTTGGTGGTGCTCTTCGGGTGCCGAGTCGTGACTTTCAGGATGAAAACCTAAGGTCTGACATTCATTGGTTGCGCCTGACAATTGCCTTGTTGAAGGTATTGTTTTGAGAGCTCGTTCTTTCTCCAAGGTGAAACATATGATCTTGGATCGGGCGACGACGGCGCTTGTGCACTGTTTCCTTCTTGAAGGCGTCGGTTTTGAAGACCTTTTATGATTTTCGGGTGTTGTCTTTGGTGGTGGTTTGTGTGTTGCTGTTGAGAGGAGTTGATCACGGTGGCGAGATCTTTTTTTCTTTCTTTTTTGTTTCCTTTTCGGGCTGTGTGCATTCCGGATGTCTTTAACACATCTTGTTAGTGCAGAGGCTAGGTGTAATTGGTATCTTCACGATATTAATATATTCCCCTTTTCAAAAAAAAGTTAGGCAAATCAAACACACTATTGGTACTTTAGTCATTCATTAGTAAGATACATGTAAGTAGATAGAGCAAACTTACAAACCATGCATCTAGAATCGGGACTGCGCTTCGGTGCTTTAAGGCACCTGCCTTTGTGTCTATGACATGTGGGCCCAACAGGTGGCTGGCCCACATGTCAGTGACCCAAAGGCAGGTGCCTTTACGGCACTGAAGCAGCGTCACTAGAATCGTACTCCTTTATATTTCAGTTCTCTACGTGCTAGGAAAGAACTACTATTGACCAATGCAAATGAAACTTGTGCAAAGCAACATCAATGAATTACACATGCATCCTATCAAATCTGATAGTACAGACTAAAGAGTGCATAAGAAACAACATGACTACTGAAGACCACATGTGTCAAGACTACATATGCTGATATTCTAACCTGAAGGCTCGCTTCAAATGGTACTAATGGATAAGCTCCCTTCAAATGGTACTGATGGATAAGCTCCCTTCTGTTAGATGGAAACCGCACACTGAAAAAACAGTAAAAAGCATTGGGGTTAAAAGCATATACCACAATCCATATACAATTTCAATTGCTGGAAGTTTTTCACCAGAGAAGAAAAAATTGCACGCTATGTACTGCCTTTTTTTGGTATTATCCTGCCCATGGAGTAATATGGTACTACGTCTGTCTCATCATCGATCGCGATTTCTCGGCACCATAATATTTATGTGACCAACTGTCAACGGACTGTTAATTAGAGTAGCTAACGGTCCTAGTGGTACAAAAAATTATTTCACCGGCCATGGAGTAGTAATCTTCCATAGTATTATACCCCATCTACATTACACCGCTGACAATCAAGATCCAAAATACACTTGTAGTGAAAATCAATTATTGTTCAAGAGCATGTGACAATCCATTCCTATCTTTATCCAGAACCCACATTATACTGGTAGTGAAAATTCTTGTCCCTAAGCCGCTGCCACCCTCCGGTCACCCAATATGTGATCTGTCAACCAGCACTACACCGGTTGCTTAAACTTATCTTCACATCAGAACAAGAGAAAACACACACAGTGGCCAATGGGAGAGCGGCGACTCCTCCAAATCTCACAGTCCATGAGCAACATATGAACAACTAGACGAGCAACATTGCATTCGTAAAATTTGCCACATAGGTGGTTGACACCTTGATTCCTATGCCATCGGATCCATTTTGTTCATTCGTAGTATTTGCTTTTCACATTAACTGGCTGATGAAAGGACCAAACCGCCCCTGTGGCTCTCTGGATGTGCACATGGTTCAGGCTGTATCTATCGCTCACCGCCCGCCCAGGTCCCGCGCTCGCCGCCGATTGCCTCGCGTGCCTGTCCCGCAACCGCCGCCGACAGCCCTACACTCCTAGTCATGCGCGTGCCTCCAGGTCGCCGCTCGCATACACATTCCGGTGACACTGCACGCTCATGTCCGCTGCCCGCGCACCACCCGACCGATTGCATTCGCCACTCGAGTTAGGGTCATCTCCTGAATCAGTTTCCCTCTGCTTTACATCAAGTTTCAGGAATTTCCACCGCACTCATTCCTTGATTCCAACCATACGTCAAGAAATTCGGATTAGTTGTCCATGACCATGAGCAAACACCATCAAGGCATGCGGGCATGGTACTCGATCCAGAACAGTTCATACAGACGTTGAAGCTGAACCAAAACTGAAGCTCTCAATAATTAGCTGCTGCACCACACCAGAATCATACACACGTAAGAATCAAGCCGCCGGTCAGACAATCCTCCACACGCGCAGCCGCGCAGGTCGACGTGTCCATATCTCTCGCCAGCTTCGTGTGTCTCCTCTCGTCCACCCGAGAGGTGCCCTCTCTCCTCATCGCAGGCGAACGGCCAGCCGTCGACCGACTGGGCGGGCACCGGGCATGGTGAGCAAGGAGCGGCTGGTCTGGCCGTCTGGGTGAGCGACTGAGCAGTGGACGGGCCGGAGCAGCGACATCGAGCAGTCAGACGAGGTGAGCGGCGAGCGGCCAGGTGCCCACACAACACAACCAATGCAATGCGGTGGGCCAGCGGGGCATCTTCATGTCATCAATTCTCAACAGATAAATATCGATCTCTTCTATGCCTATCAATTCAAAATCCATTTCCTCTAGAAACGATGAGACCATCCATACATAAGAGAGTACAAAGTGGATCCCATACGAGTTGCATAGGATTGAAGGGCATCCGTAAGAGTTGCATAGGCTTGAAAAGGCACCGGGAGCGAGCTAGAAAGTTCACACGACGCATATCGTAGTGTGACCAGTTTATCTCTTTGGCCTCCCCCATTAGCTCTTTGCTCCTACAGCTATGAGAAACAAATACAGGCTCCACAATCTGCTATTTGGTCACCATGACCTGAGATTGTGCATAGTAACACCAACACCAGCCACAAACTCAACAGAATCTTCTACTGCTACAGCTCCTACTACACCTAGGATCGTAATCCCACAAGGACCAATGACGCGAGCTCGTACCTGAAGTTATGGAGATTGGAGAAGAGGATCTGTGCATCATGTATGCAAGGTTCATGGACAAGATGGCACGAAAGATGGTGCTGGAAGGACACCAAAGTCACCTTAAAGCTGGTGGGGCGAGGAGGAGAATAGGAGGACAACTCATTGGCTGGCTTGGGACAATATGACGAAACCAAAAAGTGAAGAGGAATGGGTTTTCGCCACCTCGGGCTTTTTAATCAAGCGCTTTTGGCTAAACAAGCTTGGCATTTATTAGTTTTTCCGGATTCTCTGTGTGCAAAGGTGATGAAAGCTAAATATTATCCTCATGGTCATCTTATTGATACTGTTTTTCCGCAAGCAGACATCCCTTACTTGGCAAGGTATTATGCATGGCCTTGAGCTGCTGAAAAAGGAGATCATTTGGAGAGTCGTGGATGGTACTAGTATGAATATTTGAAGGGATAATTGGATTCCTAGGGAAGCTGGCCTAAAAATTACTGCAAAGAAGAACAAAACGAGGATTAAATGGGTGTCTGAATTATTCCTGAGTTGGTCTAGGAGGTGGGATGAAAATCTGATAAGACACCTATTCTACACTCATGATGCAGAGAAAATTTTAAAGTTGCGTACTCTGAATTTGGGTGAGGGAGATCTTATTGCGCGTCATCATGAGAAAAGTGGTTTATTCTCGATGAAGAGTGCGTATAGAGTGGCATTGATCCTTAAGCAATCGAAGGGTGAATCTGGGAACTGTAGTGGTGCCTTGAATGAGGAACGAAGGCTCTGGAACATAATTTGGAAGGCGAATGTCCCATAGAAAATTAAAATCTTTGCTTGGAGGGCTGCCTCTAATAGTTTGGCGGTTTTCAAGTCAACAGGGTAAAACACCATTAAACTATTCTAGGTACGGAGCCAATCTGTGGTATTGAAGATGAGTGTATTTTTCACGCATTGATAAATTGCCCCAAGGCTCGTGCATTTCGTATGGCTTTGAAGGAAATGTGGAATTTACCGACCGAAGAGATTCTCAAATATTCTGGGCCTGACTGGTTTCTTATTTTATTGGATCAATTAAGTTTGCTTATGCGTGAGCAAACTATTTTCATGTTCTGGAGAGCTTGACACTTGAGCAATGATTTGATTTTCGGTAAGGGAAAGGAATCCATCGCGGCCTCGGTAAGCTTTATTCAAAATTATTTGGCTTCTTTCTCGTCTTGTCATGCAAACTTGTAGTTGGCAGTGTGTGGCAAAGGTAAGCAAGTGGTGGAAGAACTCTAGGCAACCACATATATGGAGAGAAATGTTATTTCATGGAAGCCTCCCACATTGGGTTTTTTAGAGATAAATGTCGATGCAAGTTTTGTGGAGGCCATCAAAGCTGCGAGCGTGGGGGTGGTGGTCAGAGACCATTATGGACAAGTTATCATCTCCTCATGGGATTACATTGGAGCTTGCCATAGCATCGAGGAAGCGAAACTAAGAGCGACCCTCTGTAGCCTGTATATTGGTATCACTCTTGACCATTGAAAAAAATAGCACGCTATAACGTCGTTAATAGCACGCTATAGCGTTTAAAGAATCGGATCGCTAAATTGATCAGTGTACAATATCTCGCTAATAGCACGCTATAGCGCGCTATAACACGCTAATAGCATATTTTCAGGGGCCACGTTATTTTGTATAGCGTGCTATTTTTTTCCTTGCTCTTGACAAGCCCATCATTTTGGAAACTGACTATTCCTCTGTGGCTTCTATGTAATTGCAAGACTATATTTTGACAAGCCCATTATTTCTAAAAAAACAGTGCAATAGTTTTTGTAAACTGACACTTCAGTTGTGCATTGTGTCATTGCAAGACTATATTTCTTGTCGGTGAGCACAAAAAAAAACTTTCTCCTTTGCATAGGTGCAAGCATGCCACACCATAAGCATACATCTAATTAGCATAAGATGCAAAATCAGTTGGTGCATACAAACATGTACAAAGTACTGAAACTCTATGTTGCCTTTGACACACAACACTTAAGTTCAGGGTTAAAAAACGATCAGTCAATGCAGCACATGGTCGAGCCAACCATTAACGAAAGAAAGCTCCTACTACACATAACACATCCATGAAGGCATTATTCAAACATACAACTCGCTAGATATGCCTACTACTCCCTCTGTTCCTGAATATAATTTTTTTTAGAGATTTCAATACGGACATATTTTAGAGCGCATATTCATTCATTTTGATCTCTAAAAGGATTTATATTTAAGAACAGAGGGAGTAGATATCAATGATCACTAATCCGTCAGGCAAACCTGTAGCGTCCTGACTCAAAACGAGTCAAGCCTCTGTGTGTCAGTGCCATCCCTGGATCAGTATGCTGGCACACACAGTACATCAATGTATATATCAAAGTGCAATCACATGTAAATTACGTAAAATTGATATATACCTCTTAAATCTCAGCGGAAACAGTCAACGGGAGTGGAGTCCCAATAAACACCAACGGCAGGTTGAGTGTAGACCGTAACCCTGAATCGTACTCTTACTCGTCGTAGAAAAGTATCTGCAACATAAGACATTGCAGCCATGTAGGTCAGTACATTGAATGTACCGGCAAGATCACCATAGAATGAAATGATAAAAACTATTCTATATGCAAAAGGCTTTATGGCTCTGTGTCTGAGTTTTTTGCAGAAAAGCTGGTTTTATTTTCCCTACAACAAAGGAGTCAAACGGAAATATCACTACAAAAGTTGGTTGTTAATGAGATGGTTCCACCAACCAATTCTCATGTCCCAAAATTATTAATAGACCCACTCATCATAAAATTTTATTAATTGTGTTGAGACTGGCTGATAGTATCATCTCCGGTGCTCATGTTGTCCATAACCGGGGACACGGCTAATCGATTAGTTTAACACTCTGCAGAGGTTTGTACACTTTACCCGCAAGATTCGATCCCTCTCGTTGTGTCGTCGCACTGCCTGGTGTTTGAGAATGAGACGATCGAAACATGGTCTTCCAAAGTGATCCTCCGGTAGAAAGTCAGTGCCCATCCAATCCTACCGTTCTTCTACGTCTCGTAGCAATCTGACCTACCAGAGTCACCACTAAGGTCAACCAAGCCAGAGCCCATATTGACTTGCGGTTGCACACGTAAGCTTTCCAGCCTTGAAGTATCCATCCATCTCTTTGAGCCTGGGTGGCATTCCGTTGGGATGATCACAGGTAGATACCAGGATTCCCGGCATAACCATGATAGATATCAGGCTGCCAAAATGCATGTCCAATCCACCCAGAGGTATATTGAGTCCTTGAAGTCTTGAAGTCTTGATCATCATGTAGGTCTTGAAATAATTAATTAACCTCACAACACTCCTGAATCTCACAACCAAACCTCGTCTACTAAAGCGTAGCAATTGTGAAGTAACGTCCCTTCCCGGGCAATGGTAACAGGGTGTTGGGTTTCTCCTACCTCATGATACTACAACAAGTTCAAGCTCAATATCCTACTGGATGTATGATGGAGAGATTTATTCTAATGCAAATAAAACATAGGTAATGTAAGATGATCAAAGTGAACTTGCCTGTACAGTTGATGAAGATAAATATCGCTCTCAGAAATAACTTGATAGAACTATTCGTCACTCTCCGATGAAAATCTATATAATCAAACATTGCACTCATATAAGCAATCATACTAGCAATCAATACTAACAATCAAAAAGCAACACAAAAACCAAACACAAAAGTGTTGTGATGAAGGAAAATACTTAAGACAAAAGTTGAAACAACAAAACTTCATCACAACAACCAAAATAGTTTTCCCTAGAAATAATCCTATTTTCAATAGCAACAAGACAACAAAAAGTAAAATCTAACAAAAATATTTTATTAAATATTTTACTAGCAAAAAGAATTACTTTTGAAGAACAACTAAGAACTAAGAAAACAACACCCTAAACAATGTAAGTTTTCTAGCTAATAGAACATAACAGCAAAGAAAACACTAAGATAATAAAATAACAGAAAACAAAATATAAAACAACTAAGTTAACAGAAGATATTTTCTCATAAAACTTTATTACAAAAAAAAACTAATAGAAAGCTTTTAGTAAACTCTTCCTATAACCTAAACAAAGTTAACCTTGAATTGACCACAAACAATTTCAACTATAATACAAATTGTTTTCTGGTCTACACTAAAGTTAACAGAAAATAAAATTTATAAAACAATATATGGAAATAATTTTCAAATAGGAAATCAAACTAGCAATGAAATCAATTTGCAAGTTATTATGAAACTAGAATTGATTTCATGCAAACAAAAAGAATAAACAACATAGAAATAAACTTGGTTGAAATACTATTCCTAAATAACAGAAAACAAAGTAAAAAAAATTCAACTAATATAAAAGAAAATAAACTAAAACAATTTAAAACAAAAGAAATAGAAATAAACCTAAAAAGAACTAAAACAGAATCTGTTTTGTTAAAAATCCTAATTTAAAATATTCTTAAAAAATTCTAAAATTCTACCTACTGTCAAATAAAGTCACTAATGACTAGTAGCAAAAAGAATCAACTAAAAAGCTATTTTTAAACTCAAGTTATTCACAAAACAAGATTTGAATCAAATCTGTTTGAATTCAAATTTAAAATTTTCAAACATGGCCAAACTTTATATCCACAGAAACTAGAATAAATTTGTGAAACAAATCAAAAAGAATCACTCAAAAACAATTAAAAACATAAAAGTTATAGCTATTTTAAAAACAGAAACAATTCTGTTAACTAAAACAAAAACAGAAAAAGATAAACTAACCTGACGAACAGGGGGTCTACGTGGCGCACTGTGAGTGGTTGTGAGGTGTGCGTTGCGGGACTAAACGGCGGACGACCGACAACTACTGCATACCGGTTCGGCGTTTAAAATAAAAACGCGTGATCTAATCGGGGCCGTTCGTCTGAGATCTGATGGAGGAGAGAGAGGGGGTGTGCTCACAGTATCGAGGCGAGCTCCGGCGAGGTCTCCGGCAAAGTGGCCTTCGGGTGGCGGTGGTTCTGGCAGCTCCGGTGGTCCTCGGGCTCCGGCTTCTGCACCAGACGACGCGGCGGACGACGGCTGCGAGGTAGGTGGTGGTGGCGAGGCGAGAGGGAATCGGAGACGAGCGGCACGAGCTCGGGGCGGCGGCGAGCTTTCGGCGTCGACGGCGAGAAGGTTCCGAGGGGTGTGGGGCTCAGGCGAGTGTATGGTTGGGTTCAGTGGATCAAGGCGAGGCTAGTGGTGGTGGTGATTGGTCTCGGGGCGGTCGGAGACGAGCGGCAGTACAGCAAAGGCGAGGCGGCGGGGCTCTGCTCCGGCGAGAGATTCCGGCGAGAGGAGAGGGTCGGCGATGGGGGGCTCGGGCGGAAGGGGGTGCGGGGTTGGGGGTATTTATAGGGGGCGGCACGGGGTCGTCTAAACGGCAAGGGATCGCCCCGGATACGATCTCCGGCGAAGATCCGACGAGGTAAGGAAAGGGGCTCGGGGAAGGAAGGAGATGGGCGACGGCGATTTGGATCGGGCGGTGGGGCCTAGGTGTCAGCGAGTGAAAGGGAGGGTGAGGCGATCGGGCGGCCGATTCCGAAAGGATTCGGATCTGGTGAGGGGATTCTGGGCCGGAACTATTCCTATTGGGCCTCGGGCGGTTTCCTTAATAAAAGAGAATTTTCCTTTTTATTAAAAACAGGAACTAAAAGATCGATTTGGAGAATCAAATAAAATCTAAATTTACAAGTTTTATATACCAAAATTATCAGAACAATAAATACCACAGTATGAACATTTTTCCACGGCCAAAATAAATACTAAAAAAATATATATATATATTTTTCAGAAAATGCCTAAATTGTTTTTATTTCTTTTGCAAATAATTTTCAAATAACCCCCTGGGTTTTATGGTTCAAAATTTCACAAAAATACCCCTGGTTTTGGAGGGTCATGTTCCTCCTCTCAAATTTTTGAAATTTGGGGCAAGTGAATCTGAATTCTTTCAAATTTCAAAATAGAGCCAAATATGAAATAGATTCCAAATTGAATATTTTCAGAAATTTTCAAATCCACTTTTCAAATACTTTATTTGAAGAAGTCATGTCATCTTCTCTCATTGATCTGAATTGGATGAATTTGAAATCAAACACAAAGGGGAAAGTCATTTTATTCCCTCTCATTAAAAAGTTTCAAATAACACTCAATTTCAAACAATCATTCAAACAATCAATCATTCAATTTATTTAATATAACATTCCAAATTTTGGGATGTTACAAAACCAAACACACTAATCTTACTTTAGTCATTCATCGGTAAGATACATGTAACTAGACAGAGCAGACTTACAAATCATGCATCTAGAATCCTACTCTCCCTGCGAAAGGCAAAAGCAGAACTGTACTACAAGTTTTAGTTCCTCCTTTATATTTCAGTTCTCTGCGCACTAGGAAAGAACTACAATTGACCAATGCAAATGAAACTTGTGCAAAGCAACATCAATGAATTACACGTACATCCTATCAAATCTGATAGTACAGAGTGCATAAGAAACAACATGACTACAAAAGACCACATGTGTCAAGACTACATATGTTGATATTCTAACCTGCAGGCTCCCTTCAAATGGTACTAATGGATAAGCTCCCTTCAGTGAGATGGAAACTGCACACGGAAAAACCAATAAAAAGCATTGGGGTTAAAATCATATACCTCAATCCATATACAATTTCAATTGCTGCAAGTCCACTAGAGAAGAAAAAATTCCACGCTATGTACTGCCTTTTTCTGGTACTATCCTGCCCATGGATGTAACAGCCCGAGACCGACGCTCCAGAAGATTCCCCTTTTATTTTCATTCTCGTCGTGTGATTCGTTTGGTTGTCGCATTCATTATCGCATCATCGCATAGCATCATCTCTCATTTTGAAAAACTCGCATTCGTTAGTAGCTGCCGGTTCTCTCCGTTCGTGTCATCGACCGTTTCGAGACCAACCACACTCGCACGTGCCAGCGGCATCGAAAAATATTGTTTTTAAAAGTGTGTATAAAATATTCTCGGATTGGGTCGAAAGTTGGCGTGCGGTCTTATTATGTTGTAGGTAGACCGCCTGCCAAATTTCGTCGCAATCAGAGTCCGTTTGATCCCCGAACCTTTAAACATATAGTGGCACTATAGCCGGTTATTATCGGACGTTTTTTTCGATATTTCAAAACATGTCACGGGCCACAATTCTTTCTCTCATCTCTACACAAGCCCAACTACACAGCCCACTACCCCTACTCTAACCCCCCCTCCGATCCAGACCGTCGGATCGCGATCGAAGGGTCCGAATCGGCTTCAAAACCCCTAACCCTAGTCCCCTACCTATAAATAGCCATGCCTCCCTGCCTAATCTGGAAAACCCTCCCTACCCGCATCGTTTTCCGTGCCACCCCAATCACCAGCCGCCGCCAAGTGTCATGCGCCGTCGCCCTGGCCTCCCCACCAGCCGCCGCAGCCCGCCGAGCCCATCGCAGGCCCGCCCGGGCCCGAGCTGCCGCCCGCAGCCACCGGGTCTCCCCTGAGTGCTCCCGAGCCAGGGGCTCGCCCTTGCTAACCTTCGCCGCCCCTCGCCGGAGGCCATGCCGGAGCCGCCCGCCGGCCAGAGCCTCGCCGCGCGCCTCCCCGCGGCTGAGCTCCGCGCGGCCTTGCGCCATGCCCCGCCGCTGCATCGCGCCGCCGCCTCGCTTCGCCGTTTTGCCCCGCCGCCATGGATGGCCCGAAGCTCGTCGCCGCTCCGGATCCGGTCGGGAACCGGTCGAGGACACCGCTGCGGCCACGGATCCGGCCTCCCCGTCGCCTGAACCTGCTGGACCTCGCCGCCATGGCCGCCGGAGGCCCCTGCATCGCCTCTGCTCGCGTGCTGGAGGAGGACGAGTGCCGCTGCACATGTCTACTCTAATTTTCACTAAGTCTGAGAATCTGTTTTCTTCATAATGCCATGTTGTGATGATGCTAGCCACGTTTCTATGCATAATTAAACTTTGCCACCATGGAATGATTTGTAGTGCATCATGTCTACTACCATGCTGTTAATTTTCATGCCAATATATGACCTGTAGCATATAGTTTTACTGCTGCCAATACGCCTTCGTGAAAAACTGCTATGCTAAAAACTGTTATTTTCACTAAGTCCTAATCTGCTATATTTTATTACCATGTTGTGAGCTTCCTACCATATGATCCATGATTCTTTTGACTATGATATGTGAAGATGAAATGAAGTGTGTGTTATATGCTACTGCCCCATGCTTAGTTTGTGCATTTTAGAATCTTGTAGCTTGTTGTTTTCATGTGTGTAATATGCTATGTTGCTGTTTGACAGATTTCAAATAAAATTTGTGTTGGTTGTTGTGGTTGAACCGTTGCTTCGTTTTGAACATTCCATATATGAAACTTGCTTAGAATTTCATGTAGTTTCATAATATCTTGCTGCATCCATGATTTGGTATGTTTATGGTTGAGGTTTGCATGCATTTTGCATTCATGACATATGCATCTTGTGTTGATCATATCCTTTAGGCCGTAGCTCCGTTTAATATGATCTATATATGTAAATCGACTAGAATGACGAGTAGAATCACATGGTGCATTTTTTTTGCTGTTTAACAAATATAAAACATGATTAGTTCAGATCTGGACCAATTTCGAAATTAACATATGGGGTCATTTCGGAAATGCTATATGTTGTTTCCGGCCTCATTTAAAACTTGCCTAGATGTGTAGTTTACTATGCTTCACCTCTTGCCATGTTTAATAACATTTAATATTGTCGTGTACCTAACGAGAGTGAACTAAATAATTAGAATGTGGGGTTTTGTCAATATGCAACTCGTTGCATATTGAGTTTCACTTAATGTGTAGGAATTGATTGTTCTGCTTTGTCATGTCATGCATAACATGCATCATCCTTGTTGTGCATCATGTCATGCTTATGTCGTGGTGTATCGTGTGTTGATTGTTTGTTCCGGATTGCTTCTTCTCGATAGAGTTCCGAAAGCGTTCGGAGTGTGAGGATTCGTTCGACTACGTCCCGTTCGTCTACTTCACGGATCGCCTGCTTCATGGATTCGTTCTTCTTCCAAGCAGGATCTCAGGCAAGATGATCATTTCCCTGGATACCATTACTATCATTGCCATGCTAGATGTCTCGTTTCTATCGCTGTCTCGCTACCTACCACTTGTATGTCAAGCCTCCCAAATTGCCATGAAAAGCCTCTAACCCCTCCACATCCTAGCAAACATTGTTTGGCTATGTTACTGCTTGCTCAGCCCTTCTTATAGCGTTGCTAGTTGCAGGTGCAATTGTTTCCATGTGCAACATGGATATTTTTGATATATCACAATATTATTGCTATTTAATTTAATGCACATATATACTTGGTAAAGGGTGGAAGGCTTGGCCTTTTGCTCGGTGTTTTGTTACACTCTTGCCGCTCTAGTTACTTGTGTACCGATGTTATGTTCCATAATTGAGCGCTCCTAACATGCTCGGGATTGTTATGGGCACCCCCTTGATTTTCGTTTTAGGATAAAACTTGTCTGGCAAGGCCCAACATTGGTACTACATTTGCCTAATAACTAATAAACCTTCATAGGGAGTAATTAACCCGAGGATCTTTAATCAACCCCCGGGCCAGTGGTCCTCATGAGTGTTGGTCCGAACTAGAGCACTGTGCGGGGCCAACCCGGGGCAACTCGGGAGATGTCTATCAGGCCCTGTACACTAGCTTATCCGTCGTGTCCTGAGAACGAGATACGCGGCTCCTATCGGGATCGTCGACACGCCGGGTGGCCTTGCTGGATTTGTTTTACCTTTCTCGAACGTCTTGTGCGAGGAATTCCGATACTTTGGGCTATCTCGAGGTTGAGGTTTTCGAACGGAATTGCCTAGGAAGATCACGAAATTTGTGGTCAAGGTTATTCACGCTGCGTGTGGTTAGTTTGTGATGGATGAGTTGGAGCACCCCTGCAGGGTTAAATCTTTCGGAAAGCCGTGCCCGCGGTTACGTGGCAACTTGGAAACTTTGTTTAACACCCGGTCATAGCAAACTTGAAGTAAACTCAAAATAAAATACACCAACTGTGTGCGTAACCGTGATTGTCTCTTCTTGTGAGACCTTTTCCGAGAGAGAACACGGTGGGGTTATGATTGACGTAAGCAGGTGTTCAGGATTTCTTAAAGATCATTACTAGATCACGTCCGCTGATACGACAATCACCCTCTTTATTCTTGTACTCATAAGTTAGCCACTCAAATAAATGCTTAGTGCTTGCTGCAGCCTCACCACTTAACCATACCTCACTCATTAAGCTTTAATAGTCTTGATACCCTTGGAAATGAGATTGCTGAGTCCCTGTGGCTCACAGATTACTACAAAAATAGTTGCAGGTACAAGTAATGCGTTGATTTGACGTGAGCGCGATGCTTGTTTCGTTTGGAGTTCTTCTTCTTCTTCTTCTTCATCGATCTAGGGTGGGTTCCAGGCGGCAGCCTGGGATAGCAAGGATGGATGTCATTTTATCGTTTGATTTCGTCCGTAGTCGAACCCTGCTCTTCTGTATGATGTTTGGATATGCTGTTGTATTGATGTGATATTGATGTAGCTTGTGGCAAGTGTAAGCCAATTCCATATACTCATCTCTTCTTTACATGTACTTGTAATGATATCCATTCTTGCGAAACGACGAGATGCGCTTCTATCCCTGTCGAGGCCCTCGTGCCAAAATAAGGATAGGATCGCATCTTGGGCGTTACAATGGAGTAATATGGTATTACGTCCGTCTCATCAGCCATCGCGATTCCTCGGCACCATAATATTCATGTGACCAACTGTCAACAGATTGTTAATAAGAGTAGCTAACGGTCCTAGCGCTACAAAAAATATTTCACCGGCCATGGAGTAGTAATCTTCCATAGTATTAGACCCCATCTACATGACACCGCTGACAATCAAGATCCAAAATATACTTGTAGTGAAAATCAATTCTTGTCCAAGAGCATGTGACAATCAATTCCTATCTTTATCCACAACCCACCATTATAGTGGTAGTGAAAATTCTTGTCCCTAGGCCGCTGCCACCCTCTGGTCAGCCAATATGTGATCTGTCAACCAGCAGTACACTGCTTGCTTAAACTTATTTTCACATCAGAACAAGAGAAAACACACACAATGGCCAATGGGAGAGCGGCAACTCCTCCAAATCTCACAGTCCATGAGCAATATATGAATAACTAGACGAGCAACTAGATGAACCAACTGAGCCACAGGTCTGCTGCATACAAGTGCACAACAGCTACACAAGAAAAATATAGGCTCGTATGGAACTGGTGGTTCAAGATTAGGGACGGTGAAGGCATGAACTAAAGAAACATATATGGGGGGGGGGGGGAGCATCTGCGAAACCGTTGTCACCGCCGCCGCCGAAGGGGATCAGAGCTTCGAGGCGTAGGGAGATCCGGGGAAGGAGAATCACTGGAGGGGCGGAGCTTGGATCCTGAGCAAGGAAAAAAATAGCGTGCTATATAAAATAGCTCCGCCACTGAAAATATGCTATTATGGTGCTATAGCGCACTATAGCGTGCTATTAGCTAGACATTGTACACTGATCAATTTAGCGAAACAATTCTTTACACGCTATATCGTGCTCTTTTTTTCAATGATCCTGAGCACGGGAGGGAGGGGGTCAAAGGCGTTACTTGTCACCGGCGGAGGAGCTCGGAGGCGGTTGAGGGCCTTGGATCTTGGTCGACGGTGTTGTCGCTCCCTCCTCTCGCTCGAGTGGCGGTTTCCTCCCCAACCTCTCGAGTCGTGTCTTTCCTTCCCATGGAAAGGACGTGTGTCGCGCTGGGTTACCCCTCGAATGATGTGGTACAAATGGCGTGGTCGATCTCCGTGGGCCAGCTTGGCCCGTGGTTCCCCGACCGGGATCCCTTGAAACCAAATGAGGCCTCATAGTGGGTAATAACATATGTGTGAGTACCTTCATACTGGCCAAAAATACCTTCATAGTGAGCAGTAACATATGTGTGGTACAAACACATTTTTCCTCGTCAACTATTTGTCATAAATATGTGGTTTGCCACACATAAATGTGATGATACTAAAACTAAGCTCATTTGTACGCTGTAAATATGTGGTTTGCCACACATATAAATGTGATGATACTGAAACTGGCTAAAAAAATTTAAATAATACATTTTTTTGATAAATTACAGAAATAATATACAAATTTGAAAAATTACAAAAATATTACCCAGTCGGCTGGGGCTAAGCCGACAGGGCCTAATCGGCCTAGCCGTGGCCGACTGGGCCCAATCGGCTTAGGCAGAGCCGACTGCATGGCCTGCCAGCCGACTGCATGGCGCACGGCCCCTGTCGGCCACGGCCAAGCCGACAGGCCAGTCAGCCACGCCTAAGCCGACAGGCCGCCAGCCTACCAGCCATTCCTCCTTTCTCCTTGCCGACCAGCCCTTTCTCTTTTCTCCTTGCTAGTGCAACTTTCGGTCGTGAGTTTGACACTGATTGCGTTAACTCCGAGGAGAGCATCTGCGCGTCCCACCACGTGTGGACTGTGGAAGCACCAAAGCCGTACGCTGTCCAGCCCCTGCTCCTCCTGTCCAGCGCTGCTCCTCGCGTGGTCCTCGTGACCCTTGCTGCCCACGCGCTGTCCAGCCTGCTCTCTGCTCCCTTTATTCCCTTTCTCTTTTCTCCTTGCTCAGCCATTCCTTCTTCCTCCAGCCTGCTCTCTGCTCCCTTTATTCCCAACAGCAACACTGCACGCCGCACGCTGTGAAACCGATTTAGACGGCGCTGATTCCGAGACTTACGACGCTGATTCCCACGATGCTCATTCCGAGGCCTGCTGAGCCGACAACGCTGCTTTTTTAAAGGATGCTGATTCCCGCTGCTGGTTCGAGACAGCGTTGCTGTTGCTGCGGCGGACGCGAGAGCAAATTTTAACGCGGTGTGCCGACACTACAGTGCCTGTATTCTTTTTATACACGATGCCAGCTCTCTCTCGCACACACACCCTGTCTGCTCTCTCGCACACATACCCTGTCTGCTCTCTCGCACAGACACACTGCGTACTCTCTCGCGCGCACACACTGCTCCCTCTCCTATCTTCGTCCATCGTCCAGCCACACTTCAAAACACCAACGCGCTAGTCAGGATGAGTTTGCCTTGCTCGGATCAAAGCATTAGGCCTAAGAAAATGAAGAGTGCGACTTTGCCTCGGGGGGTGGAAGTACTTCGTTGTTGGTGTGGCGATCTCTGCAAGGTGAAGGAGGTGACGGATTTTTCAGATTGGTTGGGCATGAAGTTTTTTATGTGCGCTAATTATGAGGAAGATCCACCCGTTTCTATTTCACCGTACATCAGGCCTCCGGTATGTTTCAGTCATCAAGAATAAACACGTTGTTGATATTATTGTTGATTTAATATTTATATTTCTATTTTTGTTGTAGTCTCCTCCGCCTCTGTGCATGTACTATCGTTGGATTGACACGAAAAAACCGGACTGGGCGGTGACCGAGATTCGTGAAAGAGGTCGTCGTGCATGGGCAAGTTTGGACGCGGAAGAGCGCCGCGCGAAGGCGGCAGCAGATGAGAAAGCAGAGCAGGAGAGAGAGTGGCAAGAGTATTGTGTGAAGCAGAGGGCTTTTCTTGATGAGATGAAGAAGAAAAACCGAGAAGAGGGAGTTCGACTGGCGGAGGTCTACCGACAGCGAGAGGAGGCCCGTGAGGCTGAGAGGCAGATGAAGAAAGAAAGGGCTCGTGCAGCCAAGGCAGCAGAAGAAGCTGGTGATGGAAAAGGAAAATATCCACGTTGGACTCAGTAGATTTATGTTATTGTATCCTAAAATTCGCATTGCAGCAAGTTGTATCTTAAAATTCGTAGCAAGTTGTATCTTAATTTGAACATGTATCCACTGCTCGAAGGTTTAATCGACCTCCCGAGCCTTCTCCTAGTACCAGGTGGGTCAAATCCTGGCAAGTCACAAAGCCCAACAGGCTCCTCCTCCACGGCCGATGTTCCTGTTGCTAACTGTGCTGCTACTGCTTCAACATGTGCCCTCACCGCTGCATCTCTTGCAGCTTTCCTGTCCCTAACGTGTCTCTGCGTGCACACATTAAGTCTGTCACGTATCAAATTGTACTTCCATAGCTGGTTCTGCTTGCAGAGTTTTTTGAATAGATTCATCAGGCTCTTATTTCTGAACTGCGAGAAGAAATTAGCCCCCAGATGGCGCATGCACCAACGGCTCTGCAAGTCCTGCCATGGAGTTTGTTCCTCAGGGCCAGGGTTTGTCAGTGTCTTTATCGCACTGAGTATACCTGCATGCCTGTCATGAAGGATGCACACATTGGGCTTATCCTTCATAACTGATATTTTCAGTTGCCTGAAGAACCATGTCCAACTTCCAATGTTCTCACTCTCAACAAAAGCAAATGCGAGTGGGACTACTTGATTTTGGCCGTCTTGACCAATGGCTGTCAGGATCTGACCCTTGTACTTGCTAGTGAGAAAAGTGCCATCTACACATATCACCGGTCGACAGTGCCTGAAAGCTTCGATGCATACACCGAAAGAGAAGAACAGTCGATGCAGCACCCTCACAGTTGGGAACTCTGGCATGAAGAGGTCTTCGATGTCGACATAGGTGCCCGGATTCCGGTCCTTCAGCGTGTGGAGGAGCCCGACAACTGAGTCATATGCATCGAAATAACCCCAACTCCTCTGTGTGATCTGATCCAGCGTCTGAGCGCTCGCGATCTCTAGTGCAATAGGGATGTAGAGCACGCTTATAGTGGTGACATGGTTCTCTGTGAACATCACCTTACCGAGAAGCCACAGTATATATGTTAGGGAACGTAGTATTTCAAAAAAAATTCCTACGATCACGCAAGATCCATCATGGTGATGCATAGCAACGAGAGGGGAGAGTGTGTCTACGTACCCTCGTAGACCGAAAGCGGAAGCGTTTAGTAACGCGGATGATGTAGTCGAACGTCTTCACGATCCGACCGATCCAAGTACCAAACGTACGGCACCTCCGTGTTCAGCACACGTTCAGCACGATGACGTCCCTCGAGCTCTTGATCCAGTAGAGGGTCGAGGGAGAGTTCCGTCAGCACGACGGCGTGACGACGGTGATGATGATGTTACCAGCGCAGGGCTTCGCCTAAGCACTATGACAATATGACCGAGGTGTTGAACTGTGGAGGGGGGCACCGCACACGGCTAAGGAACAACTGTTGTGTCTTTGGGGTGCCCCTTGCCTCCGTATATAAAGGAGGGAGAGGGAGAGGCAAAGGAAAGAGGGGGTTGCGCCCCCTCCCCTAGTCCAATTCGGTTTGGGCAAGGGGGGCCTGCCTCTCCTTTTTCCCGTATGGCCCAATAAGGCCCATTACTTCTCTCGGTGAATTCCCGTAACTCCCCGGTACTCCGAAAAATACCCGAATCACTCGGAACCTTTCCGACGTCCGAATATAGCCTTCCAATATATGAATCTTTACCTCTCGACCATTTCGAGACTCCTCGTCATGTCCGCGATCTCATCCGGGACTCCGAACAAACTTCGGTCATCAAAATCACATAACTCATAATACAAATCGTCATCGAACGTTAAGCGTGCGGACCCTACGGGTTCGAGAACTATGTAGACATGACCGAGACACATCTCCGGTCAATAACCAATAGCGGAACCTGGATGCTCATATTGGCTCCTACATATTCTACGAAGATCTTTATCGGTCAAACCGCATAACAACATACGTTGTTCCCTTTGTCATCGGTATGTTACTTGCCCGAGATTCGATCGTCGGTATCATCATACCTAGTTCAATCTCGTTACCGGCAAGTCTCTTTACTCGTTCCGTAATGTATCATCCCGCAACTAACTCATTAGTCACATTGCTTGCAAGGCTTATAGTGATGTACATTACCGAGAGGGCCCAGAGATACCTCTCCGACATTCGGAGTGACAAATCCTATTCTCGATCTATGCCAACTCAACAAACACCTTCGGAGACACCTGTAGAGCATCTTTATAATCACCCAGTTACGTTGTGACGTTTGATAGCACACTAAGTGTTCCTCCGGTATTCGGGAGTTGCATAATCTTCATAGTCAGAGGAATATGTATAAGTCATGAAGAAAGCAGTAGCAATAAAACTAAACGATCATTATGCTAAGCTAACGGATGGGTCTTGTCCATCACATCATTCTCTAATGATGTGATCCCGTTCATCAAATGACAACACTTGTCCATGGTCAGGAAACTTAACCATCTTTGATTAACGAGCTAGTCAAGTAGAGGCATTCTAGGGACACTCTGATTGTCTTATGTATTCACACATGTACTAAGTTTCCGGTTAATACAATTCTAGCATGAATAATAAGTATTTATCATGATATAAGGAAATATAAATAACAACTTTATTATTGCCTCTAGGGTATATTTCCTTCAATATATGCCTCCAGGCTGCGAGTGATCTGTGTCGCATTCAACGGGACCTGCGGATACCCCGGGAACTTCTGGATCTGTATTGAGCAAAGATAAAGCATTAGTACATAGCGAAGGTATCTTCTGTAAAACCAGATGCACGACAACTGAAAGATATGAGGCAAGGGAACTAACCTGGAAATGGAGCAACCAATCATACTTAGGTCCGTGATGCTCCGATGCCAGAGCCGGAGCACCGTCATAAAGACCCGCGAAACGTTATGCAAAACCTTGCTGCCAACGAGCCGGTGCCTCCAACGGTCTGATGGCATGACCTGCCAACGGTAGTCCCAGCAAAAGTGACACATCCTGCAGAGTAGGAGCCATCTCTCCCCAGCGGAAGTGAAACGTGTGGGTCTCAGGCCTCCACCGGTCCACTAAGCACGTGAGCAAAGAGGTGTCGATGGCGACGCGTCTAGAGGTATCCGTGCGCTCAACCAGCCGCGCGAAAGGTAATAGGCCAGCCCATTTCAACCTGCATGTCAGGGCAATTCAGTTAGTGTGTCCCATCAATATACATGATTGAAACAAATAAATAAAGCATGTACCGTTCAACCCATCCCTGGTGTATCATCCAGTCTTCCCTTTGAGTGCGAGTGGACAGGGGCTCAAGCTGGCGCTCATAACCTATCGCCGCACGATGTTTACTATCAATTTCCGGATTAAGCAACGACATTCCCGCCATTCCTGCACATACAAATTTCAAACATAGTGCCACAATTAATACAAATTTCAAACTTAGTGCCACATTTAATACAAATTTTAAACATAGTCCACACTTAATACAAATTTCAACATAGTGCCACAATTAATACAAATTTCAAACATAGTGCCACACTTAATACAAAGTTCAACATAGTTCCACACTGAATACAAATTTAGAACTTAGTGTCACACTTAATACAAATTTAGAACTTAATGCCACACTGAATACAAATTTAGAACTTAGTGTCGCACTGAATACAAATTTAGAACTTAGTGCAGCCTAGCTTCTTCCTCTCCCTCTTCCTCCTCTTCCTCCTCTTCCTCCTCTGCCTCCTCGTCCCCGGTTGCCTCGTCCACGCCCAGTACCACTGGCAGTGACGAAAGTGGGACAATTAGTGTCCCTATGGCCAAATTCATTGCATAAAATGCATTGCATAGTGGGGCCTCCCGCTTCAGATTCATCCATATCATTCCGGATGCGCTGACATTGTCGTCTACGTCTACTTGTACGCATATTCCCTGGGTCTGGAATGTACCGCCTTTCAACAGGATTAACGGTGTTGAAGTTACCCATTGAGCGAAATCCCAGCAACTCACCTGTCCAGGTATTGAGGACGGACTCTTTCAGAAAATATGGAGACACAAATGAGATTGCGTCCATTCCAAGCTGCCCGCAAGCAGCAAGTACATGGGAGCATGGTAGGTGAAGCAACTTCGGTTTGTTGCATGTGCACTCACACGTTGGCCAGACTTCATTTCCAATTTTCACCTCATGCGTCCTCAACTCATTTGCACATCTGAATTTGTTGTTAGCTAAGCGGACCTCAAACCTTCTTTCTTGATTACCAATGGGGACTACAGTGTGTGACCTGGCTTTTTCCATCTTTTCTTCCATGTACTTCATAATCCTTTCATAGTAACGTGTGCTTGGGTTGTTCAAGATATGTTGCTCTGCTTTTTGACGTCTATCTCTGAAGTACTTCACGGTGCCATAGAAAATACCCTCAACGATGGCTGTAAGTGGCAATGCCCGGTTTCCTCTGAGGACAAAGTTGTATGTTTCTGCGAGGTTGGTAGTCATGACACTGTACCTTGCTCCATGTGTGTCATGCAGCAAAGACCACCTCTCCAGAGGCTCATGCTCTATCCACTGCTCGAAGGTTTTAATCGACCTCCCGAGCCTTCTCCTAGTACCAGGTGGGTCAAATCCTGGCAAGTCACAAAGCCCAACAGGCTCCTCCTCCACGGCCGATGTTCCTGTTGCTAACTGTGCTGCTACTGCTTCAACATGTGCCCTCACCGCTGCATCTCTTGCAGCTTTCCTGTCCCTAACGTGTCTCTGCGTGCACACATTAAGTCTGTCACGTATCAAATTGTACTTCCATAGCTGGTTCTGCTTGTAGAGTTTTTTTAATAGATTCATCAGGCTCTTATTTCTGAACTGCGAGAAGAAATTAGCCCCTAGATGGCGCATGCACCAACGGCTCTGCAAGTCCTGCCATGGAGTTTGTTCCTCAGGGCCAGGGTTTGTCAGTGTCTTTATCGCACTGAGTATACCTGCGTGCCTGTCATGAAGGATGCACACATTGGGCTTATCCTTCACAACTGATATTTTCAGTTGCCTGAAGAACCATGTCCAACTTCCAATGTTCTCACTCTCAACAAAAGCAAATGCGAGTGGGATCTGACCCTTGTACTTGCCAGTGAGAAAAGTGCCATCTACACATATCACCGGTCGACAGTGCCTGAAAGCTTCGATGCATACACCGAAAGAGAAGAACAGTCGATGCAGCACCCTCACAGTTGGGAACTCTGGCATGAAGAGGTCTTCGATGTCGACATAGGTGCCCGGATTCCGGTCCTTCAGCGTGTGGAGGAGCCCGACAACTGAGTCATATGCATCGAAATAAGAACCAAATCTGCTCTCAAGCGCCCTTTGCTTAGCCCTCCAAGCCTTGCCGTAAGAAATTCTGTACTTGAACCTGACGAAGACTTTTGTCTGGATAGCCTTAACTTCCATCGCTTTGCTCTCCACTATCTCACTGTAAAACAACCTCGCAATAAGCGTGGATGAAAGGTTGGGATGATCTTGAGGGATGCAGGGAATAAGACATGTGTGATGAACTAGGTCACTGATCACCCAACTTGTGCCATACTTAGGGAGATAGCCGTGCACCCTGGCAGGACAACCTGCATTCTTGCATACCATTGTCAAGTTTTTCTGACTGGACACCTCAGCTATGAAAACCCTTTGCGTGAACATTGCCCAATTTATTATTGCGTCCTTCAGAGCTTCTTTGTTGGGATACATAGCACCCGTCGCAATGTTGTTTTGGTGATATTGCCAGGCAGAATCATGACCATCGTTCACGGTCATTGCAGATGAGAAGTCATGATTCCAATAAGCAGGAATCGGGACCTCCTCTGCATTTTCTTCTTCATCTGACTCGTCAGAATTATCTGCATGACCACTATCAATATCGGTGTCTTCTTCTTCCATGATGTTCTGCATGTGCCCATCTACCTCGTCAGCGTCCGCCTCGCCACTGTAATAACCATCGGCATTTCCTCCTTCTACCTGACTACTCTGCCCTTGTTCGTAACCATCATCTCCAGCATTTGACATAGATAACATCATCCCGTCACTGCTTTGCCCAGGATCGTTACCACCCTGGCCTTCAGGCGCAATTACCTCCTTCACAACGGGAAGCACTAAGGCACAAGGATTGCATCCCCTGCTTTCGCAACCTTGTAACCAGCGCACCCACTGAGAATCCCGCTCTACTGGCCTCAAATAGAAGAAAACGTTCGAACTTGACCGGGTCCACAATGCATGAACACCCACGGTGTGCGTTTCAGTATTCAGCCCTAAACATGCTGTCACCCATTCTTTCAACTGACTAAGAGACCATGTTTGAGGGTCGGTCAGTGCCACCTCTATGTGCTCAAATTCACTCAGATCAACCCCAATCTCATTTGTTTGGACATTACCATGACCGTAGAAAAATATGAACTTCACTAAATCAGACATCTCGGCTCACCTATAAAATTATTTAACATGGACAGACAACTGTTAAACAACATGACAAACAACAAATATTCTCACTCCTAAATATTTGACAAGTACATATATTACGGAATATTAACGAAGCTAAATATTGAAACAACTTAATATATTATGGATATTACCGAAGCAACTAAAAATACTGACAGACCTAAATATTTGACATGCACATATAACACGGAATATTACCGGAGCAACTAAAAATACTGACAGACCTAAATATTTGACATGCACATATAACACGGAATATTACCGGAGCAACTAAAAATACTGACAGACCTAAATATTTGACATGCACATATAACACGGAATATTACCGGAGCAACTAAAAATACTGACAGACCTAAATATTTGACATGCACATATAATACGGAATATTACCGGAGCAACTAAAAATACTGACAGACCTAAACATTATTTTTTCAAAATATCTACAACTAAGAGAAATTTTTTGACTACATAGGTATACCTTCGACGCGTGTGCCACTGCTTCTTGCTCCCCTCTTCAACTCAGCCGCACCTCCTCCTCCTCCTCACCACCTCTTCCTCCCCAGCAGCACCTCCTCCTCACCACCACCTCCACCATGGCTCCTCCTCACCTCACTTGTACGAGAAAAAAACTATCCCATTGGAAAAAAAAATACCGTAGGCCGTCGGGGTTGGCTATGATCTACTCTTTCTGTGGGTTGGATGCAAAAATGGATGGACCAGCGAGGAGATCGATGCGGGGTTGCGAGAGACAGAGAGAGAGAGAGAGCATGCACGAAGAGGAAGAAGAAGAGGCCAAAGAAGAGCTCACGGGGCAGTGGGGAAGGAGAAAAGGAGAAAAGGGGCCCTGTCGGCCACGCTCCGGCCGATTGGATGGCCTGTCGGCTGCGCCGGGGCCGACTGGAGGCCTGTCGGCTGGGCCCCAGCCGACTGCAGCTGCCCAGGCCGACTGGCGAAGGAAATGCGAGGGGCGACGTGTTCGGGCGAATCAAAGGCTGCCACGTGGCCTGTCGGCTTAGTTCCAGCCGACTGAATCCAGTCGGCTTAGCCCCAGCCGACTGGGTAATATTTTTGAAAATTTTCAAATTTGTATATTATTTGTGTAATTTATCAAAAAAAGTGTATTATTTAAAAAAAATTAGCCTGAAACTGAGCTCATTTATAAGTATTGAAATAAAATATTTTAGGCCCACACAACACAACCAATGCAATGCGGTGGGCCAGTAAGGCATCTTCATGTCATCAATTCTCAAGATATAAATATCAATCTCTTTTGTGTGTATCAATTCAAAATTTATTTCCTCTAGAAACAATAAGACCATCCATACATAAGAGAGTAGAAAGTGGATCCATACGAGTTGCATAGGATTGGAAGGCATCCATATGAGTTGCATAGGCTTGAAAGGCACCGGGAGCAAGGTAGAAAGTTCAAGCTATGCATGTCGTAGAGTGACCAGTTTATCTCTTTGGCCTTCCCCATCACCTCTTTGGTCCTACGACTATGAGAAACAAATACAAGCTCCACAATCTGCAATCCGGTCACTTCATGCGGTCACCATGACCTGAGATTGTACATAGTAACACCAACACCTACCACAAACTCAACTGAATCTTCTAATGTTACAATTCCTACTACACCTAGGACTGTAATCCCACAAGGACCAATGACGTGAGCTCGTACATGAGGTTATGGAGATCGGAGAAGAGGATCTGTGCATCATGTATACAAGGTTCATGGACAAGATGACACGAAGGATGGTGCTGGAAGGACACCAGAGTCAAAGCACTTGGAGAAATTTTAGAATTAGGTGGCTTATTTTGGTTCGGCCACTTTCTCCTAGTGTGTACTAAACCATGTATCCTAACTCCTTTTTGGTTCAACCGCACTAGACAAGGTGTGTGCTTCAGAAAAATGCAAATATAAATAAACTAACAGCAAGTGATGGAAGATTACTGACTCAATGCTAATTAGGAATTGGCAACCTCTGGTGCGGAGGACCGCCAAGCGCAATAAAAATCTTAGATTGGAACTGTCGTGGGATGCTTTCATCCATGGCAGTTTGAGAGCTCGTGGACCTCCAAGGGCGTGTGGGAGCTTCAGTAAAAAAAAGGGCGTGTGGGAGCAGATGCGATTTTCTTGTATGAATCACATATGAACAAAGGGAAGGCAATTGAGTTGAAAGTTAAAGCTAGGGTTTGATTTTCTTTCATACTGTTGAGAGTGATGGTTGTTGGGGGAGGCTTTGTCCTTTTTTAGAATTAGTCTAATGAAGTGATTACTTCTGAAAGCTTTATTGATGGAAATGTTATGGATGGAAATAATGCTTCATGGCGCTTGACAAGATTTTATGGAGAACCAAATTGGGATAGGAAGCACCTGTCCTGGACATACCTGTCAAACATAATGTGGTTGGTCCATGGTTAGTTCTCGGTGATTTTAATGAGATATTGGTGGCAAGTGAAAAGGAGGATGGGCAATGTTCGACCTCAACAGTTGATGCATAATTTCGGAGATTGTGTGGAAGAATGTGGACTTCAAGAGACCACTGTTATTGGTGATCAGTTTACCTAAAGCCGAGGCATCATTAATAAGCGTCCTGACAAAGCCTTTTGTAATGAGGCATGTGTGGATAAATTCCCATATGCGCTGGTTCATGAGCACCATTTCCATTCAAACCATGGACATATTCTCCTTGATAAAAAAATATTTTTAATTTGTTTGAAAATAGGTTGAAGCGCATTGGCCGTGTGAAGAAACAATTAATGCAGTAGTCCAAATGGCTTGGGAGCAGAAAAACTAGTTGGTGTGGGGCCGTCCTTGTCTGATAGTACCAAGGCTATTCATAAAGATCTACACAAGAGGGATCATGAGGTTCTGAAAGGCCCAAAGAAGTGGATATTAAAGCTAAAGATAGTCCTTTAGAAATGGAGACAAAATGATCTGACGGGGGAGGTTAGGGCTAAAAAAGATGTTCCAATATTGAGAATCTTCTGGATCAAGAAGAATTGATTTGGTTACAGAGAAGAGGAGCTAATTGGTTGCTTCATAGAGATGAGAATATGTCGTTTTTTCCATAAAATTGATTCGACGCGGAAAAAAGGAAACTACATTAAGAGGCTACTTGATGATACAGGGGTATGCAGAGAAGGTATGAATGACCTCAATAGTTTGACTACAGGGTACTTTACTGATTTGATCTCATCACAAGTACATGCTCTGGATGAAAAGGTTCTCTTGAGCCCTGAATGATACGTTCATGGCTCCATATGTTATGAAAGCTCCATACTTGATCGACCCTGCCAATAGGCAGTGGGATGACGAGCTTCTTCAATCCATCTTATCTCCTCCGGGTGTTTGTCGAATCCTTCAAATACCCTTGATTGTAATTGGGTTTAACGGTTTCATCACATAACATGGTTCGAAGACCGGGTGTTTCTCAGTCTAATCATAAGATGGATCGGCTTGTGAAGTTAAAATTAAACGATGCTCCTTTCATCAATGCTATCTGCACGATGATGCCACCATAAGCGCTCTTGAAACCAGTGATGAATGCATAGACGGACGCGCTGCTACGTCCTGATGCAGTTGCTACTCGTTTCTTTCCAGTCCGCTAAAAGAGAAAAACAAATTCATCACTCGTCAGTCTCAAAACGGTGAGCTACAAGATGTTCAACTATATAACTCATCTAGTTTCTTTTTCTTTAAACATATGGGGCGAAGTCTGCTCCCTGGTTTTTAAGCAAGATGGCTACGACCGTACGATTAGTTGCGCACTCATGATCATAACAAGTTCACGATGCATCACGATGAGCTATGGATGACTTGTGCTGCACCGACACTACAGTCACACACCAGCGCCATTGGAGGACTGGTCAAGTTTTTTTTTTCCTCTAGGAAAATCAAGTCGAGTCAAATGTGAGCGTGGGCCTAGGCATTATTTGGAGGCCCAACAGACCCACAAACCAGAGTACTAATCGGATCTGAACGCCGTTCACTGGCTGATCCGAGCCGTCCACCCGCTAGGGTTTCCCCCTCCCCATCACCCCACCCCTATAAGTACGAGGCGAGAGCCCCCGCCGCCAACAATCTACGGAGATCAGGTTCGTCCACACACTTCCGCCGCCGCCGCCGCCAACCGGAGAGCGAGGCAGCCGCCGTCGCCGCGATGAGGGCCAAGGTTCGTACTGCCGCCCTTCGTCTACCTTGCCTGCTGTTAGCTGCTTCGCGACCGCGGTAGATCTGGACACGTGCTAGTGTTTATCGAGCGTTCGTTCCTGCTGTTGCTGCCGCTCGCTTGCGTAGTTGGTGGTTCTCTGTGATGATCAACACTGATTAGATGTCCGATCCAATCCATTCCATTCAACCGTGGGGACAACACGAGGCATTTGTCTGAGAGAACCGCCGCTATTTCGATCAGATTTGTTTGCTCTACGGGATTTATAATTACTGCCTGTAGTTTTGTTACCCGGATTTATGTTATGTTGCGGGTTTTTATTGTTCATAGTTCTCTGTGATGATGAAAACAGATGACGAGTCTGATGTAATCCATTCTATTACACCATGTGGACAATCGAGGCATTTGTCTGAGAGAACATTGATTGCTTAGCCATTTCCTTTGCTATTTTTGCCACTGTTTTTTGTTTAATTGCGTCGGTTGGCATGATGAGGAAGACAATTGTTGTCCGATCTATTTGATGATAAAATCCTCCTACTCATTCTGAATGTCAAACCGACCACAGATCTGCTTTGTTTTGCTTAACTAGTTTGTAGATAGCTACGCCCTTCTTAGAGTAGTTCTTTCTTTCGCCATGCCAAATTGGCAGTTTGGAACAAGATGAAGAACAATTGGTCCGTGTTTCTGAAAATCACGTGATGATATCCAATGAAACACTCAATCTTCTGATTCCAAAACAAATTGCTACGTTCTCTTCTTTTAAATGTGAAATTCTTGTTATTTACATAAGCATTTCCTAGACCCTCTATGCAATTTATGCTGATGAGCTGCATGGTTTCCTATAATTTGCAGTGGAAGAAGAAGAGGATGAGGAGGCTCAAGAGGAAGCGCCGAAAGATGAGGCAGCGATCCAAGTAGGCGCCTTGGAGGAGGGAGGGGAGGCATCATCTTACATCCAGGCGGCGTAACACTGAGGGATGATGGAATTGTCAGTGATTCCTGATGTGTTGTGTTGTTATGGCTTTGGAAGTTGCTTCACCCGTGTCTCATCAAATTTAGCGGTTTTACTACTAGTCTGGTTATGTTCCAGGACTGAGTTTTATGTAATGTGAGGATTATATGTGTTTGTGACTGAATTTTATGTGCCTACTATCTTTGAGGTACTCTGAATTGTGCCTTCTGGCCTTGCATTTGTCCTGTCAGTTATTGTATCTGTTGTGATGCAGCTCCGTTTCTTCTCTCCTAGGTGAACGTATACCAGGAACAGACACCTCCATCATTCGTAGCTGCCAGTGAATGTGGGCATCAAATCAACAACTGAATATGTTTTTTTGGTAAGCACCATGCGGAGGATATCAACAATGGTGGTTATTTTGAATAAAACACTAAATTATAAACATCATGGCTGCAAATGGAAGTTTAGACTCATTCGGTTTGATCATGAAGGGATAATGCATGCTGTAATTATGTATATGCTACTTCGTATGCACAGAGGCAATGAGTTCGATTATATTCGTATTCTGTAATGCTTATCTGCTTTCTGTAGTTACTGTCATTTTCAACTTCTCAGTATTCTGCGTGCTTTGCTATTTCGCTGATGATAGTCCAATTTAATCCATTCTATATTTCAGTGATGATGAGTCTGATTTAATCCATTCTATTACACCCATGTGGACGATCGAAGTATCTTTTTCTTTCCTCAAAAAAATAGAACATGCTTAGTCTTTCAACTGTGCTATTCCATTTTAGGTTTAATAACTCGAATTCTTGAATGTCAAATGCATATATAAGTATCCCCTTTTGTTGCAAGATTTATCGCATTGTTACAATCTTGTCACTTCATTTGCCAAATACTGGACCGCAGGATATGTCCTTGTCCTCTTTATTATTGCTTTCTGCTTTGTTCGTTTAACAAAACCGATCACACACAATAAGGTGGATCAAATCCGAACGCTCAATGCTCATGTTTCCAACAAATAAAGTACTTTGCATTTGCTATCCTGCCTTGCATTCTTTACATGTAAAGGGAGTACATTGCGTTTGCAATAATGTAATGACGAGGCTCAAGAGGAAGTGCCAAAAGACGAGGCAACGATCAGAGTAGGCGAGCAACAAGGATGTGAAGCTTTGATTAAGTGATCAATTCTTGATATCGTGTTTTCTTGAATCCTGATATGCTCTGGTGATTCTGGTTGTGGCAAATGTGGACCTTTTGTAACCACTCATCAAATATTCTGAGCTTTAAAAATATAATTTGTTACTACCTTGCTCACTCGATGAATTGATTGGTTGCTCAGCCTGTCAGTCTCTCCTGACACGGTAGTTTCTTCGATCTTTTGATTGGTTCAAACCTCAAATAACCAGGTGTTTCTATCTCTTGTGACATGTTTACCCATGCACAACGGCTATTCAACAAAAGTATTGCTGGTTAGTTGTCGGATTGCTAATTAGTTACTCCCTCTGTAAACTAATATAAGAGCGTTTAGATAACTACTTTAGTGATCTAAACGCTCTTATATTAGTTTAGCGGAGGGAGTATCTCTTAGGTTGTTTTTGTTTCTCCGCTGCATTTGTGAAGATGCAGTGTGCTCCGCTAAAGATAACGATCAGTCGATCAGTTCACCCTTGCATGCAGTTTGGTCAGGGATTCTCCCATTCTTCGTGTGCACGGACTTTGGAGTAGTTAACTAAGATAGTGAATACTATTCAGATATGTAATTATACAATATCATTTGGCAGTGGTATTGGAAATAGTTTGCCTATCCAGAGTTAAATAAGTGTGATTCCACATGGAATTATTATTCACATAAAATACACATGGGCTGAAAAAATGAGAGGAGTACTTTTAAGTGACTTCACATGAGGATGGCAAAGGAGTCATTTATAACTAGAATAGAAGACTAGGCCCGTAAGGGATTCATTTACCAGTTTTTTTTGGGATTGTTTTTTTACAGTCCTTGTGAAATTGACGCGTGTGCTGGGGTTATTCATGTGCTTTTTTCTTCGTGAAGCGTTTTGCACCTTCTCCACAGTTTTGACTGGGTTTCATCATGTGATACATCCGGTGCGTTTATTTAGGTCAGTTGCTGCTTTGACGTGGGCTTCTGGGTTGTTTAATTTGTCTGTTGAACGCCACACATACACTTAACGGAACCGAGGACTTTCTCGATCGTGCTCGCTTGCCTATTTAGGGCCACTTCTTTTGGTGGCTTTCAGAATAAGCTGGAATAAGCTGCCCCCTAACCAGCTTATTCTAAAAATGCAACCGGATTTATTTTTATAGAAGCCTAGTAATTAAGACTTGACTAGTAGATTTCTAAACAGAAAATTTTGGTTGAGCTTCTAAAATAAGCTGGGTAGCTTATTCTAGAAGCTCAAAAAAGCCAACAAAAGAATTGGCCCTTAAGCGCTAGTGAAACAGCAGCTATCGCGGCGCAATCGCTCCTGGGGGAGGCTACCCACAAAACGAAGGCTGCGATCACCACATGAAACAGCGCTAGGGGAGGGGAGGGGGGGACTAGGGAACATGCGGAGAAAGTAGGCCCTGCATAATTTCTCGGTTATTTTGGTTAATTGAGGGTTAAAACCAACTTTTTTTGAACTAATATTGCTTCCTAAGATTTGAGAACCAAGCTAGGGACCAATTTTCTTGTTTCGATCTATTTGGATTTGGTCTCAGTTTTTTGTGTGACATATAACTTATACTAGTCTGTGAGCGGAGGCAGGCCTGCTGCAATTTAAGGTCATTGAGCTCTTATTCCACGGAAAACCTCGAGATGGTAGGAAGCTCCTGCAGTTCGAAGTAGGAGAATAGTGTTGCATCAGAGCATCTACAGCCGGACCTTGCAAATCCGGGCCCTCAAACGCCCGCGGATGCGTCCGGGCACGTCCGTGGACACTGACCGGTCACGCCTCAAATAATGCATTCCATATGCGGACACCTCAAATTAAAAACCTCAAATCCATATTATTATATGTAACGTAAACCTAATAATAAGCGGAGGTCGTTCGACTCCGCCGTGCCCATGTCCGGCGGCTCGCTAGGCTCCTCGTAGTGTCGGTCCGGCCACCGGCGAGGTAGAGTAGGACATGGGACACTAGCCAGCTCACGGGACTCGATCCACCGCCGTCTCCCATGCCCTACTCTTCCTCGTCGGAGCCCGTAACCTGGACGATCCCGGTGGACGTGAGGTCGATGACGGATCCGTCCGAGGCGACGTCCACCATGACGCGGTTACGGCGCCTGCACTGGTGCACCCTACGGGGCGCCGGAGAATGTGACTCCGCCTCTCCAACGTCCACCGCCGCGAGGGCCTCCGCCGCCTCCCTTGCCCGCTGCCTCGCCCGGCGAGCACGCCGCGCCATGGCATCGTCCGTGGACGGCCATGCTTCGTGCTCGGTGCGCCAACGGAGGGGTTGCGCTTCCGCCACGGCGTTCGGATGCCGGACGGACCGCACCGCCTCCGGTGAGGCAGCAACGCCGGATCCAGTCACCGTTTGTGCGGACGTAATGGATTCCCGGCGTTGCGAGTCCGACCGCTGCCGTCGTGCGGCCGCCTCCCGGGAGCGGCGGAGCGCAACCCGGACGGCCATCTCCTCCTCGGAGCCGCGTGGGATGAGCTCGTGTTCGACGGATCTGGAGATGAAGGACTCAGATCCATTGCCCGCCATGTCGGAGAAGGCCGGAGATCGCCGGAGGTGAGCTTGGGTGGCGGATGGGAGTGGAGTGAAGTGGCTAGGGTTTGCTCCGGCGAGCGGATGGGGACGAATATATGTGGGGTCGATGCGGGTCAGTGCGGGCCAGGCGGGCGTGCCCGGTGCGCCCGGGCTCCTCTATATCCGCTCCATATTTGGGCTGGAAATGAGGGGCGTCGGTCAGCCCGGACGTTTGATGCCGGTTTGAGGGGCCCGTCTGGGTCGATTTTTTATGACCGGGCAGTGACCGGCCGGCCTGCCCGGGCGTTTGAGGAGGGTATGAGGGTCCGGCTGTAGATGCTCTCAGGAGAACAGGGCGAAAAGCACATGGAGAGTGCATATGCATTCTGTTCGTGTCAAATAATGTACCACTAGATTATTAACGCCTTTGCTGAACTTTGGCATTCTATTCCTGTTCAGATACTTGTAATGTGAACGAATATATGTCCCTGAACATCTCCCAGATTCAGTAGAAGCTGGGATGTCACGGTGCACGTTTTCCTGTGCCGCAAGTATTAATTTGCAAGTAGATGGATGGTTGAGTAATAAGAACTTGCTGATACTTAACATGTTCTCTGCTGCTTCTGATTAACATTGTATTTATATAGAATATTCTCAGCGCAGCTAGTGATGTTCAGATTGGTAGATAAATTTCAAAGGACTGGTGTGCGGGTGCTTCGGCAAGAGTTTATCCCACCTGCCCGTATGATCAGGTGATGGAGGCCATTGTGCCGGCAGGATGAAAGCGTTTTTGTCAGAAAGAAATAGAAGACAAAAGCTTTCTTGTGAGGAAGAATACTGAAGATGTAGAGCAACTAGTTATGCTTGGCTGTTATAGATTTGAGCTGTTTTAGCAATGGGATACTGTTGTTAGTTAAGGCCTGACACCGGGCAAAAGTGCAACATTATTATAGTGACATTTTGAACATATTCAAATCGCAAGCCTCCTCCTCCCGCGACGCGCTCTGCGACGCGCGTCACTGGAGAAACCCTAGCACCGCCACCGCCGGGACCCCCTCCTCCCCTTCTCCCCTCACAGTCGCCTGCGGGCGCGGCCAGGAGAAGCCCGATCGGCCCAGGCGGCAGGGTGGCATCTTTCACTCTCCGCTTGGTAGCGTGTGGCGCGGCATGGTGCGACCGACGAAGGCGCAACACGAGCAGGGGGCACGGCAGTGTGGCATCTGGGCGCGGGGCGGCGACGCTTGGCCAGGTGCTCGCGGGACGGTGCGTTTGGGCTCGGCCAGGTCTGGCAGCGGCTGCACCGCAGGTGGCACGGGCTCAGCGGCGGCCTGAGTGGCTCGGCGCGGGCGAGAGCTCGGCGGGCGGCGGTTCAGGTCACCATTGCAGCTTGTCGTCCAGTTGTGTGGATGTTGAAGGTGGATGGCGGTCGCTGGTGGAGGGACTCATCTTGTTCAGCCGCGGCGCCGGTCCGTGAGCGGCTCCAATCCATTTCCTGCTGCGCTCGAACATGTTGCAGCATAGGGCTGGACCTTTCCCAGAGATGGCCACCGTTGAGGGATGGATCCGGCGTGGGGAGAGCCACGAAACCATCCTTGCCTCCCATCAGGTGGCGCACCGGGGACCTCGTCCTTGCACGGCCGGGACAGGACGGGGCGATGGCGGATGAGTGCGGCCGGCCTGGGGGTTGGCATCGGACCTGGGGGCCGTCCTGGGGTGGGGAAAGAGGTGCCTTCCCGCCCGTTTGTTTGCCGGTCATGGTTGCAAGCTGTGGTTGGGGATGGTGTCGGGGCCATGGGTGTCAGGGCGGCGGCCCTGGATGTAGGAGGCGTGGGTTCATGGGCGGAGCTCACGGCTCGGGTGTGAGCTGGTTGCCATGGTTGTGTGGGCAGTGTGGTGGTTAGGGTGCGACAGCCGGAGTTGTAGGTGCGGCGGCCTTGGTTTGGTGTGCCTCACCTCGGTGGCTTTGAGGACTTCCCTGGGTGAAAACCTGCTTTGGCTCTGCCAAGCTGACGGCGGCGTCGCCTATGAGCGCCGTCTCCTCCTTGAAGGCGTCGTCGCGGCTCCTCTACATGCTCCGGTTGCTCCGAGGGAAACCTTGATCTCGGGATCGGGCGGTGGCGATACTCCTGTGTCGTGCCCTTCATGAAGGCACCGCCTTGGAGTGTTCAGCTCGTGGTGCATAGCTTCCTCTCTTCGCGGTGATTCGCTCACGGTTGAGGTCTCCGGAGACTCCAAGTGGTGCTCTCTCTACCTACATGTAGTTGCTTGGAGTGGATGGGGTGGTCTAGCTGTTCTTATACACCCTTGTATATTGCCTTGAGTGTGTGTTGTGGGGATGAGTTGTTTGTGTTGGTTTGTATGGTGATCGTCGCTTTATATATAAAGCGGGGCGCAACCATTTTCTGTATGGGATACTGTTGTTTGAGAGTTGTAGATAGAACTGACTTTGTTTCATTCTGAGTAATGCAGCAGTGGCCATGCATGCATTGTCACAAGAGGATTACTAGAATATTTAAACTTGGGCTATCACATTCAGCATAGTTGCTTAGTTGAGAAGGCATTGACCTTTGACTTGTTGACAAACTTTTGAAACCGTGATTTGTATATCTGCTTAGATGCTGATGGTACCCGGCCGTGTCACAAATTGGCCACGAATTGGTCGCCTGGGGAACAACGGGGGACCTTTCTCGGAAGCAGCAGTAGGCACAAGTGCCACATGCGCCAAAGACTTGACTGAACCATCTCAAAGAGAGGAAGGCCACACAAGCATCTCCGAAGCATTTCCACAAATTCGCAGCCGGCCAGGCTCGGCGGCTTCTGCCTCTACAACGCCGGATCTGCTGCAGCTGCTGCTCCTGTTCCTGCTCGGCGTCCACCACGGTTGCGAGATTGGATTTTCGGTTTGTCATTCTCCGGTTCAAAAACAGGTCGTCTCAAGTCCTGCATCCGTCTTGCTCACCCCATTCTCTTCTCCACTGATTCCGCGGTGTTCTTTCGAGCCTTTCGATGGCCGAGGTGGTCGTTGGAATCATGTGTCTTGCAACCGTATTCAAATTGGTCGAAATCGTTAATACTCGGAAAATCCTCATTATGGAACTACACGTGTATTTGTACGTCGAATTACTTTACATGGCTGGCTTGTAATCATTATTTGTTGGAATACGATAAACTTAAGTATTACTATGCCCAAGGAAGCCCACGGATTATCCATGGAAATATTGTTCTGATATATCACCATAAGGGAAGTGTCGCATAATTTTACAGTTTATACTTGTAGATAAGCAAAAATCTGTCTCCTCTTCAGGTCACTAGTAGAAAAAGGGCCATTTGTCCCGGTTCGTAAGGGCCAACCGGGACTAAAGGGTCGGGACTAATACCCAAAACCTTTAGTCCCGGTTTGCTTACGAACCGGGACCAAAGGCCCTCCACGTGACGCTGCCTGGGGCGGAGGAGGAAGGACCTTTAGTCCCGGTTGGTGTTAGTCCCGGTTGGTAACACCAACCGGGACCAAAAGGTGGCCACACGTCAGCAGCTCGCTGTCGCTGGGTTTTTTTTTTTTTTTTTGGAAGGGGGGGTTTTGGGGTTTTGGAGGGTTAATTTAGGGGTTTCATATTGTGTTAGCGAGCTAATAGAGAGAAGTGACCTCTATTTTTCTGTGCTTGGTCGACGCTAGCTACTACACATATAGAGAGAACTCGACGCTAGCTAGTAAGCAAATAAAGAAAACCATTAATTACACAAGATCGTCATGAACATATATAGAGAGAAGTGACATCTCTTTCTTCGTGCTTGGTCGAACAACAAGTTTTCGTATATCTATCCGACGTTGCTACATATGTACAATATATAACATCCTTTACAACAATTTCAATTTCACATGGTATTCTCCTTGTTCAGGTATGACGTGGTCAAGAAAGAATCCCGCCAATTCCTCTTGAATTGCTCGTATGCGATCATGTGGTAGGAGTTCATCCCGCATCTTCCAGATCTAATTTAAAGAAGGGGTCAATACATATATATGAATGAAACTCAACACAATTGATGGTAATATATAAAATAAAATTGTGAATATTGTTTACGTACTTCAAATTGTTTCTCAGAGGAGGCCCGTTCAGAGGTATAGTAGCGAATGAACTCGCATACGTAGTATCCACATAAATGAGTGTTGGGTGCCTGCAACAAGCACTTTACGAGAATAGAGTTCAATCAAACTGATAAGCAAGCATGATAATGGTATTGATGAAACTAGAATCAATGAGAGATGCGCGGAACTAGCTAGTACTACTTACTTTGGGGTGTGTAAATCGCAGCTCCTTCTTAAGACCCGGAACCTTAGCGGTGAACGTTTTCCAAACCCTGACAGGCAAAGAAAATGATTACTTGATATCAGGAAATGAACGAAAGTTGCCGATATGGTCCCGGTATTGATTGAACTTACTTCTGGAGCATTGCAGTCATGTCCGCATAATACTTGGGATCTTTACGGAGCGAGTCTAAGACAGTTACTAATGCCCCGTCAAGGTTAATGGATAGCAGAATATAGTGGAAGCTGCGCACGCATAACTCATCAATTACATTACTTAACCACGAGTAAGCGGAACCGAATATGCAGAAGACAGTAACGCTCACTTGAAGTTGTAAGGAAAGAGTATTTCCCTTTTGTTTTGATGTGTAAGGAACGTTTGTAGTAAGTTGTTTTCGGTATCTTCAGCCGCCTTTCGTACCGACCATTCATTTACGGTATTTGGGCTAATGAACCCAACGTCGAAGATTCCTATTTTTTGGCATTCGACCATCTTCAATCTGCATAATATAGTGAGGATAATTATATATACATGCAATGAACGAGCTGAGCTAGAGACTTAATTATAGAAGTAATACTTACAGACAGTAGCAAGTCATGAGTTGTTTGTCGAGGGCCTTTTGATTGTATAATTGAAATAACTCCACAAATTCAACAGGCAGCAGGTCGACTCCAGGGAAGTCATGCTCTTTTTTAATTCCGACTAACAAACTGTCTTTCCCAGACTTCCTGCAGGTTTCCATGTACCAGTCATGCAATTTTTGCATCATCGTTGTTAGATGAGGATGATCAGGTTTGACGAGAGGCTTCCCGTGCTCGTATCTAAAGACGTCTACTACCTCAGCCATTTCAAACTGTACATCATCAGGCAGGTAATCATCAAGAGTGGTACCGGGCAGTAGCACCGGATGATTAGCGATATCGCTAGACACCTTGAGCGGGGGGCACGATTGCTTCTCCTGTTCGCCGAGCTGGGGAATTGTTTTCCCACTTCTTCGTTTTTTCGCTCTTGCAGCACTGGAAGTACTTCCCGACTGCTGCGCTTTAGCATGTGTCTTAGTAATTATGCGGTCATAGTTGGAATCCGGCGGAGGCGGTGGTGGTCGCTTCAGGGCATTGATAGTGCGCTTCACTTTCACCGGATCTACCTTCTCCTTCGAAGGTGGAGTTTTCTTTGCAAAATGGTCCCTCAGTTGGGCACGACATATGTCCTCGTTTTCCTACTCGGTCCTCTCATATGGTAACTTTTCCAGAGGCTTGAGAGATGGACCGTATCTGAATTGGCTCCCGCCTCTGCTTGTACTGCTAGCCGCCGGAGCGGCGGCATCTCTCTTCCGTCGTTGCTGACGAGGCGGAGAAATCTGACGCGCCGGAGGAGCCGGAGCGGCGGCGTTTGTCTTCCGCCATTGCCGACGAGGCTGAGGAGGAGGCGGACTGCTCCGACGCGCCGGAGTAGGCGAAGGAGGAGGCGGAGTGCCCTCACGCGTCGGAGGAGCCGGAGAAGGAGGCGGAGTGCCCTGATCACTCGCCGGAGGAGGAGGAGGAGGAGGAGGAGGCGGAGTGCCCTGACTCGCCGGAGGAGGAGGAGGAGGCGGAGGCGTCCAGTTTGGAAGCTTGATGTACTCCTTCTGCCATAGACATGTACTCCTCAGAGCATGAACCAGCCGATTCTCCCCTTCACCTGTAGAGTGGTCAAGCTCGAGCTCCTCAAATCCCTCCATTACTTCATCCACCATCACAACAGCATAGCCATGTGGAATCGGACGGCAGTGAAAAGTTCCGTTGGGTTGAGGAGGTGCAACAGAGCCGACAGCCGCCTTGAAAGTGAGGTTCCGGCATTTCGTCATAAGCTCGCAATGTTGAGCCTCCGTGATAGTATCCACGGGGTAGCTAGGAGACGTGAAGTCAGGCTGAACGGGCTCCGTGGAAGCCACGCTGCTTCTCCGCTGAGATGGCGGGGTAGCTTCTGGGGTAGCTTCGTGCCGCTGAGATGGTTGGTCGGCAGCTCGCTGGCTCTCAGCTTCCTCTAGCTTTTGTAGTCTTGCATTGAGCTTCTGCATGTCGCTCAGCTCCTCTTTCCTCTTTCTCTCCCGGCTTTTGTAACCGCCTGCGTCGGGAAACCCAAACTTCCACGGAACGGAGCCTGGTGTGCCTCGTGTTCGTCCAGGGTGCTCTGCATTCCCTAGGGCCTCAGTCAGCTCGTCCTTTTCTCTGTCGGGAATGAACGTCCCTTCCTGCGCTGCGGTGATATACTTCTGAAGCTTCGTGACGGGTATTGCAAGTTGCTCGTCCGTCCAACGGCACTTCCCTGTTTCAGGGTCCAAAGTTCCCCCAACCCTGAAGAACCAAGTCCTTGAACGGTCTGGCCAGTTCAATGTCTGTGGTTCGACCCCTTTAGCAATCAGGTCATTCTCAGCTTTGTCCCACAACGGCCGGGCTTTGAGGTAGCCACCTGACCCCGTGTGATGGTGATACTGCTTCTTTGCAGCGTTTTCCCGGTTTGTCTCTGACATTTTCTTACTCTTGTCCGATGTCTTGTAGGCCACAAATGCGGGCCAGTGATCTCTTATCTTCTCAAATCGGCCGGTGAATTCTGGAGTCTTCCCTTTGTCGACAAACTTTGATTTCAACTCCTTCTTCCACCTCCTGAATAGATCTGCCATCTTCTTAAGAGCACACGCCTTGACCAGTGGCTCTATAACTGGCTTATTCGGATCCTCCTCTGGCGGTAGGGTGAAATTTGCCTTCAGCGCGGTCCAAAGATCATCTTTCTGTCTATCGGTGACATAGTCACCTTCAGGGGCGTCGTCCTTAGACTTATTCCATTGCTTGATGCTAATCGGGATGTTGTCCCTAACAATAACTCCGCACTGAGCAGAAAATGCGTCCTTGGTCCGCTTGGGTTCAATCGGATGGCCATCGTCCGCGAGTGCTGTGATCGTGAACCTTTCATCCTTGCGCAACCTCTTCTTCTGGCCTCGTCTCGTTACCGAAGTTTGGCTCGATCCGGAGGGCTATAAAAGAAGAAAGAAGAGTTAATATATGTACATACCAAAACAATTAATGCATCAATTAGCTAGTCAGCACAAGCTTAATTAATATATATACCTCGCCGGACTTTGCAACAGCTCCCTCCTCCGTTCGGTCACCGGAGCCGTCATCATGGTCTCCTTCTTCCTCCGGCATTCGGTCACCGGAGCCATCATGATCATGTCCTTCCTCCTCCATTGTTCGATCACCGGAGCCGTCATCCTCTCCTTCCAGACCATCGGTGTCGTTGAGAAACGACAAGACATCACGTCTGCCGAGGATTATCTCCCCCAACAACTGTTCTTGTTCCAAGTCTCTTTGAGCCATAGTTTCTGCAAATATTACAACATGGCAATTAATATACAAACATGAGTGTCCGACGTCCGGACCGCCTCTCTCATGAATGTCCGACGTCCAGACCGCCTCTCTCATGAATGTCAAACAAGGGATTCTCTTAACCTTTAAGGGATTTAATTAACAAATGATACATAGACTTGTTCGGGCGAGAGGGGGTTGATCGACGTCCCCCCTCATGTCGAAGTTACCGGAGTTTTCTTCTAGTGGTTTGGGTGGCCTCGAGAGATTGTCGGGTAGGGGCGGGAGGGGGTAGGAGATCGACAACGCTTTTTTTCTAGGTTTTGGGTGGCCTCGAGAGTTGGTCGCCCGGTATATCGAGAGGGGGGTGAACATTTTACCTTAGTAACTTAGAAAAAAAATGTTATCGGGGAGGGGGTATATCGACAACGCTTTTTTTCTAGGGTTTGGGTGGCCTCGAGAGTTGGTCGCCCGGTATATCGAGAGGGGGGTGAACATTTTACCTTAGTAACTTAGAAAAAAATGTTATCGGGAGGGGGTATATCGACCCCCCCCCTCATGTCGAAGTTATCGGGGAGGGGGTATATCAACAACGACATACATTCCGGATCCGTTGGAAAGCTCTCGGGGAGCCGATGCCAACTTGATGATAGGGGGCCGGGGTGCTCCCGTGTCCTTGTTGATAGATAGAGCCGATGCCAACGTGATGATAGAGCCGATGCCAACATTTTCATTTAACAAAAAAACTACCTTCAAAAAAAGACTTGCTTCGCCGCGGGTGCTCGGTGCGACGTGGACTCGGTGGAAAAACTTTATGAAAATGCGGTGGTGGCCGGGCCGGGCGGTTTTCTTTTCCTTCTCATTTTTTCCTTTGTTTTTTCTTATATGTTTGTTTTCGTTTTCACTCTACATTTTCGTACATATGAAAAACAACGAAGACTTTTTACATGAACATATACACACATATACATGAACATATATACAAATACATGAAAAAAAACATATACATGAACATATACACATATACATGCCCGCAAAAAAAAACCCTAAACGATGACGGGGCGGCACACCATGGGAAAGGGGGGGGGGGCTCACTGGGGGGGGGGGGGCGGCGATGGCTGGAGGCCGGCGACGGGGACGAGGACGGCGGCGACGGGGACGAGGACGGCGGCTCGGGGAGGCGACGGGGACGGGGACGAGGACGGCGGCTCGGGGAGGCGACGGGGACGAGGACGGCGGCGACGGGGACGAGGACGGCGGCTCGGGGAGGCTCGGGGAGGCGACGGGGACGAGGACGGCGGCTCGGGGAGGCGACGGGGGGCGACGGGGACGAGGACGGCGGCGACGGGGACGAGGACGGCGGCTCGCGGAGGCGACGGGGAGGCGACGGGGACGAGGACGGCGGCGACGGGGACGAGGACGGCGGCTCGGGGAGGCGACGGGGCCGGCGACGGCGTCGGGGCAGCCTGGCGGCGTCGAGGAGGTCGGCTTCGTCGGGGGGAACTACGAGATGAAAATGAAAATTTTCACAAGTGCTGCTTATATACACACAACATTGGTCCCGGTTGGTGGCACCAACCGGGACTAATGCACCCCTTTAGTCCCGGTTGGTGCCACCAACCGGGACCAAAGGTCTCTTTTCAGCAGCCCAAAGGGCGGGAAGCAGAGACCTTTGGTCCCGGTTGGTGGCACCAACCGGGACCAATGCCTACCTTTGGTCCCGGTTGGTGCCACCAACCGGGACCAATGGCCTTGCACAGCGGCGTGGTGGGAGTTTAGTCCCACCTCGCTACTTGAGAGAGCGCCGCACCTGTTTATAAGGCGCGGTGCGCCAGAGGCTTCGAGCTCCTCTCTAAAGCAGGCTTACTGGCCTAACCACTCTGTATATGCCTATGGGCCTATTGGGCCTTCTGCGGGCCTGAATCCTGGCCCAACTCGCTGGTTGGGTTTCTAGTCGTATTCAGGCCGTGGTGGCCCAGTAGGCGGCATTTTTTTAATATTTTTGCAGTTTTTTTGTTTTGTTTTTTGCATTATTTATTTCTTTTCTTTTTTGCTTTATTTTTTTTAATTCTTTTTGCTGTTAGGTCACAAAAATTATTAACTTTCTGTTAGTGCTATTAAAGTTTGCTATTAAAGTTTCTAACAAAAAAATTCTTTATGAAAATTCTTTTTGCTATTAATGTTTTGAACAAAAAATACTTTGATAATTTTAGTTGCATAAATTTAATATAATTTTAGTTTCAAAAATATTTTAATTGATTATTTTTAGTTCATTCTTTTTGCTATTAATGTTTTGAACAAAAAATACTTTGATAATTTTAGTTGCATAAATTTTATATAATTTTAGTTTCAAAAATATTTTAATTGAACTTATTTGAACTCCAGACTTTTTGTGTGTTCAAAATGCACCATTCAAAGCCACATCATCAATTTTCAACCCTTTCTGACTTCATTTGGTATTTTTCATGCATTTACTGATTTTTTTGAGCTAAATGACCCTGAAATTGAAAAGCACTTCAAATGAACTCTGAAAAGGTTGAAACTTGGCATGGTATCATCATTTCACCCACATAGCATGTGCTAAAAAGTTGAGAGGGTTACGGCAAAAACTGGATGCACTTCGTGTACAAAATGGACAATCTCTTTCGAAGTATCAGGGTTTCGGACGAAAACTCATCTGTTACAAAGGGATTTCATTTTTTTGAACTTATTTGAACTCCAGACTTTTTGTGTGTTCAAAATGCACCATTCAAAGCCACATCATCAATTTTCAACCCTTTCTGACTTCATTTGGTATTTTGCATGCATTTACTGATTTTTTGAGCTAAATGACCCTGAAATTGAAAAGCACTACAAATGAACTCATCTGTTACAAAAGGCATTTCATTTCTTCACATGTAACTGCAATGATATAGTTGTGGAGAGAAAGTCTTCACTTTTTCTTCGCTTGTGTCCTTTGCTTATTGCGCCGTAACCATGGATAATCTTCATCGTTTAACAGGGTGCTTGGGTCAGCCTTGACTTTGAAGGGAGGAATTTCATGAAACTTTTCATAATCTTCGGACATGTCTGTCTTGCCCTCCAATCCCACGATGTCTCTTTTTCCTGAAAGAACTATGTGGCGCTTTGGCTCATCGTATGATGTATTCGCTTCCTTATCTTTTCTTTTTCTTGGTTTGGTAGACATGTCCTTCACATAGAAAACTTGCGCCACATCATTGGCTAGGACGAATGGTTCGTCTGTGTACCCAGGATTGTTCAGATCCACTGTTGTCATTCCGTACTGTGGGTCTTCCTGTACCCCGCCTCCTGAAAGATTGACCCATTTGCACTGAAACAAAGGGACCTTGAAATCATGTCCATAGTCAAGTTCCCATATGTCCACTATGTAACCATAATATGTGTCCTTTCCCCTATTGGTTGCTGCATCAAAGCGAACACCGCTGTTTTGGTTGGTGCTCTTTTGATCTTGGGCGATCGTGTAAAATGTATTCCCATTTATCTCGTACCCTTTGTAAGTCAATACAGTCGAAGATGGTCCCCTGGCCAACGAGTACAACTCATCAGAAACAATGTTGTCACCCATGAGACGTGTTTGCAACCAACTGCTGAAAGTCCTGATGTGTTGATATGTAATCCAGTCGTCACACTGCTCCGGGTGTTTGGAGCGCAGAATATTCTTGTGTTCATCGACATACGGGGTCACCAAGGTAGAATTCTGTAGAACTGTGTAGTGTGCTTGAGACCAAGACTGCCCATCCCTACATATTATCGAGTCCGCTCCTAGCGTGCCTTTTCCAGTCAGTCTCCCCTCATACCGCGATTGAGGGAGACCAATCTTCTTAAGGTCAGGAATGAAGTCAACACAAAACCCAATGACATCCTTTGTTTGATGGCCCATGGAGATGCTTCCTTCTGGCCTAGCGCGGTTACGAACATATTTATTTAAGACTCCCATGAACCTCTCAAAGGGGAACATATTGTGTAGAAATACAGGGCCCAGAACGACCATCTCGTCGACTAGATGAACTAGGACGTGCGTCATGATATTGAAGAAGGACGGTGGGAACACCAGCTCGAAACTAACAAGACATTGCACCAAATCACTCCTTAACCTTAGCAGGATTTCTGGATCGATCACCTTCTGAGAGATTGCATTGAGGAATGCACATAGCTTCACAATGGCTAATCGAACGTTTTCCGGTAAAAGCCCCCTCAATGCAACCGGAAGCAGTTGCGTTATAATCACGTGGCAGTCATGAGACTTTAGGTTCTGGAACTTTTTCTCTGCCATATTTATTATTCCCTTTATATTCGACGAGAAGCCAGACGGGACCTTCATACTGAGCAGGCATTCAAAGAAGATTTCCTTCTCTTCTTTGGTAAGAGCGTAGCTGGCAGGACCTTCATACTGCTTTGGATGCATGCCGTCTTTTTCATGCACACGTTGCTGTTCCTCCCGTGCCTCCGGTGTATCTTTTGTCTTCCCATACACTCCCAAGAAGCCTAGCAGGTTCACGCAAAGATTCTTCATCACGTGCATCACATCGATTGCAGAGCGGACCTCTAGGTCTTTCCAGTAGGGTAGGTCCCAAAATATAGATTTCTTCTTCCACATGGGTGCGCGTCCCGCATCGTAAGTCGGAACAGATAGTCCGCCAGGACCCTTTCCAAAGATTACTTGTAAATCATTGACCATATCAAGTATGTGATCACCAGTACGGAGGGCAGGCTTCTTCCGGTGATCTGCCTCACCTTTGAAATGCTTTCCTTTCTTTCGACATTGATGGTTGGTCGGAAGAAATCGACGATGCCCCAGGTACACATTCTTCCTGCATTTGTCCAAATATATACTGTCGGTGTCATCTAAACAGTGTGTGCATGCGTGGTATCCCTTGTTTGTCTGTCCTGAAAGGTTACTGAGAGCAGGCCAATCGTTGATGGTTACAAACAACAACGCATGTAGGTCAAATTCCTCCTGTTCGTTCTCATCCCACACACGTACACCTCTTCCATTCCATAGCTGTAAAAGTTCATCAACTAATGGCCTTAGGTACACATCAATGTCATTGCCGGGTTGCTTAGGGCCTTGGATGAGCACTGGCATCATAATGAACTTCCGCTTCATGCACAACCAAGGAGGAAGGTTATACATACATAGAGTCACAGGCCATGTGCTATGCTTGTTGCTCTGATCCCCAAAAGGATTAACGCCATCTGCACTTAAACCAAACCATACGTTCCTTGGGTCATCTGTAAAGTTGCTCCACTTTCTCTCGATCTTTCTCCACTGCGACCCATCAGCGGGTGCTCTCAACTTCCCGTCTTTCTTACGGTCTTTTTTGTGCCATTGCATCAACTCGGCATGCTTTTTGTTTCTGAACAGACATTTCAACCGTGGTATTATAGGAGCATACCACATCACCTTGGCAGGAACCCTCTTCCCGGTGCTCTGGCCCTCAACATCACCAGGGTCATCTCTTCTAATCTTATACCGCAATGCACCGCATACCGGGCATGCGTTCAAATCCTCGTACGCACCGCGGTAGAGGATGCAGTCATTAGGGCATGCATGTATCTTCTGCACCTCCAATCCTAGAGGGCATAGAGCCTTCTTTGCTTCGTACGTACTGCCGGGCAATTCGTTATCCTTTGGAAGCTTCTTCTTCATTATTTTAAGTAGCGAACTAAATCCCTTGTCAGATACACCATTGTCTGCCTTCCATTGCAGCAATTCCAGTGTGGTGCCGAGCTTTCTGTTGTCATCTTCGCAATTTGGGTACAACCCTTTTTTGTGATCCTCTAACATGCGATCGAACTTCAACTTCTCCCTTTCACTTTCGCATTCTCTCTGTGCATCAACAATGACCCGGTGAAGATCATCATCGGGCACATCGTCTGGTTCCTCTTGATCTTCAGCTTCCCCCATTGCAGCATCACCGTATTCAGGGGCGGGTAGTTGTCATCATCCTCTTCTTCTTCGTTGTCTTCCATCATAACCCCTCTTTCTCCGTGCTTGGTCCAAACATTATAGCGTGGCATAAAACCCTTCTCAAGCAGGTGGAAGTGAAGGGTTTTAGAGTTGGAGAAAGCCTTCGTATTCTCACAGACAGTACATGGATAATGCATAAAACCATTCTGCTTGTTTGCCTCAGCCGCTTTGAGAAAATTATGCAGGCCCTTAATATACTCGCAGGTGCGTCGGTCACCGTACATCCAGTGCCGGTTCATCTGCGTGCGTTATATAGTTCTCATTATTGAACAACATATAACTCTCTAGAGCATCTAATTAAATCATACAAGTAAGAACTATCTAGAACAACATATAACCAAAACCATCGCACTATATAATAACAAACAATAATAAAAGTAAGAAAGTTACACAAGTATCTATCTAAATCATACAAGTAAGAACTTTTTTCTTTTAGAAAGAAGATAAGAAGAAGAGGCTAACCACGGTGGTGCCGGCGCCGAGATGGGCGCGGGCGATCGACGACGGTGAGGACGGGGACGGGACAGGACGGACCGCCAACCTAGACAAATCTTGAGGAAAATGGAGCTTGGACAAGGAGCTTCCAGAGGAGAAAGCTTAAGTATGGCTCGGGCATTTCATCGAACACCTCATGTGCATAGGAGGTGAGATAGAGCACCACAAAGCTCTCCCCTCGCCGGCCAGAAAAACAGAGCAGTGTGGAGTGCTCTACTCGCTGGCAAGGGGGGGGGGTATATATAGGCATCTAATTGGTCCCGGTTCGTGGCTGGAACCGGGACTAAAGGACCCCCTTTGGTCCCGGTTCCAGCCACGAACCGGGACCAATGGTTGTGGGCCAGGAGCGAGGCACATTGGTCCCGGTTCGTGTCTGGAACCGGGACTAAAGGGTCCAGACGAACCGGGACCAATGCCCCACGAGGCCCGGCCGGCCCCCTGGCCTCACGAACCGGGACCGTTGCCCCCATTGGTCCCGGTTCGTGACTGAACCGGGACTAATGGGCTGGCCCGGCCTGGACCGAAGCCCTGTTTTCTACTAGTGGGTAGAGCTGGAGTAGAGGATAACATTCAACAAATCTGATGTAGTGAGTGGAAAGTGAATTTCATCAGTTTTAATGAATGGCTTAATTTGTTGTCATTAAATGGCTTGGGCTAACACCCTAAAGAACACGAGTATACAGAGCACTCAAAAGAGTAATAAGCTATTCTGGTTCATCAAATAAAGATAACCAAGCAACAAGTTACTATATACAGGTAATGAAAACAGTTATTTTGAACAGAAAATATAACTGTAGAAAGGATGTATAATGATGAATTAATATTCATACCGTCCATTTCTCAAGTCAATATAATGTGGCCCAAATAGTTGTTCAAGCTTGTATTTCTTACAGCAACACTATATGCAACCAATAGGTGAGGACCGATGACACTAAAACTGTTTGGATATAATGCTTCTATAGTAGTACTACTACAACAGATACTAATGAGCGTGTGAGGCACACAGAGCCATACCAAATTTTGCACCACAAGCTCAAGAAAACCGCGTTGCGCCTCACTGAGTGGAGTAAGAATTTGTTCTCCAAGGCAAGATCCAACTTCATGCGGCACATCTTGTGATCCTCCACCTTCACAATCGCGCAGGAGGCGCGGTGCTATCCGCGGAGGAGAGGGATCTCCGCTCTCGGCTGAAGAGAAGGGTGATTAGCCTGGCGGTGCTTGAGAGGGCTAGGAAAAGCCAATGCGCAAGGGTTGCAAATTTAAGAGACGGTGATGGAAACACCAAGTTCTTCCACCGATGCATTAACGCCCGTAGAAGGAAAAACCACATTTTTCGGATCAAGCGCGAGCATGGTTGGTAACCGAGCATAAGGAAAAAAAGAAGATCATTCACGACCACTTCTACGAAGTGATGGGAAGAGAAAGCTCCAGCAACAAGGACTTTAACTGGGAGGAGCTTGGCATTGAGTCCCATGCTCTACATGGGCTTGATGCTCCTATCTCGGAGTATGAGGTTTGGGAAGCCATCAAAGACATGCCCGGTGATAAAGCTCCTGGGCCGGATGGCTTCACGAGCATGTTTTTCAAAAAGTGTTGGGATGTTATCAAGCACGCGATCATGAGAGTCATCCAAGCTTCGACTCCCTTCACACCTCTGACCTGCAATGGCTTAACTCTATCGATGTTATACTCTTGCCCAAAAAGGAAGGCGCGGAGGGCATTTCCGACTACCGGCCTATTAGCCTCATTCACGCCATCGCCAAAATCATCGCCAAGGTCCTCTAGCGGCGTCTCGCCCCCCACATGGGGGGCCTCATCTCCAATGCCCAAAGTGCATTCATCAAGACGCGGAGCATTCATGACAACTTCATGTACGTTCGCAACTTCGCGTGAAGATTACACAAGTGTAAAACGCCCGCCCTGCTCTTCAAGCTCGACATCAAGAAGGCGTTCGATTCAGTCAAGTGGGCATACATTCTGGATCTCCTGCAGCGCTTGGGGTTCCCACCCAAATTTCGTGCATGGATCGCTGCTCTTCTGTCGACATCCTCATCTCGCATCCTCCTCAACGGACTGCCTGGCCCACCGATCAAGCACGGTCGCAGGTTTCGGCAGGGGGACTCTATGTCCCCCCTCCTCTTTGTCATTGCGATCGACCCGCTACATAAGATCCTGGAATTGGCAACGAGGAAAGGCCTCCTTCATAAGATTCGTGGACGGGAAGCGGCAATGCGCACCTCTCTCTATGCAGTCGACACGGCGGTATTTGTGGCTCCCATCAGGCAGGACATTGATAACCTTTCCGCGATCTTGAGAGGCTTCGGCGAGGTTACGGGCCTCTGTACCAACTTCCAGAAAAGTTTGGTCATGCCAATTAGATGCAACCATCTCAACCTGGGCCACACTCTTGAGGGCATGCCGGTAGCTCGGGCAGCATTTCCGATCAAATACTTAGGCCTACCACTCTCGGTATGGCAGCTCAAAAAGGCGGATTTTCAATACCTTGAAGACAAGGCGGCTGGCAAATTGGTTTCTTGGGAGGGTCAAAACATCACAACTATTGGTCGGACAACCCTTGTCAAGTCGGTTTTATGCTCCCAAGCGGTGTTCTCCATCACGCCGCTCATAGTGCCACCAAGCACTCTTCACAACCTAACCAAGATTGAAAGAGCTTTCCTTTGGTCCGGTGCGGACAAGACGACGGGCGCCAAATGTAAGGTTAATTGGGATATAGTTTTGTAGGCCGAAGGAGTATGGTGGTCTTGGAGCGCTCAATACCGACAAGTTTGCACGTGCCCTACCGCTAAGGTGGCCTTGGTATGAGTGGAAGGAGCACCACAGACTATGGGTAGGCTTTGGCAACCCTTGTACGGACGATGACCTCAACTTCTTCTATGCCTCCACTACCATCATTGTGGGAGACGGAGCCAAAACACCTTTTTGGGATTCACCTTGGCTTCTCGGACGCAAACCCAAAGATATTGCACCCCTAATTTATGAGGCCTCGAGGAGAAAGCATTGGAAGGTGAGGGAGGCTCTCCAAGGAAACGCATCGATTTTCAAGATTAGCTACAACACCGTTGTCTCTGAGGATCATGTTCGGGAATTCTTCACTCTCTGGATGCTCTTGAATGACTTCCATCTTGATGATCAACTCGAGGATGATATTGTGTGGAAACACTCGAATGATGGAATCTACACGGCGGCCACCTCCTATAAGGCTCAGTTCCTTGGTCTGACTCTTTCGCCCATGGACCGCATGGTTTGGAACGTTTGGGCTCCCCCGAAGGTCAAATTTTTTGCATGGTTGGCTCTCCAGGCCAGGATTTGGACTGCCGATCGCCTGGAGAGGCGGGGTTGGCAAAACTGCGGCCTCTGCCCCCTTTGCTCGCGGGAACAAGAAATGGGTGCGCACCTCTTCTTCAAATGCCGCTACACGCTCAGGCTTTGGAGGTCCCTCATCGCCAAGCTTGGCCTTGCTCACATGGACACCACCGTTTGTTACCTTGACGACTCCGTCGACGTATGGTGGGACAAGAGAACCGGCACCCATGTCCCAAACCGGAGCGCTATGGCCACCCTCACCATGCTTGTCTCTTGGACCATTTGGAATGAACGCAACGCCACGGTGTTTCGACACAAGAGTGCGCCGCCACCTATACTTCTTAGCATCATTCTGGAGGAGGCAAATTTGTGGATTACTGCGGGTGCCAAGAGGCTAGGACCTCTTTTTTTGCGTGAGTAGTTGTCATGCCGTATATGGGGGTGTTCCTCTTGGAAGACTCTATAATACTCTCCTCCCTTATTTAATAGATGAGGCAAATCTTTTGCCTCCGTTTCGAAAAAAGCAACAGATACTAAATAATGAGGCGGCTTTGTATAGATAAATAAATAACCTTATATTGACCCTTTTTATCAGTCGAGTAGGTAGTCTTTCATAGTGACGACAGATGACAAATGACAAATTAAGGATGGGCTACCAGTTTATCCCAAGATCTGAGAACTTCCATCGATGCCTCTATGACAATACACAAAAACGGCATTCATGTACATATTCAACCAGGCAGATATGGTGGCCACATAAGAATGCCCAAGTGCAATATGCAAAACCCTTCCACTTCTCAGAAAATAAATATTCTTCATGTCAAAAGAAATAAATTTATGCACTCGCCAGAATGACAACATCAGTTTCTTGCCTCTCATTACACAAGAACTCGTCAAGTCACCCTAAATTTTCATGACCATTTCCCCCTAATTTTCTTGCCTAGCCTAAGCAGAAACAAAACCTAACTTCCATTGCTCCCGTCACAATTAAATGAGTTGTTGTGATATCTGCCCTGCGACCGAGTCAATTGAACACTTAACACTCCGAAGCAAAGCTGCCGATGTAGTTTGGAAAAAACTTGGTGTGTTCGATCAAGCTGTGTGGGCTACCTCCCTGTTCGAGCTCGTCTCCTCAGGTCCAGCCACACACAGAGCTGGAGCTGGTAAGCTGTGGCATGTACTTTTTGCTGCATGCATGGTCACACTTTGGAGCGTGAGAAATGCAAGGATCTTCAACAACAAGAGGTGGCCCGACGCCCTAATCCTAAGAGAAGCATCGAATACAATCCACCTATGGCATCACAGGGCAAGGACACACGCAGACCAACAGCTAATGCTCCACTGGGTGGAGCGTCTGAGATAGGATTTGTTTCCTCTACTTTTCCTTTCTTCTTTGTCCCTTCCTTGTAATATGGCTTGGCAATGGCCAGCTGCACCCTCCGTGCAGCGTTAACATTGTTGAGGAACGTTGCATGGGAATAAAAAAAATTCCTACGCAGACGCAAGATCTATCCATGGTGATGAGCATCTACGAGAGGGAGAGTGGATCTACATACCCTTGTAGATCGCTAAGCGGGAAGCGTTAAGAAACGCGGTTGATATAGTCGAATGTCTTCGCGATCCAAATCGCAAGCCGTCCTGCGATCCAATCACGATCCGTCCCGATCTAGTGCCGAACGGACGGCACCTCCGCGTTCAGCACACGTACAGCTCGATGACGATCTCCGCCTTCTTGATCCAGCAAGAGGGAGCGAGAGGTAGATGAGTTCTCCAGCAACACGACGGCGTGGTGGCGGTGGTGGTGGTGCTATCCCCGCAGGGCTACGCCTAGCGCTACCGAAACCGCGAACGGAGGAGAAAACGATCTAGGGAGAGAGAGGGGCGCCAAGGGCTTCGTGTGTTCTCTTGGGGCGCCCCCTCCTCTCTATATATAGGTGGAGGGGCGTGGAGATCAGCCCCTCCAAGCCCTAAGGCGCAGCCAAGGGGGAGGAGTTGGACTCCTAGTCCAATTCCCTCCCTTTCCATAAACAGGTGGACTTTCCACTTCTCCCAAGCCACATGGGCCTTGAGGGACTTGTGCACCTGGCCCAATAAGGCCAGGGCGCCTCCCCTCAGCCCATGCAAACCATTGGGACGTGGTGGAACCCTTGGTGGACTTCCGGAATCCTCCAGAAGTTTCCAGAACCTTCTAGAAGCTTCCCGGTACAATACCGGAAAAACCCGAAACTTTTCCGGTCGCCAAAATATGACTTCCCATATATAAATCTTTACCTCCGGACCATTCCGGAGCTCCTCGTGACGTCCGGGATCTCATCCGGGACTCCGAACAACCTTCGGTCACCAACATACATAACTCAATAATACCGAAACGTCACCGAACGTTAAGCGTGCAGACCCTGCGGCTTCGAGAACTATGCAGACATGACCGAGACACCTCTATGGTCAATAACCAATAGCGGGACTTGGATGTCCATATTGGCTCCTACATATTCTATGAAGATCTTTATCGGTTGAACCTCTATGTCAAGGATTCAGTTAATCCCGTATGATGTTCCCTTTGTTCTTCGGTATGTTACTTGCCCGAGATTCGATCGTCGGTATCTCTATACCTAGTTCAATCTCGTTACCGGCAAGTCTCTTTACTCGTTCTGTAATACAAGATCCCGTGGCTAACTCTTTAGTCACTTTGCTTGCAAGGCTCATTGTGATGTTGTATTACCGAGTGGGCCCTGAGATACCTCTCCGTCACACGGAGTAACAAATCCCAGTCTTGATCCATGCCAACTCAACAGACACCCTCGGAGATACCTGTAGAGCATCTTTATAGTCACCCAGTTACGTTGCGACATTTGATACACACAAGGTACTCCTCCGGTGTCAGTGAGTTGCATGATCTCATGGTCATAGGAACATATACTTTGACATGCAGAAACAATAGCAATAAACTGACACGATCATATGCTACGTTCATAGTTTGGGTCTTGTCCATCACATCATTCTCCTAATGATGTGATCCCGTTATCAAATGTCATCTCATGTCTATGGCCAGGAAACCTTGACCATCTTTGATCAATGAGCTAGTCTATTAGAGGCATACTAGGGACACAGTGTTGTCTATGTACCCACACATGTATTTGAGTTTCCAATCAATACAATTATAGCATGGATAATAAATGATTATCATGAACAAGGAAATATGATAATAACTAAATTATTATTGCCTCTAGGGCATATTTCCAACAGTCTCCCACTTGCACTAGAGTCAATAATCTAGCTCACATCGCTATGTGATTTACATTGTTATGAATCTAATACCCAATGAGTTCTGGGGTTCGATCATGTTTTGCATGTGAGAGAGGTTTTAGTCAACGGTCTACAACATTCAGATCCGCGTGTTCTTTGCAAATCTATATGTCATACTGCAGATGCTACCACTCTCCACTTGGAGCTATTCCAAATGGTTGCTCCACTATACGTATCCGGATTGCTACTCAGAGTCATCCGGATAGGTGTCAATGCTTGCATCGACGTAACCCTTTATGATGAACTCTTTATCACCTCCATAATCGAGAAACATTTCCTTAGTCCTCTAGTTACTAAGGATAATTTTGACCGCTGTCCAGTGATCCACACCTGGACCACTCTTGTACCCCTTGACAGACTCATGGCAAGGCACACACTAGCTGCGGTACACAACATGGCATACTATACATAGCCTATGGATAAGGCATAGGGGACGACCTTCGTCCTTTCTCTTTCTTCTGTCGTGGTCGAGCTTTGAGTCTCACTCAACTCCACACCTTACAAATCAGGCAAGAACTCTTTCTTTGACTGATTCATTTTGAATTCTTTCAAAATCTTGTCAAGGTATGTACTCATTGAAAGTCTTATCAGACGTCTTGATCTATCTCTATAGATCCTGATGCCCAATATTTAAGTAGCTTCATTCCAGATTTCCTTTGAAAAACTCCTTTCAAACAACCCTTTATGCTTTCCAGAAATTCTACATCATTTCCAATCAACAATGTGTCATCCACATATACTTATCAGAAATTCTATAGTGCTCCCTCTCACTTTATTGTAAATACAAGTTTCTCATAAACTTTGTATAGACCCAAAAACTTTGATCACCTCATCAAAGCGTATATTCCAACTCTGAGATGCTTGCTCCAGTCCATAGAAGGATCGCTGGAGCTTGCATACATTTTAGCATCCTTAGGACTGACAAAACCTTTCGGTTGTATCACATACAACCTTTCCTCAAGGAAACCGTTAAGGAAACGATGGTTTGACATCCATCTGCCAGATTTCATAATCGAAAAATGCAGCAACTGCTAACAAAATTCCAACAGACTTTTAGCATCGCTACGGGTGAGAAAGTCTCATCGTAGTCAACTCCTTGAACTTGTCGGAAACTTCTTTGCGACAAGTCGAGCTTTATAAATGGTGACATTTACCATCAGCGTCTGTCTTCTTCTTAAAGGTCCATTTGTACTCAACGGCCTGCCGTTTAACGGGCAAGTCTACCAAAGTCCATACTTGGTTTTCATACATGGATCCTTTCTCGGATTTCATGGCTCCTAGCCATTTGTTGGAATCCGGGCCCACCATCGCTTCTTCATAGTCTCTAGGCTCATCGTTGTCTAACAACATGATTTCCATGACAGGATTGCCGTACCACTCAGGGCAGTACATGTCCTTCTCGACCTACGAGATTCGGTAGTAACTTGATCCGAAGTCTCATGATCATCATCATTAGCTTCCTCTTCAATTTGGTGTAGGCGCCGCAGAAACATCTTTCTGCCCCGTGCTACCATCCAACTGAAGTTACAGTTCAATAACCTCATGAAGTTCTACTTTTCCTCCCACTCAATTCTTTCGAGAGAAACTCTTTCTCGAGAAAGGACCCGTTTTTAGCAACAAACATTTTGTGCTTGGATCTGAGATAGAAGGTCTACCCAACTGTTACGTTAGGGTATTCTATGAAGATGCATTTGTCCGCTTTGGGTTCGAGCTCATCAGGTTGAAACCCTTTTTCACATAAGCATCGCAGCCCGAAACATTAAGAAATGACAGCTTAGGTTTCTGCCAAACCAAAATTCATACGGTGTCATCTCAACGGACTTTAGATGGTGCCCTATTTAAAGTGAATGTAGTTGTCTCTAATGCGTAACCCCAAAATGATAGTGGCAAATCGATAAGAGACATCATAGTATGCACCATATCCAATAGAGCACGACTACGACGTTCGGACACACCATCACACTATGGTGTCCCGGGCGGCGTGAGTTGTGAAACAACTTCCACATTGTCTTAAGTTGCATACCAAACTCGTAACTCAGATATTCACCTCCATGATCATATCGTAGACATTTTATCTTCTTGTCACGATGATCTCAAACTTCACTCTGAATTTGTTTGAACTTTTCAAACGTTTCAGACTTGTGTTTCATTAAGTAAATATACCCATATCTACTCAAATCATCAGTGAAGGTAGGAAAATAACGATATCCACCGCATGCTACAACACTCATTGGACCGAATACATCAACATGTATCATTTCCAATAAGTCACTTGCCCGCTCCATCATACCGGAAAACGGGGTCTTAGTCATCTTGCCCATGAGGCATGGTCCGCATGTCTCAACCGATTCGAAATCGAATGAGTCCAAAGATCCATCAGTATGGAGTTTCTTCATGCGCTTTATACCAATATGACATTTAGCGGCAGTGCCACAAGTATGTGGTACTATCATTATTAACTTTGTATCTTTTGGCATCAATATTATGAACATGTGTATCACTACGATCAAGATTCAATAAACCATTCTCATTGGGTGCATGACCATTGAAGGTATTATTCATGTAAACAGAATAACCATTATTCTCTAACTTAAATGAATAACCGTATTGCAATAAACATGATCTAATCACGTTCATGCTCAACGCAAACACCAAATAACATTTATTTAGGTTCATCACTAATCCCGAAGGTAGAGAGAGCGTGCGATGGTGATCACATCAACCTTGGAAACACTTCCAACACTCATTGTCACCTCACCCTTAGCTAGCCTCCGTTTATTCCGTAGCTTTTATTTCGAGTTACTAACATTTAGCAACCGAACCGGTATCCAATACCCAAGTGCTACTAGGAGTACTAGTAAGGTACACATCAATAACACGTATATCAAATATACTTCTGTCGATGTTGCCAGCCTTCTTATCTACCAAGTATCTAGGGTTGTTCCGCTTCAGCGACCGTTCTCCTCATAATAGAAGCACTTAGTCTCGGGTTTGGGTTCAACCTTGGGTTTCTGCACTCGAGCAGCAACTGACTTGCCATCCATGAAGTTTCCCTCCTTGCCCTAGCCCTTCTCGAAACTAGTGGTTTCACTAACCATCAACACTTGATGCTCCTTCTTGATTTCTACCTTCGCGGTGTCAAATATCGCGAATAGCTCAGGGATCATTATTTCCATCCCTGGCTTTTTATAGTTCATCACGAAGCTCTAGTAGCTTAGTGACAGTGACTTAGAGAACTATAACAATCACTATCTTATCTGGAAGATCAACTCCCACTCGATTCAAGCGATTGTAGCACCCAGACAATCTGATCACATGCTCACCGATTGAGCTATTCTCCTTCATCTTGCAGGCAAATAATCTTGTTGGAGGTCTCATACCTCTCAACACGGGCACGAGCCTGAGATCCCAATTTCAGCTCTTAGAACATCTCATATGTTCCGTGACGTTCAAAACGTTTTGGAGCCTCAATTCTAAGCTGTAATGCATGACGCACAGAACTATCAAGTAGTCATCAGAACGTGCCTGTCAGATGTTCACAACATCTATAGACGACGCTTGAGGGGTTGGCGCACCGAGCGGTGCATTAAGGACATAAACCTTCTGTGCAGCAATGAGGACAATCCTCAGATCACGGACCCAGTCGGCATTATTGCTACCATCATCTTTCAACTCTATTTCTCTAGGAACATATAAAAATTCAAGGGAGCTACAGCGCGAGCTAGTAATCTACATAATTTGCAAAGACATTTTGACTATGTTCATGATAATGAGTTTAGTTAATCATATTACTTAAAAAACTCCCACTCAAATTGACATCCCTCTGGTCATTCGAGTGTTACATGATCCAAATTCACCAACCCAAGTCCGATCATCACGTGAGATGAGGTGGTTTCAATGGTGAACATCTTCATGTTGATCATATCTACTATATGACTCATGTTCGACCTTTCGGTCTCTTGTGTTCCGAGGCCATGTCTGTACATGCTAGGATCGTCAAGTTTAACCCGAGTGTTCCGCATGTGCAACACTGGCTTGCACCCGTTGTATGTGAACGTAGAGTCTATCACACCCGATCATCACGTGGTGTCTCGAAACGACGAACTTTTGCAACGGTGCACACTCGGGGAGAACACAATTTTATCTTGAAATTTTAGTGAGGGATCACCTTATAATGCTACCGTCGTCCTAAGCAAAATAAGATGCATAAAAGGATTAACATCACATGCAAATCATAAGTGACATGATATGGCCATGATCTTGTGCTTTTGATCTCCATCTCCAAAGCACCAACATGATCTCCATCGTTGCCGGCATGACACCATGATCTCCATCATCTTGATCTCCATCAACGTGTCGCCATGAGGTTGTCGCGCCGACTGTTGCTTCCACGACTATTGCTAACTCATAGCGATAAAGTAAAGCAAAACGGCAAAAATAAATTAAAGACAACCCTATGGCTCCTGCCGGTTGCCATACTCATCGACATGCAAGTCGTGATATTCTATACAATACATGATCATCTCATACATCACATATATCTCATCATGTAATTGGCCATATCACATCACAACATACCCTGCAAAAACAAGTTAGACGGCCTCTAATTGTTGTTGCGTGTTTTACGTGGCTGCTACGGGTATCTAGCAAGAACGATTCTTACCTACGCAAAAACCACAACAGTGATACACAAATTGCAATTCAACCTTCTCAAGGACCGCCTTTGTCGAATCCGATCCAACTAAAGTGGGAGAGACAGACACCCACCAGCCATCTTTATGCAACAAAGTCACATGTCAGTTGATGGAACCGGTCTCTCGTAAGCGTACGAATAAGGTTGGTCCGGGCCGCTTCATCCCACAATACTGCTGAATCAAGAAAAGACCAAGGGAGGAAGCAATCTGAGCATCAACGCCCACAAACTCCTTTGTGTTCTACCCGTGATCTCATCTACGCATAGACCTAGCTCATGATGCCACTGTTGGGGAACGTTGCATGGGAATAAAAAAAATTCCTATGCACACGCAAGATCTATCCATGGTGATGAGCATCTACGAGAGGGAGAGTGCTTGTAGATCGCTAAGCGGGAAGCGTTAAGAAACGCAGTTGTTGTAGTCGAACGTCTTCGCGATCCAAATCGCAAGCCGTCCTGCGATCCAATCACGATCCGTCCCAATCTAGCGCCGAACGGACGGCACCTCCGCGTTCAGCACATGTACAGCTCGATGACGATCTCCGCCTTCTTGATCCAGCAAGAGGGAGCGGAGAGGTAGATGAGTTCTCCGGCAACACGACGGCGTGGTGGCGGTGGGGGTGGTGCTATCCCGGCAGGGCTACGCCTAGCGCTACCGAAATCGCGAACGGAGGAGAAAACGATCTAGGGAGAGAGAGGGGCGCCAAGGGCTTCGTGTGTCCTCTTGGGGCGCCCCTCCACTCTATATATAGGTGGAGGGGCGTGGAGATCAGCCCCTCCAAGCCCTAAGGCGCAGCCAAGGGGGAGGAGTTGGACTCCTAGTCCAATTCCCTCCCTTTCCATAAACAAGTGGACTTTCCACTTCTCCCAAGCCACATGGGACTTGAGGGACTTGTGCACCTGGCCCAATAAGGCCAGGGCACCTCCCCTCAGCCCATGCAAACCCTTGGGACATGGTGGAACCCTTGGTGGACTTCCGGACTCCTCCAGAAGTTTCCGGAACCTTCTAGAAGCTTCCCGGTACAATACCGGAAAAACCCAAAACTTTTCCGGTCTCCAAAATATGACTTCCCATATATAAATCTTTACCTCCGGACCATTCCGGAGCTCCTCGTGACGTCCGGGATCTCATCCGGGACTCCGAACAACCTTCGGTCACCAACATACATAACTCAATAATACCGAAACATCACCGAACGTTAAGTGTGCAGACCCTGCGGGTTCGAGAACTATGCAGACATGACCGAGACACCTCTACGGTCAATAACCAATAGCGGGACCTGGATGTCCATATTGGCTCCTACATATTCTATGAAGATCTTTATCGGTTGAACCTCTATGTCAAGGATTCAGTTAATCCCGTATGATGTTCCCTTTGTTCTTCGGTATGTTACTTGCCCGAGATTCGATCGTCGGTATCTCTATACCTAGTTCAATCTCGTTACCGGCAAGTCTCTTTACTCGTTCCGTAATACGAGATCCCGTGGCTAACTCTTTAGTCACTTTGCTTGCAAGGCTCATTGTGATGTTGTATTACCGAGTGGGCCCTGAGATACCTCTCCGTCACACGGAGTAACAAATCCCAGTCTTGATCCATGCCAACTCAACAGACACCCTTGAAGATACCTGTAGAGCATCTTTATAGTCACCCAGTTACGTTGCGACGTTTGATACACACAAGGTACTCCTCCGGTGTTAGTGAGTTGCATGATCTCATGGTCATAGGAACATATACTTTGACATGCAGAAACAATAGCAATAAACTGACACGATCATATGCTACGTTCATAGTTTGGGTCTTGTCCATCACATCATTCTCCTAATGATGTGATCCCGTTATCAAATGTCATCTCATGTCTATGGCCAGGAAACCTTGACCATCTTTGATCAATGAGCTAGTCTATTAGAGGCATACTAGGGACACAGTGTTGTCTATGTACCCACACATGTATTTGAGTTTCCAATCAATACAATTATAGCATGGATAATAAATGATTATCATGAACAAGGAAATATGATAATAACTAAATTATTATTGCCTCTAGGGCATATTTCCAATAGTCTCCCACTTGCACTAGAGTCAATAATCTAGCTCACATCGCTATGTGATTTACATTGTTATGAATCTAATACCCAATGAGTTCTGGGGTTCGATCATGTTTTGCATGTGAGAGAGGTTTTAGTCAACGGTCTACAACATTCAGATCCGTGTGTTCTTTGCAAATCTATATGTCATACTGCAGATGCTACCATGCTCCACTTGGAGCTATTCCAAATGGTTGCCCCACTATACGTATCCGGATTGCTACTCAGAGTCATCCGGATAGGTGTCAATGTTTTACGTGGAAGAACCAAAAAAAGAAAATCTGATGTAGTATCTTAGCTGTCTAGCATAGATCTTAAAGCAATATTGATGGGTGAGGATAAGGGGTGTCCACGAGAGAGCTGCTTGCGAGTTGTGATGAACCTGCATGATGGCCACGAGAGAGGAGAATCAATCTCCCCATGCCCCATGGTGGATCACATCACTGGTCGTGGCGAGACCTTCACATCCTCGCTCATCTCCACCTCCGCCCTTCTTCCTCTTTCCTCACGAGGCCGCATTGGCATCAGCCCTCGATATCTCAGGTTTATTATTTCCCTCTTCACGTCATACGGATTGAGGTCATATTGAGATGAAATTCCCACACACACAGAGAGAGAACCAAATCTGTTTGAAGAGATGCCATAGAATTTGGTCGTGTTACACAACGGTGGTGCAACAAATATGATGGAGACACAGATTAGGGTAACCGGATCCGGGAGCTTCGGCGTCGAGGAGCATACATCCGTCATCAATACATCACACTATGGGGTAGAGGAGGGCGAGTCCAACATGGCTTCGTCGGGCAGTAAGCACGGGCATATCGATGAAGGTGCTACACGACGTAGGGCTGGTACTGGTGTGGGGTAAGGAGGAGGGGGTTCATAGCGGCAGCATACGTGCGGCCATGGCGAGAGGAAGAAAAGCAAGCGACAGCGTATATAGTGTGGAGAGAAAGGGTTCGAGTGGAGCGAGGCGGTCCGCTCGCTATTGGAGGCGAACATGCTTGCCTGGTTTGGGCCCATCCAGCAGGAGACCCCTTCACAAAGCCCAGGCCAGCGACCTGGTCACAATCGGGAGACCAAAATCGAAATCGACATCCTCATTTGATTCTCGGCACTTCAATCCTAGGGAGCTTAGTGATATAGGATAGCATATTTTGCTAGTTAGGTCTATGATCAAAATGTAAGCCAAAATACAAGGAGCGGAATAAAACATGATGAAGGAAGTACACTAGTTCTCGGTTAAGAGCACAATGGGCTTTTTTGGCCCCTACATGTCTGCAGACGCATCCGCAGATAGTGAAAAATTGCCCCCCATTTATGAACCCTCAAAACCATGCAACACGAAATTGCAAACAAGGTAGAACTACATTTCATTCATAGATAAAATGAGCTAGAACTTTTGCTGAAAAAGAGAGCTAAAACTACATCCGGAAATAAAAACTACATACTACAAAGTACGCACAAACTAATGAATCTACCCACTCATCGTCCAAGGAGATCAGGATCACCCGCTTGCTGGAGCCTCCGAGCTTGTGGTCATTGGCGGCGCGAGGTACCTACTCACCCTGGCCGTCCTGATCCTCGTCCACAAAGCTCTCTTCTTGCTCCTCGTCCTGGATGAAGATCGTGCAATGGTTCACTGGTGACGTGGCTTGAGACTGCGTCGGTATTTCCCCAAAGAGGAAGGGATGATGCAGCACAACGACGGTAAGTATTCCCCTCAGTTATAAAACCAAGGTTATCGAACCAGTAGGAGGATCACCACCACCCAATAAGTAGCACCTGCACACAAATAACAAATACTTGCAACCCGATGCGAAAGAGAGGTTGTCAATCTCTCTACGGTAAAAAGATAGATTAGGTAGTGATAGATAGGAGAGATAGATCTCTCAAGAACACAAAATAAAAAGAGCAAATAAAAAGTGCAGCAATATATTTTTGGATTTTTGGTTTAGTAGATCTGAAAACAAAGAGGCAAAAAAGATAGATCAAAAAGCAATATGTTGGAAAAGTAGACCCGGGGGCCGTAGGATTCACTAGTGGCTTCTCTCATGAGTATAGCACATGGTGGGTGAACAAATTACTGTTGGGCAATTGATAGAAGATCAAATAATCATGATGATATCCAAGGTGATGATCATTATATAGGCATCACGTCCAAGATAAGTAGACCGACTCCTGCCTGCATCTACCACTATTACTCCACACATCGATCGCTATCCAGCATGCATCTAGTGTATTAAGTTCATGGAAAAATGGAGTAATGCAATAAGAATGATGAAATGATGTAGACAAGATCTATTCATGTAGGAATAGACCCATCTTGTTATCCTTAATGGCAACGATACATGCGTGCCTTGCTGCCCCTTCTGTCACTGGGAAAGGACACCGCAAGATCGAACCCATCACAAAGCACCTCTTCCCATGGCAAGAAAAATCGATCTAGTTGGCCTAACTAAACCAAAAAATCAAAGAAGAAATATGAGGCTATAAGTAATCATGCATATAAGAGATCAAAGAAGACTCAAATAATATTCATGGATAGAAACCGATCATGAACTCAAAATTCATCGGATCCCAACAAGCACACCGCAAAAGTTTACATCAAATAGATCTCCAAGAGACCATTGTATTGAGAATCAAAAGAGAGAGAGGAAGCCATCTAGCTACTGGCTACGGACCCGTAGGTCTATGGTGGACTACTCACGCATCATCGGAGAGGCACCTATGAAGAAGATGAACCCCTCCGTGATGGTGTTTAGATTGGATCTCGAGGTTTTGGAACTTGCGGCGGCTGGAATTGCATTTCGTCGACTCCTCTAGGGTTTTCTGAATATTTTGGAATTTATAGGCGTCAGAGGCGGTGGCGGGGGGCCCCGTGGAGGGCACAACCCACCAGGGCGTGCCGGGGGCCCCCTAGCACGCCCATGTGGGTTGTGGCCTCCACAGCCCACCTCTCTGGTACTTCTTTAGCCCACTGGGTGTCTTCTGGTCCTGAAAAAATCTCCAAAAAGTTTCGTCGCGATTGGACTCCGTTTGGTACTGATATTCTGCGAAGTAAAAAACAAGCAAAAACAGAAACTGCACTTTGGCACTATGTCAATAGGTTGGTCCCAAAAAATGATATAAAGTTGTTATAAAATGATTGTAAAACATTCAAGAATGATAATATAACAGCATGGAACAAGCAAAAATTATAGATACGTTGGAGACGTATCAGCATCCCCAAACTTAATTCCTACTCGTCCTTGAGTAGGTAAATGATAAAAACATAATTTTTGATGTGGAATGCTGCCTAACATGTTCATCTCATATTCTTTTCTTTTGTATAGCATGGACATTTGGACTTGTAGATGATTCAAAGCAATAGTCTAGTTTTAACATAATGACTTCAATACTCAAGCATACCAACAAGCAACCATGTCTTTCAAAATATCAACACTAAAGAAAGCTATCCCTAGCCTATCATGCTCAATCATTGATCCATTCATGAAACACACTCAAATATTAGCTATACCCAATGCTCAAGTACGATCATAGTGCCCCCTAGTTGGTGCTTTATAAGAGAAGATGGAGACTTAAGTAAAAATAAAAATTGCATATAGTAAATAGATAGGCCCTTCGCAGAGGGAAGTAGGGATTTGTAGAGGTGCGAGAGCTCAAGGTTTAAATTGAGAGAGAAAAAATATTTTGGGTGGCATGCCTTTCGTGTCAATGAAAACGACAAAGTAGTTCACAATACTTTCCATGCTAGATATATCATAGGCGGTTCCCAAACAGAAAATAAAGTTTATTCCTTTTCCACCAAACTTTCACATTCCATGGCGAGCTGTATCCACGGTTGCCTTCCATACCAACACTTTCCAAGGAATTTATTATTTGACAACATAAAGTAAATATTTTTTATTTTTCATTTCGGGAATGGGCATCCCTATTACCGCCGCACTCTCGTGCCATAACAAGTGAATAAACACTCATCTTGAGAATAACACATCTAGCATGGAAAAATATTGGACACTCCCCACCGTTTCATGAGCGATACGAGCACACAAAAGAGAAAATTTATTTTGAAAATTTAGAGATGACACATACAAATGTGCTTGGAACGGCATGGAAATACCACATATAGGTAGGTATGGTGGACTCATAAGGCAAAACTTGGTTTATGGATTTTGGATGCACAAGTAGTATTTCTACTTAGTACAAATGGAGGCTAGCAAATAGATTGAGAAGCAACCAAACCAAGAAACGAAAATTCACATAAGCGAGCATTGAGCATAACTAACACCGAATAATGCACCATAAGTAGGATGTAATTTCATTGCATAACTATTGACTTTCGTGCATGCATATGGAATCACAAACCTTAACATCAATATTCCTACTAAAGCATAATTACTCACTAACATGACTCACATATTACTATCATCATGTTTCAAAACTATTACAAGGAATCAAGTTTAATTTGTCCAATGATCTTCATGAAAGTTTTTATTATATCCTCCTTGGATATCTATCACTTTGGGACTAGTTTCATATATTGCCATTGCTTTTTGACTAGCTCAAACAAATTTAAGTGAAGCACATGAGCATAAAGATTTCATCTCTAAAAAATGTATAAGTGAAGCATGAGAGGATTTCTTTAAAATTTACTAACTCTCAAATTAATCTAAGTGAAGCATGAGAGTATTTCTACAAAAATTTCCAAGCACACCATGCTCTAAAAGATATAAGTGAAGCACTAGAGCAATTCTATAGCTCAAAAAGTTTAAGTGAAGCATAGAGAGCAATTCTAACAAATCATAGCATAATTTTGGCTCTCCCAAATAGGTGTGTCCAGCAAGGATACAAGTGACAAACTAACAAGCAAAGCAAGTAAAGACTCAAATGATACAAGATGCTCCAAGCAAAACTCATGATATGTGACGAATAAATATATAGCTCCAAGTAAAATACCGATGGTCGTTAGAAGAAAGAGGGGATGCCACTCGGGGGCACCCCCAAGCTTAGTTGCTTGTTCCTCTTTGGATATATCTTGGGGGTGCTGTAGCATCCCCAAGCTTAGGCTCTTTTCACTCCTTATTCCTTCATCCATCGTGATCTCACCCAAAACTTGAAAACTTCAATCACACAAAACTCAACAAAATCTTTGTGAGATCCGTTAGTATAATAAAGCAAATCACTACTTTAGGTGTTGTTGCAAACCCATTCATATTTTATTGTTGCATTATACCTATTGAATTTTAACTTTACCATGGCTCATACCCTTCAATATAACCCATAGATTCATCAAAACATGCACACAATGCAACGAAAACAGAATCTGTCTTAAACAGAATAGTCTGTAATCTGTACTCTAACGATACTTATGTAACTCTAAAAATTCTGAAACATTAGGACAACGTAAAGAATTTGTATAGCAATAATGTGTTAAAATTTCATCTCAAGATCACGTTCCAGTAAAAAATGAGAAATCAAATACTGGACGCAAAGTTTCTGTTTCAGAATCAACATCGCTTCTACTCATCTTATGAATCATCCTAAAGGCTCTACTTGGTAGTTCCCACTCATCATGTAATTTTCTAGGAATAGAAATCTCCAACTCCAACTTTTCTTCAAAAGATTTCATCATGGCATCAACGATATGTTTAGTAAAAGCTTTATTTTGCTCATAAGCATGGGGTGAATTCAACATGGATTGCAGCAAAGAAATACATTCAATCAAAGAGCAACTATCATAATTAAAAACTTTGCAATCCAAAATAGTGGGCACATCACTAGTTAAAGTTTTGACCTCTTCAAACCCACTTTTATCAAATTTTTCATCAAGATTTTCACCCTCCAAATTATTGGGACGCCTTCTAGCTAAAGTTGACTCTACTTCAGTCCCTTTATCATCAATCTTAATATTACTAAACAAGGAATCAATAGTAGAAACACCAATCACTTTAAGATCTTCATCTTTTTTATGAAGGCAATCACTAGAAAACGATTTTTCTAAGATTTCTCTTTTAGCTCTAAGCATAGCGGTTCTTTTCTTACTTTCATCCATCGAGACATATAAAGCTTTAATTGATTCATCAATCTTAGGCACAAAAACTTTCAACTTGAGATTTTCAACATCATGAGAAATTCTATCAATGCTTCTAGACATATCATCAATCTTATTCAACTTTTCTTCTATCGTAGTATTGAAAGCCTTTTGCGCATTGATAAATTCTTTAATATTACTCTCAAGATCAGAGGTGTTCCTATTATTATTGTAAGAGGAATTACCATAGGAATTACCATAATTATTAGAGGAATTTTCAGGAAAAGGCCTAGGATTAAAAATACCTCTATAAGCATTGTTATTGAAATTGTTTCGCGAGACAAAGTTCACATCTACGGAATTACTATTTCACTCAATCAAGGTAGAAAAAGGCACATCATTAAGATCAATAGGAGCATTTTTACTAGCAACCAATTTCATCAAAGCATCAACCTTATCACTCAAAGTACTAATTTCTTCAACCGAATTAACTTTTTTACTAGTAGGTGCTCTTTCGGTATGCCATTGTGAATAATTTGCCATGATATTATCTAGCAATTTAGTAGCTTCACCCAAAGTAATTTCCATAAAAGTACCACCCGCGGCGGAATCTAAAAGATTTCTAGAGACAAAATTCAATCCCGCATAAATTTTTTGTATGATCATCCAAAGATTTAAACCATGAGTAGGACAATTTCTTAGCATCAACTCCATTCTTTCCCAAGATTGTGCAACATGTTCATGCTCAAGTTGCTTAAAATTCATGATTTGTGTCCTACGGGAAATAATTTTCGCGGGCGGAAAATACTTAGTGATAAAAGCATCCTTGCACTTATTTCAAGAATCGATACTATTGCGAGGCAAAGAGGAAAACCAAATTTTTGCACGATACCGCAAGGAAAAAGGAAATAATTTCAACTTCACTATATCATTGTCCACATCTTTTTTCTTTTGCATATCACACAATTCTATGAATGTGTTTAGATGGGACGCGGCATCCTCATTAGGAGTATCGACAAATTGATCTTTCATGACAAGATTCAACAAAGCGACATTAATATCACAAGACTCCGCACTAGTGGCGGGAGGAGCAATAGGAGTACTAATAAAATCATTATTATTAGTATTGGAAAAATCACACAACTTGGTGTTTTCTTGAGTCATCGTGACTACGCAAACAAGATTGCAAGCAAGGAAGAGATCCATCGAGAAAAAGGGCAAACGAAAAAGAGGGCGAATAAAACGGCAAATTGGTGAAGTTGGGGAGAGGAAAACGAGAGGCAAATGGCAAATAATGTAATTGCAAGGAGATGAGATTTGTGATTAGGAACCTGGTAGATGATGATGGAGTCTCCTCGGTGCCTAAGATTGGCAAATAGAAGAGACCGCTTCCTCCCCGGCAACGGCGCCAGAAATTCCTTTCACGTGGCTTGAGACTGCGTCGGTATTTCCCCAAAGAGGAAGGGATGATGCAGCACGGCGACGGTAAGTATTTCCCTCAGTTACGAAACCAAGGTTATCGAACCAGTAGGAGGATCACCACCACCCAATAAGCAGCACCTGCACACAAATAACAAATACTTGCAACCCGACGCGAAAGAGAGGTTGTCAATCTCTCTACGGTAAAAAGATAGATTAGGTAGTGATAGATAGGAGAGATAGATCTCTCAAGAACGCAAAATAAAAAGAGCAAATAAAAAGCGCAGCAATATATTTTTGGATATTTGGTTTAGTAGATCTGAAAACAAAGAGGCAAAAAAGATAGATTGGAAAGCAATATGTTGGAAAAGTAGACCCGGGGGCCGTAGGATTCACTAGTGGCTTCTCTCATGAGTATAGCACACGGTGGGTGAACAAATTACTGTTGGGCAATTGATAGAAGATCAAATAATGATGACGATATCCAAGGCGATGATCATTATATAGGCATCACGTCCAAGATAAGTAGACCGACTCCTGCCTGCATCTACCACTATTACTCCACACGTCGACCGCTATCCAGCATACATCTAGTGTATTATGTTCATGGAAAAACGGAGTAATGCAATAAGAACGATGACATGGTGTAGACAAGATCTATTCATGTAGGAATAGACCCCATCTTGTTATCCTTAATGGCAACGATACATGCGTGCCTTACTGCCCCTTCTGTAACTGGGAAAGGACACCGCAAGATTGAACCCATCACAAAGCACCTCTTCCCATGGCAAGAAAAATCGATCTAGTTGGCCTAACTAAACCAAAGATTTGAAGAAGAAATACGAGGCTATAAGTAATCATGCATATAAGAGATCAAAGAAGACTCAAATAATATTCATGGATAGAAACTGATCATGAACTCAAAATTCACCGGATCCCAACAAACACACAGCAAAAGTTTACATCAAATAGATCTCCAAGAGACCATTGTATTGAGAATCAAAAGAGAGAGAGGAAGCCATCTAGCTACTGCATACGGACCCGTAGGTCTATGGTGGACTACTCACGCATCATCGGAGAGTGTCGTGGGAAACGAACACCTATGGGATCGCTATCGAGCAGATCCCTTTACGGTTCGGCAAGGGGAGAGGATTGCACGAAGAGCAGAACTAGCGAACAGCACACGGGGAATTTACCCAGGTTCGGGCCGCACGGATGCGTAAAACCCTACTCCTGCTTTGATGGTATTATTGTGGATATTCTTGGCCAAGTTCTGGGAGCTACAGTAGCAGCTACGCATGCAGAATGAGCTTCCGAAGTGCCCCCCCCATAGCTATGCCTTGGGCCTCCTTTTTATATGAGTCAAAGGGGCTACCACAGTGGCGTAAGGGATAAGGTATGAGGTGGGAAGTAGCTACAGGGTCACTACAGTGTTATCATACCTAACCCTGACGGCTTAGGACAAGCTCATTAAATGCACCGTGAGGTGCCCGTCGAGGTGTCCCTCAGCGTCTCGGGCTTGGAAAAGCTTTACAGGGGATGGGCAAAAGCAGCCATCCCATCAGCACCGCTTAAGCATCTCGTGGCCAGCATCGCGCCACGTCACCATGAGGACAAACCCTAAACGACAAGGCTGGCCGCTGCGCAGGAGCGATAGCGCTACACTGTGCAGAGCCTTGCCGGGGCTGAATCCTTGCCGGGCCCGGGGCTTGCCGGGTCCGATGCTTGCCGGGACCGGGGCTTGCCGGGCCCGGGTCTCGCCGGCTGCGAGGCCTTGCCGGCAAGGGTCTTGCCGGGCCTTCGCACCCCTTTGGCCTTCTGCCTTCTGGTCCGGTCGTTGACTTGAACGTCTCTTCCCGGCAAGGCTTGCCGGGATCCTGGCTTGCCGGCTCGCTCCTCGCCGGCAAGCACTATCTTCGTCTTGAGATTGCTCCTAGCTATTCCCCGGCAAGGCCTGCCGCGGTTCGGCTACAACTGCCCGTACACAAGTAAGGGGTACTAAAGGGGCCCATACTTTAGTACACCGACAGGAGCCCCCGGGCCTAGGCCATACACGGATGCCAGGCCTGTTGGGCTAGGCCCAAAACAGTGCACGGGTGCACGTGGCAGGGAATAACTGTCCGTAATCATGATCTCTTTTACCACGCCCCTCCACTACGCGCATTAATCGCGCGACGCGGGAGACGTGGGCGCGCAGTAAAAGCGGGCGGTTAAAGAGCCAGCCCCGCGCCTTCCCCATAAAAAAGGAATCGCAGAGACGCTGCTCATTTACCCCCCATCGCTTTCACCTTTCCAATCTCAATCTCAGAACCGTCGCCACCGTCTTCTTCCTTGCGCCCAAAACAGAGCTTTTCTCCCTCCGCCTGCCTCCACCGCGCTCTCGACGTCTTCAACGCCCACTCCCATAGCCACCATGCCGCCCAAGCCGAGCAAGGGCAAGGGCAAGGCGGAGGAAGCGGCCGCCGCGGAGAGCAAGCTGGTGAAGATGCGGAAGGAGCGCGCTGTCTTCCCCCCGACGCTTGATGCGAAGGCCTTGAAGAAGAGGTACCAGTTCGCATGGGCGAAGGAGACCACGGCGCATCCAGCCACCAAAGTGAGTGTAGCTTCTCGTAGGGCAGAGCCAGGGGATTATCCCTTCTTTGCCGATTACTTCTGGTGCGGCCTCTGCCCTCCGTACTCGGATTTCTTCGTAGATATCATGATCACTTACGGCTTCCAGCTGCTAGACTTCACGCCGAATGCCGTGACTTGCATGTCCGTCTTCGCGCACCTTTGCGAAAATTTCGTTGGGGTCATCCCGAGCACAGCACTTTTCCGGCACTACTTCTACCCCCGCACCCAAAAGGGCGACGCCCTCTCCGGTAGCATCGCTTGGATTCCGAGGACGGCGACCAAGGAGACGTACCCAGAGGGGCTCTATCGCGAGAGATGGGATGAGTGGCGCAACAAGTGGTGCTGGGTCCGAGAAAAGGAGCCCTACCGTTCTGCGAGGTGCGGAAGCAGAAGGTGGTCCGCGGCAAGGATTGGGGTGCTGCGGACCCTGACGACAGCAAGCTGACCATCGCCACCACCAGGATACTCCGCCTCAAGGCTGCCGGGCTGAAGGTGGAGATGATTGCTTCAGATTTCCTTCGCCGGCGCATCGCCCCACTGCAGAACAAAGGGCGTCCTGCCTGGGAGTACACGAATGCCGCCGACGTCATGAGGGTGCGGCCTGGGCTGGATAATAATCTAACAGCCATGGGGCACGCAGCCCTCTGCCAACAACTCTTCAATTCTGGAACAGTGGGGAACTTGCCGGCGGGCGTCGTTCCACTGTGCAACAACTCATCACTCACCTCCATCATCACCATGATGCCGGTGTTCAATGCCCATAGCATCGACAAGAGGTGGATCGAGCCATCCGCGGAGCAGGTGCTGGCGTTCTTCGACAACTTGACGGAGAAGGCCATCCGCGAGGAGGACCTTGTCCGCGCCACCACAGAGGAGGAGCTCGCCCACATCGCCGACAGGGCGGAAGAGGCGAACCTTGCCGACGAAGCCGGCAGCGCCGAGTCCAGCGAGGGCGAGGACTTGCTGCGGGAAAATCTTGCCGGGCGAGGTCAGGCTGCCGGGGAGCCGAGCGGAGCCGCTGCCGGGGGCCCTTTTGTTGGAGCGGCCGCCGACGAGGAAGAGGAGGAGGAAGAGGAGCCCCCAGCTCTTCGACAGGCACGGAGGCGCATCCTTCGGAAGGCCAGCACCGGCGCTCCTGCTTACCAGCCAGCGCCAAACGATGAAGCCTCCGGCAAGGAGGCTGCTGACGAAGCGGCGCGGCAAGCCGTTGCCGGCGAGGCAACGCGGCAAACCGTCGCCGGCAAGCGCCCCAGAACGATCTCTCCTCCTCCGCCAAGCACTGTGACGGAGGCCGCCTTCGACCTATCCATCCTCGAGAACGAGGAGGAAGAAGAGGAGTAAGTGTTCTGCCACAGCTTCCGTTCTTGCTTTCTGATTTCCTTGATTAATCTTGATGATCTTGCCTCCACAGGGATGAAGAGACCTTGGCGGAGAGGATGGCCAAGAAGGCCAAGATTTCCACGGGCGTCGAGCCGCCGGCAAGCACTTCTGAAGAGCCGGTGACTATCGAGTCCAGCCCGGAGCCAAGCCCAAGGCACAATCCTCGCCGCAGCCCCCGGCACAGCCCCCAGCGTGAGCCAATTACTCTCTTTCCGCTGGCGAGTGCCGGGGCGGTAATCTTCACAGCTAACATCTTGGGGCGCGCAGGAACAGAGCAGCAACAGAGGTCGCCGGCAAGGACCACCCTCGACATGCCGCACCCGTCGACCACGCAGCCCACAAAGGAATCTTCAGGCGGGTTCTACCGCGACGACCTTGACGCAGGTGAACCACTCGTCCTTAGAAATCTTTTCTCTCTCTTGTTTTTTTTTGTCTTCTTGAACTTCCTTCCCAGCTTCATCTTAATTAACTCCTTGATCTTCAATCTTCTTCTGACAGAGCTCATGGATACTGACGCCGTCACTGAAGAGACCGCCAAGGATGCCGCCACTGAAGCCGGCAAGGTTGCTGCCGAAGAGGCCGCCAAGCATGCCGCCGCCGAGGCCGCCAAGGCCGCCAAGGCCGCTGCCGCTGAGGCCGCCAAGGCCACTGCCGCGGAGGCCGCCAAGGCCGCCGAGGGAGCCGGCGAGGAGACCCACGGTAATACTGACGGCGCTTCCGCCGCAGGAGCGCCAGGCGCTTCTACTGCCGCGGGGCCCTCGACTGCCGAAGACCAATCCTCGTCGTTCCAGGCCCCTCCCTCAAGCCAATATATCAGGGCCGACAAGAACGTCGTCAGCATGCCGGGGTCGGCAAGCATCAAAGAGCTGGTTGAAGGAGAGCATCTTGACGGGGAAATCACCGTCGCTGCCGTCAGTGAGCTCAAGGAGGAGCAGCTACTTCAGGCCATGAATGACAATTATCAGAAGCTCCAGACGCTCTACCGCGCCCGGAAGGAGAAACTGGACTCCCGGGCAGCGCTCGTCGAGGCCGCGGAAGGAGACTTCCAACAACGCGTCACGGAGACACAGGCTTGGTATGGCGAGGCCCTCCAAGAGCTGAATATTTATCGGGAGCAGCTGGCGGAAGAGCGGAACGTCCTCCTGCTGAAGCAATCAGACATCGAGAAAGCGCAGGAGGAGGCCGCCCAGCAAGCCGCCGCGGCAGAAGCCCTCTTGACGCAGCGCCGCATCAGCCTTGACGCCCAAGAAGAAGACCTTGCCGCCCGCGAGGCGGCGCTTGCCGCCAAGCTTCGCAACAAGGATGAAGAGCTCGAAAGTCTTGTCGCGCGGCGGGTCCAGGAGCTTGAACAAAGCCAAACGGCAGCGCTCGCCGCTCTGACTGCAGACCACGCCGGCAAGCTCAAGGAGGCACTCTACGCTGCCGAGGCTGCGGAGACCGTCAAGAACTCGCTGGAGGGGAAGGCGAAGAAGCTGGAAGCCATTCTCGAGGAACACGGCAAGAAGATCGCTGCCCTCGAGGCCGAGAAGGAGAAAACCCTCCACAGCCTGGTGGAGATGCAGCTCGCCGCGTCCGAGAAGATCAAACAGCTCGCCTCCGCCAACGACTCCATTGCAAATCTGAAGCTGAAACTATCCACGTTGGAGGAGTCCCTGGAAGCTGCCCGAGCTCGCGGAAAGACCTTGGCTAAGGACCTCCACGACGAGCAGGAGCTACTCAAGAACGCCTACGCCACGCATCAAGATTATGTCACCGGCACAGAGGTCTGGACCGCCAGGCTGGTGGACGTCGCCAAGAGGCTTGCCGCGGAGCTGGAGGGCATGAACCTTCAGGGCTTCGGGTATTCTGCCAGCGACAGGATAAGCGAGAGTGCCAGGATCACCATGTTCTTCGAAGGTCTCGTCGATGTGCTCAAGCAACTCCAAGCAACCCACTCCGGCAAGCTCGCCAGCGAGTCCAGGAAGCTCTGCCAGGACGTGGTCCAGATGCTGCTGATGAAAGTGGCGTACAGGAATCCCGGCGTCGATTTCACCAAGGTCTTCGGCCGCCTGCCGAAGGATGCGGACGCCAAGGCTCTGCAGGAGCTTGTCGCGCCCATCGTCGAACGGATAGGCCAAGTGAAGAGGGTAGAAGGCAACCGCCGAGATTAACTGTAGCCCTCCTTATCTTTCTCCTTGTCTTGCCGCCGCGTTACATGTAAAAGACAAACATTTGGTCTTATGTTAGTAACGTGGCGACTATCTTATATATAATCTGCTCTATCTGAATCTATGCATGCTATTCCCCCTTGATCAATCTCTCTTTGTATAGCATATACCCTACGCTTTACTGGGCACTCGCCGGAGCATGGCCTTGCCGCAAGCGCTGGACCGGAGCCCGACAGCGTTCAGCAGGCGGTGCTGCTCACGGCAAGAAACCTTGACGCTTTCAGCGCGGCCACCTAAACCGTTGAGCGGACTCGAAACGGAATAAGGGCGCAGCCTAATCGCGACAAGATTCCATCGCGTGCAGGATTTCCATACAAAGCCGAAATCGTTCAAGGGATATAGCCTTACAAAAAATTGAAATCTGCTAAAGGGGTCAGCAACTTAGCTCTGGCTTTCGCCGCTATTCTTTTCTTCTCCCGGCAACCTTAGCTCTGGCTTTCGCTGCTATTCTTTTCTTCTCCCGGCAAAGCATCAACCTTGAACGTCCCCTGGTATCCATTCCATCATTCCCCTTCCCCCCCGGCAAACTTGCGCGCGAGGGAATCTTCTATCTCTTTAAGAAAAAGAAAGAAGAGAAAATAAATGTTATGGAACCTGGACGGTTCGTTAGATCTCACAGGGGGGCATTGCCAGGAGCTTGCCGGAGCGTTATGCTGCCGCGAGCACTGGACCGGAGTCCGACAGTGTTCAGCGTGGCGTATCGCTACTACGGCAGGAAATCGGGGCAAGCGCAATATACACTTCAGATAAACACATGCATACATAAAGCATGAAATCGGCAAGAAACGTAAAGCACTGCAAACTCATTAACTATGCACAAAAGATGTGCCTGCTCTGTACAAAGGATCACATGCCATCCGGCAAGATTAGTACAGAATGGCGTTGCCGGGATCCTGCCGGAGCGTTACGCTGCCGCGAGCGCTGGATTCGGGTCGTCAGCAGCCTGCTGGCCGTATCGCTATCACAGCAAGAAACCCAACAACTGCCCTTCACGGGTAGAACTTGCGAAGGTGCTCGATATTCCAGGAGTTGCTCATCGGCAAGCCCTCTTCGGTCTCCAGGCGGACAGCGCCAGGCCTGGTGACTCGCACTACCCGGTAAGGGCCTTCCCACTTCGGCGTCAACTTGTTGGAATTCTTGGCCGACTGAATGCGCCGAAGAACAAGGTCGCCTTCCTCAAGACTCCGGGCATGAACCTTGCGGCTATGATAGCGGCGCAAAGCTTGCTGATAGCGAGCGGCTCGCACAGCAGCCCGAAGACGGTTCTCCTCAAGGAGCAGCGCGTCGCCTTGCCGCAGCTGTTCTTGCTCAAGCTCATCATAAGCGAGCACTCGAGGTGACCCGTATATGAGTTCCGTGGGGAGAACTGCCTCCGCTCCGTAGACCAGAGCAAAGGGTGTCTGGCCGGTGGCTCGATTTGGCGTCGACCTGATCGACCAAAGAACCGCCGGCAGCTCATCAATCCAGCGTCTTCCATGCTTGCGCAGCTTGTCGAAAGTTCTGGTCCGGAGACCGCGCAGCACTTCAGCGTTCGCCCTCTCCGCTTGGCCGTTACTCCTCGGGTGAGCAACAGAGGCAAAACAAATCTTGCCGCCAAGGTCTTGGACGTACTGCTTGAAGGTGCGACTAGTGAACTGCGTACCGTTGTCGGTGATGATCCTGTTCGGCACACCAAAACGGCACACAATCCCCTTGAAGAACTTGACCGCTGACTGTGCCGTCACCTTCCTCACTGCTTCCACTTCTGGCCACTTCGTGAACTTGTCGACGGCAACGTACAAGTACTCGAAGCCCCCGGCAGCGCGGGGGAAGGGACCCAGTATGTCGAGCCCCCAGACCGAGAAGGGCCAGGAGAGAGGAATCGTCTGGAGAGCTTGAGCTGGCTGATGAAGTTGCTTCGAATGAAACTGGCACGCTTCACACTTGGTTACTAGTGCAGTTGCATCCTGGAGAGCAGTAGGCCAGAAGAATCCTTGCCGGAATGCCTTGCCGGCAAGGGCCCTTGAGCCTATGTGGGATCCACATATGCCCCCATGAATCTCTGCCAACAGTTCTAGTCCATCTTCCCGAGGAATGCACTTCAATTTCACACCGTTGGGTCTCTTTCTGTACAGGACGTCGTCGACGAACTGGTACATACTTGACTGACGGGCTACTTTTTCAGCTTCTTCCTGCTCTTCAGGGAGTTCTCCTGTCTGAAGGAAATGGACTATTTGCTGCGCTCATGCCGGAGCTTGCGGCTCGACGACAAGGACTAAAGGCAACTCTTCAGCTGCGGGAGCATTTGCTTCTACGGCAAGAACCTGAGGTTCTTGGCGGAGCAGCTGCTCACCGGCAACTGGTATTTCTTCGGTCGCAGGGGCGCTTGCTTCGGCGGCAAGAACCTGAGGCTCTGCACGAAGCCGCTGCTCACCGGCAACCGGGTCGTTCCCGGCAAGATTCTTGCCGGGGGCTTCGGGAAGCCCTGCCGGGATGTACTCGCCGGTACTTAACTTTCTTCTCTTATCAGGCCTTGTCGATGGCGACACGGATGGTTGAGTCAAGCGGAGCACAAAAGTCCCTGGTTCCACAGGTAACTTGAGTGCGGCACGTTTCGACAGGTCGTCAGCAATGCTGTTCTCTGATCGAGGAACATGCTCTGTCTGAAGACCGTCAAAGCGCTCTTCCAGCTTCCTCACTTCATCAACGTAAGCTTCCATCAACGGGCTCTGATAATCTTTGTTGACCTGCCTCACGACGAGCTGGGAGTCACCCCTGACGATGAGCTTCCTGATCCCAAGGTCTGCCGCGATCCTGAGACCGGCAAGCAATCCTTCATACTCTGCCGTGTTATTGGTCGATCTCTCCCGGGGAAAATGCATCTGGATGACGTACTTGAGGTGCTCTCCGGTGGGTGCGACAAGCAGCACACCGGCACCGGCGCCTTGCAGCGAAAAGGCTCCATCAAAGTACATGACCCATGTTTGCCCTGATTCCTTCCCGGGGGTCACTGATTCTTGAACTTCGTCGTCTGGCGTTGGCGTCCATTCTGCAATGAACTCTGCCAAGGCTCTGCTCTGGATAGTTGAAGTACTTTCGAACCTGAGACCAAAGCATGACAGCTCCAACGCCCACTCTACAATCCTGCCAGTCGCTTCCGGGTTCCGGAGAATCCGTTGCAACGGAAAGCGAGTGACGATGGTGATCTCATGTGCTTGGAAGTAATGGCGCAGCTTCCTCGAGGCCATGAGAAGGCCGAAGAGCAGCTTCTGCACACCAGAATATCTCGACCTAGCCCCCTGCAACAGGGAGCTGACGAAATAGACTGGGCGCTGCACCATCTTCTTCTTCTGTGCTGCTAAACTTGACTGCGCAAATCCTTCCTTGCCGGCACCAGACTCTGCCGGGGCTGCCCCCGGCAAGCCGCTTGGCGGGCCTGCCGTTGCCGCTGCATCCTCCTCTGCTTCTCTCTCCGCCACCAGCGCAGCACTAACCACTTGATTTGTTGCCGCTAGATATAGTAGCAACGGCTCTTGTGGCCTAGGCGCGACTAGTACTGGCGAAGAAGAGAGGTACCTCTTCAAATCCTGCAGCGCTGCCTCCGCTTCCGGAGTCCACTTCATTGGACCTGCCTTCTTCAAAATTTTGAAAAACGGCAGGGCGCGCTCAGCAGACTTTGAGATGAACCTGCTCAAAGCAGCGACGCAGCCGGCGAGGCGGCGCACATCCTTGACTCGTCTTGGTGCTTCAATCTGCTCAATTGCTTTGATCTTGTCGGGATTAGCTTCAATTCCACGCTGAGATACAAAGAACCCGAGAAGCTTGCCGGATGGAACACCAAACACGCACTTCTCCGGGTTGAGCTTCAGGTTGATCCTACGCAAATTTGCAAATGTCTCCTCCAGATCTTGAATGAGCGTTGCTTTGTCCTTGGTTTTGACCACTATGTCATCCATGTAAGCTTCCATATTTCTATGGAGCTGGGTCTCGAAACCGATCTGGACAGCTCTAGCGAAGGTCGACCCAGCACTTTTCAGCCCGAAAGGCATACGCAAGAAGCAGTATGTGCCACATGGGGTGATAAATGCGGTCTTCTCTTCGTCTTCTTTCGCCATGAAGATCTGGTGATAGCCTGAGTATGCGTCAAGGAATGACAGCAGATCGCAGCCGGCAGTGGAATCCACAATCTGGTCGATGCGCGGCAAGGGAAAAGGATCTTTTGGGCAGGCTTTATTGATATCTGTAAAGTCAATAAATAGCCTCCATTTACCATTCGCCTTGCGCACAACAACTGGATTGGCCAACCACGTAGGATGGAGGACTCCTCTAACCAGGCCTGCCGCCTCAAGCTTCTTGATCTCTTGTGCAATAAACTCTTGCCGCTCCAAAGCTTGCTTCCGCACCTTCTGCTTCACGGGCCGCGCGTGAGGACAGACAGCTAGGTGGTGCTCAATTACCTCCCTGGGAACACCGGGGATGTCAGACGGTTGCCATGCAAACACATCGACATTCGCCCGCAGGAAGGCAACGAGCGCGCTTTCCTATTTGTCATCAAGGGTGGAACTTATGGTGAAAGTTCCTCCCGTCCCGTCCTCCTTGGCAGGCACCTTCTTGGTCTCAGGCGGAGCTGCCTTGGATTTCTTGGTCTGGCTGGCAGAGCTCCCAGGTGCATCCTCGACGGTAGCGCAGCACTGCGGAGAGGCGCGCTTGCCGGAGTTTGTACCAGGGGTCTTGCCGGGCTTCTTCTTGCCGGGATCTTGAACGGCAGGAGCATGCGCCTTGGCGGCGGACGTTGCAACTGCTTCCCGGTAGAGCTTGTCGGTGCAAATGAGCGTGTCTTTCTTGTCGGAGTGGACAGTGATGACACTCATCGGACCGGGCATCTTTAGGACGTTGTAGGCGTAATGCGATGCCGCCATGAACTTGGCCAGCGCGGGGCGGCCAAGGATCCCATTGTACGGCAACGGAATCTTGGCGACGTCGAAGACGACCTTTTCCGTCCGAAAGTTTAGCTCGCTGCCGAATGTTACCGGCAGCGTGATCTTGCCCTTGGGCTGGTATCTTCCTGGATTGACCCCTTGGAAGGAGCCTGTCTCTTCGAGGTCTTCATCAGGAATTTGCAGCCTCTTGAGGACGTCCGGCGAGATGAGATTCAGGCCGGCACCACCGTCAACCAACATCTTCGTTACCTGGAGGTTGCGAATTGTTGGCGAGACCAACAACGGCAAGCATCCGACAGCGGTAGTGCGATCAGGGTGATCCTCGGCATCGAAAATGATGGGCGTGTGGGACCACCCCAGCGGCTTCTGCGTATCAATAGAGGGCTCGGCCGCAAGAATCTCACGCGCCCACCGCTTGAGCTGGCGGTGAGAAAGATGCAGGGAGGCGCCTCCGTCGACGCACATAACCTCTGTGGCCTTCTGAAACTCCCGCTCGCTAGACTCGTCATCGCCCTCATCTGCATCTTCATCTCCTTCTTTCCTGCCGCGGCCCCGAGCAGGCTTCTCTTGCCGCTGTCCAGGCTTGCCGCGTCGTCCTCCTCGACCGCGCTTCCTGCCGGACCCTCCGGCACCATCTTGGGCTCGCTCCTTGTCGCGTCGTTCGTACTCGGCGTGCTGCTTCGCGGCAAGCTCCTCTACTTGCCGGCAGTCCTGGAGGTCGTGGCCCTTGGTTCGGTGGATCTTGCAGTACTGCTTGCCGGATCCTTCTGGCTTATCGGCAGCCGCCAAAGCCTGACACGCCGCACACCCGGCAACCTCCTTGCCGGGGTCGTCGGTCTTGGACTTTTTGGCGGTGCCGATGTTGCCGGAACTTTCAACGGCAAGCACGGCCTTGCCTTTGCGCTTCCTGTTCTTCCGCTTCCCTTTCTTTGCCGGGGCAGGAGTGTCATCGCTCTCGGAGTTGACTCCAGCACCGGCGTTCTCGCCGGGGAGTCTCCTCCCTTCCTCCGCCCGGGCGCACTTGTCGGCCAAAGCGTAGAGCTCGGCGACATCCTTGACCTTGTTCATCGCCAGCTCCTCCCGCATCTTTCGGTTGCGCACGTTCTGATGAAAGGCGCTGATAACGGCGGCAGGATGAATGTCAGGGATATTGTGTTGGACGCGGGTGAACCTCTGTATATACTTGCGCAAAGTTTCGCCTTCTTTCTGAGGAATGATGTGCAGATCACTCTCCTGGCCAGGAGCTTGATGGCCGCCGGTGAAGGCGCCAACAAACTGATGGCACAGGTCGGCCCAAGAAGAGATGGAATTCTCGGGCAGGTGCATCAACCACGATCTCACGTTGGGCTTCAGCACCAACGGAAAATAGTTAGCCAGCACCTTATCGTCACGAGCCCCGGCAGCCTGCACCGCGATGGTGTAGATGCTCAAGAACTCGGACGGATGAGTCTTGCCGTCGTACTTCTCCGGTACTTCCGGCTTGAAGGAGCGGGAGCTGGGCCACTGGACTTGCCGCAGCTCACGAGTAAACGCTGGACAACCCACCTCGTAAGGTAGGTAGCCAGGATACCCTGGCGCGGGCTCGTCAACAGTGATCCCAGCGCGCTTGTCGGACTGGCGACGCGCTTCCCTTCGGCGCTCGATGGTGGTTCGAGCGTCCTCCTTCTTCCGTTCCCGAAGAACGTGACGCTGATCGCGGCGAACCCGCGGATCAGACGACGCCGTGGAATCATCCTCACGGGCGCTGGTCCGCCGAGTTATCGACCGCTCTTGACGCAACGGAGGGGAACGCAACGTGGTCGTTCCAGCTCCGGTCTTCTCTCCATCGGCACGCACCAGCCTAGACGACGGCAGCCGCGAGGGTTCACCCTGCTGCGGCACGTCGTTGTTGGCTAGGCCGATGAGGCTCTGGATAGCAGCTCGCCACTCGTCTAGCTTCTCCGCGGCGGGAGGGAAGTCTAGGAGCAGCTGAGCCCGCGCCAACGCCTCTGCAGGCGTAGGCGGCGGCGATAGGTGCGAAGAACGTGAGGTGCTCAAACTCCTAACCGGGTTAGAAGGAGCATCATCACGACTCTGCACCCGCGCGCGGCCTCCACCAGCGCGCTGGCGTGGATCTTGGCCCTGCGCACCCTGGGAATGATGTACAGGGGACTTCCCATGCGGACGCCCAGAACCACCAACATCTTGAGGCCGCACGTCACGCGCGTCCTGAGAAGGTCGCGGTGCATGCGCCGGTGTATTCGTCCTGGAAGGCGCCGCTCCATCCTTGGATGTCGCTGCACCACCCGCAGGTTGCGCAGCTCCATCCCTGGACCTGTTGCTCGTCCGGCTCGGATTGCCGGAACGCCGTGGAAGCTCGGAGCCTCCACCTCCTCCACCCGCGCCTACCCCGTCGCCTGTGCGCGCAGCATCAGGTACGACGGACGCAGATGGACCAACCGCCATGAAACCCTTCTTCTTGGGAGCCATGGTGATGAAAATGATCGAAGATCTGACGCGCTGATCGCTAGATCAGGTTCGCACAACCTCGATCCCCCTACCTGGCGCGCCAAAGATGTCGTGGGAAACGAACACCTATGGGATCGCTATCGAGCAGATCCCTTTACGGTTCGGCAAGGGGAGAGGATTGCACGAAGAGCAGAACTAGCGAACAGCACACGGGGAATTTACCCAGGTTCGGGCCGCACGGATGCGTAAAACCCTACTCCTGCTTTGATGGTATTATTGTGGATATTCTTGGCCAAGTTCTGGGAGCTACAGTAGCAGCTACGCATGCAGAATGAGCTTCCGAAGTGCCCCCCCCATAGCTATGCCTTGGGCCTCCTTTTTATATGAGTCAAAGGGGCTACCACAGTGGCGTAAGGGATAAGGTATGAGGTGGGAAGTAGCTACAGGGTCACTACAGTGTTATCATACCTAACCCTGACGGCTTAGGACAAGCTCATTAAATGCACCGTGAGGTGCCCGTCGAGGTGTCCCTCAGCGTCTCGGGCTTGGAAAAGCTTTACAGGGGATGGGCAAAAGCAGCCATCCCATCAGCACCGCTTAAGCATCTCGTGGCCAGCATCGCGCCACGTCACCATGAGGACAAACCCTAAACGACAAGGCTGGCCGCTGCGCAGGAGCGATAGCGCTACACTATGCAGAGCCTTGCCGGGGCTGAATCCTTGCCGGGCCCGGGGCTTGCCGGGTCCGATGCTTGCCGGGACCGGGGCTTGCCGGGCCCGGGTCTCGCCGGCCGCGAGGCCTTGCCGGCAAGGGTCTTGCCGGGCCTTCGCACCCCTTTGGCCTTCTGCCTTCTGGTCCGGTCGTTGACTTGAACGTCTCTTCCCGGCAAGGCTTGCCGGGTTCCTGGCTTGCCGGCTCGCTCCTCGCCGGCAAGCACTATCTTCGTCTTGAGATTGCTCCTAGCTATTCCCCGGCAAGGCCTGCCGCGGTTCGGCTACAACTGCCCGTACACAAGTAAGGGGTACTAAAGGGGCCCATACTTTAGTACACCGACAGAGAGGCACCTATGAAGAAGATGAACCCCTTCGTGATTGTGTTTAGATTGGATCTTGAGGTTCTGGAACTTGTGGAGACTGGAATTGTGTTTCGTCGACTCCCCTAGGGTTTTCTGAATATTTGGGAATTTATAGGCGTCAGAGGCGGTGGAGGGGGGCCCCGTGAAGGGCACAACCCACCAGGGCGCGCCAGGGGCCCCCTGGTGCCCATGTGGGTTGTGGCCTCCACAGCCCACCTCTCTGGTATTTCTTTGGCCCACTGGGTGTCTTCTGGTCCAGAAAAAATCTCCAAAAAGTTTCGTCGCGATTGGACTCCGTTTGGTACTGATATTCTGCGAAGTAAAAAACAAGCAAAAACATCAACTGGCACTTTGGCACTATGTCAATAGCTTAGTCCAAAAAAAATGATATAAAGTTGTTATAAAATGATTGTAAAACATCCAATAATGATAATATAACAACATGGAACAAGCAAAAATTATAGATACGTTGGAGATGTATCAACTGGCAGCAGTCGCTCATCCTCGATGGACTCGAGGATGGCACGATTTTCAGTAATGAAGTACAGGTCGGCGCATAGCTTGACGAGGGCGGCAACATTAGCGCGTTCCGCCTCGAACTCCACCACTACCGCGTGATGTTGTTCATCCATGACGAAGTGGAACGACTACCACACGTGTGCCATTCTGAACACATGGCCGTTGGTGTTAACTATTGGGACCGTCGGGATCGCCTGTCAACATCCGAGCACAGAGCTTCCCCCTCATTGTCCACAGCCGACCTCTGCTACGTTCTGAGCGCGACATTTAGACGTCAAAAGCTGGTAGCAGGTGATCTTCGTGTGCACCTTATCAGATTATGAGCTCGAACACGGACGAAACGGGGTCATGCATGGTGTGACGACACATTACCCGGGGGGGGGGGGGGGGAGGGTGGTGATGTGAGGGTTAACAGGGTTTCACCCACTTAATAGACGAAGCTTGACCTCTCTAGCGGCACGCCGGACCAGCGCCATGAATGCCGATAACAAATTGGTAAGCTCCGAGGCAGACCGATGTGTCTATGCTAGTCCAGCTTGTCGGTTCGACATGACGGGCACATCCGGGCGGCCTCAAATCCGTCCCACATATAGGCTGAATATGAGGGATGTCAGGCAACCCAAACGCACAAGTTGGCTTTGGAGGGTCCGGTTAGGTGGCGTTTTTGGGTCCGGGCAATGTCCGGGTTGTTCGTCGGACATTAGGAGGAAGTGACAGTTTGGTTGTAGATGCTATAATATGTCCACCCCTAATCGCATGATCACTAATATCTTTAGACAAGCAACTCAAAAAATATCTTAAAAACCAATTTCGATGGTAAGGTAAAATACGGCTTATAAAATGAACTTGGACCAAATGTGGTGTAACAAAACAAAGGCATAAACAAAGCCCAATAAGATACGAAAATTCATGAAATCACCAATTAAAGGTACCCCTTTCAAATGTCACTCTCCACCTGATGCTAACAAATGGCATAATGTATGTAAGATCAGTTGTCGAGACCAGTGAGTTTCCTTTTTTCGAGTAGATTCATTTTTTCAAATGGTTTATCTTTTAAACCGTGCGTCTAAATCCCCGACCGTTTTCACAGTCGGATTTCTTACGACTAGATTTTGAAAACTAGATCTCATGTTAATATATTTCGATTAACTTGTTTTTACGGAAAAACTGAAAACCAAGGAAAAATAGGAGAACAAAAAAGCAAAAATAAAAAACAAAACGGGAAAAATGGTAATAAGAAACACAAAAGGAAATAAAAAATCAAAGCCTGCAAGCACAACTGCATATTTGACTTTTCTGAGAAGCACAAACTGTATTTTTTTTCTTTCTTTTAGTAAACATAACATATGCATCTCGCGCGGAAGCCCAAGCTATGTTTTTTCCTCTTTCAAGAAAGCACTGCTCTATTTTTCTCTTTTGGAAATCACATCTACGCTTCTCACGGAAGCAAGGTTGTACTTCTCACGGTTGTGTTTATTTTTCAGGAAGCACAACTGCGCTTCTAGGAGAAACATATGTTGTGCTCCTCACGAAAATGCCTTGCTTCCAAATGACAATCTATAATATAAAATCCAAAAGACATGAAAAATATAATAATAACTCCAAAAATAGAGACAACCCTGACACGTGATGGCGGCTGGGCGCAACACTAGATACCCTCCCAAACAAAAAAAATGGGTAATTTTTTCGGGAGCCCTCAAGGAAAGTTGCTCTCGAAAATTCTCATCATCATCACCTCTGACAAATACATATGGGCCAACGAGTTAAGGCCCAACTCAGCGCATCTCGATCTGAGCCGTCCATCCCTCCTGGTTAGGGTTCCTTTCCGACCTCTATAAGTACCACGCGAGAGCCATCCTCGTACACCTCCGCCGCCGCAGCAAGCAGATACCGAGTCCCAGTCCGCCTGCTGCGCCGCCACCTCCGCGATGAGGGCCAAGGTTCGTTCCCGATTCGCCTCCACCTTTTGATCCGACTGCTCGATGCGATCTAGTGGTTCTATGCTGTTGCTCGCCATGTAGCGCGCGCGCGCGCTCGGTAGTAGTAGCTGCTTGTTTGCGGTTCTCTGTGATGATGAAAACAGATGACGAGTCCGATGCAATCCATTCTATAAAACCATGTGGACAATCGAGGCATTTGTCTGAGAGAACATCGGATTTTGTAGATGTAGCTTGTTTGTTTGAGTGTAGATGTGCTTTGAATTGATCGGGTTCTTTTTTCTTGGTGGTTCTCTGTGATGATCAACACTGATTAGATGTCCGATACAATCCATTCCATTCAACCGTGGGGACAACACGAGGCATTTGTCTGAGAGAACTCTGATTTTGTTCAAACTTTTGATTGTGATTGCTGCTGCGTACACCGTAGATCTAGTGTGTGTGATTCTCTTGATAAGGTTAGATTTGCTTGGCCGCCTGTGTCACTCAAGTCAAATCGTTGATATTTCTTGGGTTATTTTTCTCTATGATGATGAAAACAGATGACGAGTCTGATGTAATCCATTCTATTAAACCGTGTGGACAATCGAGGCATTTGTCTGAGAGAATACTTTTCATGCCCATCTGCCTTTCTCTTCTCTGTTCTAGTCATAATGTGTGTGCACGTGTGTCTTCATAAGATTGGGTTATCTTGGCTGCTTGTGTTTGGTATATGTAGCTGATATCGCTGTTTTAGTTCTCTATGATGATGAAAACAGATGACGAGACTGATGTAATCCATTCTATTACACCATGTGGACAATCGAGGCATTTGTCCGAGAGAACATTGATTGCTTAGCATTTCCTTTGCTCAATTTTTCCCACTGATTTTTGTATGATAAGGAAGACAATTGTTGTCTGATATATTTGATTATAAAATCCTCCTACTCATTCTGAATGTCAAACCGACTGCAGATCTGCTTTGCTTAACTAGTTGTTAGATATCATAAGAATAGTTGTTTATATTTGCCTTTGAAATTGACTTTACTTTGGGAAATGATGAAGAACAATTGGTCCGTGTTTCTGAAAATCACATGATGATATCCAATGAAACACTCATCTTCTGATTCTGAATCACATTATACTATCTTTCCAATTTCGTAAAGGAATTGTTATTATATTCCTATGCATCTCCTTGAGTGCTCATTTTCTCACTGTTTTTTGTATAATTGCGTTGCTGGCATGATGAGGAAGACAATTGTTGTCTGATCTATTTGATGATAAAATCCTCCTACTCATTCTGAATGTCAAGCTGACTGCAGATTCTACTTAGCTCAACTAGTACTGTAGATATCTTAACATAGTTGTTTCCTATTTGCCTTTGAATTGACTTAAGTTTGGGAAAATGATGAAGAACAATCGGTCCGTGTTTCTGAAAATCACGTGATGATATCCAATGAAACACTCAATCTTCTGATTCCCAAATTCCGTACTACTATCTGAATTTTCATATTAGAATTATTATTATGTTCCTATGCATCTCCCAGAGTACCACTATGCAATTTGTATTAATGAACTGTGCGGCTACTATAATTTGCAGTGGAAGAAGAAGAGGATGAGGAGGCTCAAGCGGAAGCGCCGAAAGATGAGGCAGCGATCCAAGTAGGCGAACAACGAGGAGAAAGCTTAACCTTTTATCAATGCACCAGTCTGTTGGGATGATAATGTCATTTGGTTCCTGATATGTCTGGGTTGTTCTGATATTGGGGGATGCCAACCCTTGTAACATGAAGATGATTATATGCTTTCCTTCAAAGCTGGATATTCGGCTTAAGAAATATTATCGGCTATTTTTGATTTGTTGCCCTGCCCGTTCCTTCTTTTCTGGTATGCATCGGACGTTTTTGTCTCAGTTTGTTTTGTTTCCATTCGCTTCTTGAAAGCATATTCACAGCTGGAATTGCTTCGATTACTATTCAGTGCCTACATCAAGCAGTCCTCATCATGGAGCTCTGCCTCTGCTGCTCTGGTCTGTTGTTTGTTCCAGGCGCATAAATGATGACAATACCACACTTCCAATCGAAATTCCTATGAGATTGACGTTCTAAGAAAAAGACAGAGACAATCAGTTTATTATCTTCTCTTAGTTTTTAGGAGAGCGTTTTTCCTTTGCAAAAGAGAACCTTTCTCCTTCACTGTACTCCCTCCGTTTTAAAATAAATGTCTTATATTATATCTAGTACAAAGTTGAGACCTTATTTTACGATGGAGGTAGTACTTGCCATCTATTAATCATGGACCTATGCAGCGGTTTCGTCTGTTTTGAATGTACTTATGATAAATCTTTGAAGTGGTCCTTTTTGCATTAAAAAAAAATGCAAGTCGTCTCTATCTATAGAGAGAGTGTGTGTAAGAGCGTCTCTAGGAAATCTTGTAAAATGGTACAGGTTAAAAAAATGCACTTATAGATCCTGTAAAATAATAGATCCCATAATTTTCATTACAGGTTTTGTATATTAAAGCAACCATGCGTAATATGTGGAGTTTTCGAGCTGTTTTTGAGGGAACCGGTCAACGCCGGAGCAAAGGGCATGGCGACATCGTGCGTGAGAGAGAAAGAGCTCGCAGCGGCGACGGAGCAAGCGGCAGGCCGGAGCGGTGTCGTTTTGGCCGGCCAAGAAGAAGCGGGACATGTATATTATTTGTAGTTTTTACATGACGTGTTTTCACAGGCGCTGCTAGAGATGCTTTGGGGGGACACAAAATACATTGGTGCCATCAGTTCGGATGGCCCGCTAGGGTGCAACTTTTAGGCCATGGCCTCATCTGTTAGCATCCATGCTGCAGCCAGCGCTCGCCCATGCACTCTAGTTTGAGTGCTTGAGCGAGAATAATCTCGTGATTGGGTGGATAAAAGTCGGGCAAGCCATCGACCCTCAAGGACGCATACCAAACATCCTCCAAACAACATCGACACCATGTGACCAGGAACCAAACCAAACAACCCCGACAATCGTCAATGTTTAACATGTTTTCATGATGCCACTCATTCCGAAGTCATGATGCCACTCATTCCGAAGTCATGGTGCTTGACCAGGAACCAAACCAAACAAAAGAGGCTAAAATGTGTTGAACATGTGTTTGGCTAGGATGACAAACATTGTTAATCATATGTCCCAAGAATGCGCGCGTGTGTGAACCTACTTCTAGAAAGGGAACTGCAAAGATGATACTATATACTACTTGTGGTCAGGTACCTGAGGTAATAAGCTTGCACATGGCGAAGTTATTTTCAAGTCCCTCCCCACAGCTTTGATGGCTCTAAGTACTGTTGCAATCATGAATGGCGGTAGGTGACTAATAGAAGATATCAATCTATTACTATTTCACTATTTTTTTTCACTGGAATCTACCATTTTGCTAGACAGCTAGAGCTGGCAAAGAGGTCGTGCTCAAGGTTGGGGCTTGACATATTTCACAATTGAGTGAAAATATGCTTCTGCGTCACAGGTTAGCTTAAAGCCGATGTGACCAAATATCAATATTGACTCGTGGACACTTTCTAGACAATGGAAGAATCATAGGATGAAACATTCAGTACACACACCTAATTTTGGTATGTGTGTACATAGAAATAGCAACCGTGCTACACCATGATATGCTAATCTTGAAACATTTACTTAATTTAAACCACCGACAAGAAGCAACACATATTTTGCTCTGTGGTTGCTACTACATATTAGATGTAGTGTGTGTGCACGTGTTGATAAGAGAAGATTTGCTAGGCCACCCATGAGCCATGACATTCAAGCCAAATCGTCGTTATTTCTATGATTATTGTTCTCTACAATGATGAACAAAGGTTAAGAGTCTGATGTAATCTATTATACTAAACCGTGTGGAATATTGAGGCTTTTGTTTGGGAGAATACTTCTTAAACTTGCCTCAGCCTTTCTCTGCTTTTTTAGTCATTATGTGTGCGTATGTGTTTTGCTTGACTACTTGTGTTAGGTATAAATAGATGATATTGTTGTGTTAGTTCTTTGTGGAGATTAAAACATATGACAAGTGTGATGTAACTCATTCTACTAATCCATGTGGATAATCAAGGCATTTTGTCTGAGAGAACATGCTTAGTCTTTAACTTTGTGACTCCATTTTAGGATTAACTGTATTGTTGGCCCAATGTGGAAGACAATTGTTGTATGATCTACCTGGTGATAGAATCTTCCTACTTATTCTGAAGTTCAAAACGACTGCATATATGCTCTCTTTCGGAGAAAGATTCACCACACCATTTCGGAGAAAGATTCAACACACAATGGACCGTGATATTCACCACACCATTGCGACCTCCTATCCGGTGGCTGCTCCCGACATCATCCATGATGCACACACAAGGAATGAGCTCTCACCCCCTCATTGTCCTGGTCATCTACTATACTTTCATGCCCCGCGGCCTCCGTCCACCGCGACGGAGCATCCTCTTGTACATTGTTACATCCTCTTACACAAGGAAAGATTCATGTCACCCGTACATTGTTACCACTTTTTGCCAAATACTGGGATGTAAGATTTTTCATTATTTTCTTTACCCTTGCCTTTTGATTGTTCATTTAACCTGCCTCATCACCCAATGAGGCATATCAAATCTGAACACTCAATACTCATGTTTCCAAAAAATAAACTACACTTTATTTGTTGTCCTGCCTTGCACTCTTTACACTTAAATCATATTGTACATTGTGTACTGATGAGTTGTACATCTTTTTGGAATAATGTGCAGAGAAAGAAGAAGAGAATATGGAGGCACAGAGGAAGTGTTGAAAGATGAGGCGGCGAGCAACAAGGAGGGGAGGCTTCATATTACATCATTTCTGTCCATATGGGATAATTGGATCTTGATTCCTGCGGGGGAGTCTTCTGGTTCCTGTTATGTCCCGTTGGTCCGGATTGCGGGAGATGTGGAACTTTGTAATATGAGGATGATCCGATGAGCATATTTTTCCTCCGTAGTTGAATGTTAATCACTCATCAAATATTTGAAACACTAGAAATATAATTTCGTGCCTTCCTCTGCCCCTTTTAGTAAATTGATTGGATGCTCAGCTAGTGGTTCTTTTGTGGCACAATAGTTTCTTCGATCTTTTGGTTCAAACAAAGTCATAAAAGGTGTTTCTTTCTCTATGGCATGCTTACCCACGCGCCGTGACATGCTATTCAATGAAAGGATTGCTAATTTGCTGTCTCACTCCTAGGTTGTCGTTTTCATTTCTTTGCTACATTCATGAAAAGCAGTAGGATGTATGTCGCTCAGCTGGAGTTCGCCCTTGCATGCAGTTTGATCAGGGATTTTCATGCCCTTCGTATGTAAGGAATCTACATTAGTCAACTTGGATGTTGACCAACACACTCTTTATATATGTGAATTGTGTCACTTGGTTGAGCTACCAAAAATAGTTTGCATATTTAGTATGAAATGAGTTTGAATTTCATGGAATTATTATTCCGATGCTTAGTTACAGGAAATTGATAAAATATACATGGATGGAATTCAAGGACTGAGATTTGAGGAGTCGTTTGGATCTCAAGGAAAAATGTCTTTCAAATCTTCTAGTATGATTCCGCATGAGGTTGGCAGTCAAATTTCATTTGCAGCTACTCCAAAGGAAGCAAATTACTAACTCGTCAATAAGACATCTTCGCTCAACTCCCTTTGCTAGCTCGGGTATCCTAGCCAAGAAGACTGCAAGACTGAAGAAAAGTTTGAAGAGAAAAACTTGCATCTTGTGCACGGGGAAGATTTTGGAGTGAAGCATTAGATTTTAGTGTGCACTCCATCCACCCCGTGATAGATGTTTTCCTGGGGCCACTCATTCCAAGCAACTTATAAACTGGATAATGTGTGTGTGTGTGTGTGTGTGTACTTTTACAACACACATATTGTACCTCATGTCGATATGTGGTGTGTTTTCTTATACATGGCTCAACCAAGTCCACGACCAACCTTAATGTAGTAGATTTCATGATTGAGCATGGTTTGTTCCTAACAATTTGTTCCAACAAACTAGCTATACTACAATCATAGAGCATAAATGAGCATGCAATTTAAACCTATGAAGTATCATAAGGTGGCTGGTCATATGTGAAATGAGTAGTAGTTTGATGGTTATATATATAAAGGCACACATAGAGCAGAATGTAGTTGGTAGGTATCATAAAGTACTCCCTCCATTCTTAAATATAAGTCTTTTTAGAAATTCCCCTAAAGACTACATACGGATGTATATAGACATACTTTAGAGTGTAGATTCACTCATTTTGCTCCGAATGTAGTCCATAGTGAAATCTTTAAAAAGACTTATATTTAGGAATGAAGGGAGTAGATTTATTAAAAGCAAATGGTCACTTTGGAGGACGGGTGCATTGGAGCACTATATTTTGAATAGTGCCAAAATGCTATTTTGAAGTTTTAGAAAATTCTGAAAATAAATCAACATGTTTATATGGATGTATATTACACATGTGCAATTTTTTATGCTAAAATAAGTAACCATGTGTCGGGACCCCGATCCTAAGCCATAAGAATCTAGCATGTAACACTTCACATTACTTTGCGGCCTCACGCACGGTTATCCCCACGGCTGCCACCTTACTTGGGCCGGGACCGTTTGCGCCTTTTGACTCACGAATGTGAATATGTCGCTAGCAATCAAATGTCAAAGAACCCGGGTCGACATGACTAGTCATAGAACCCAAGTAGCACATCCGTACAGGGACAGGCATACGTAACCCAGTAATGCAGGTGTCGGTCTCAGCATATGTAGACGAGTCATAGCAAGCTACAGGGACTCCATTACGCCGTGGGACATAAATGTCATCAACTGCGCGTAGACGAGTCATAGCAGGCTACATGGACTCCATTACACTGCGAGACATTTCCCCGAAGGGACAGACACATCAGCAAAGAAGGATACATGCCGGTCGATCAATGTGTCCGGAGCAGTAGCAAGCTACCAAGGCTCAGTGGAAGCACAAAGAGGCATTTCCCCGTAAAGAGTACTACTAGAGGCACACAACTAGGTGTCGAATCCCATACATACCGTTACACGTCACACGTACGCGCGACATGTCCGATATGCATAGATACAACTATGGCATCACAACATAACCATACAACAACTCAATATTTATTTAGAAGGCTCAGAAGAGCCTTGCATAATATGTTCATACAGGTAGGGGTCACATGACCCGACACTCAAGTCATACAAACATGTTCATACAAACCAAGCGGAAGCTTAAAGCTGTCTGAGTACAGACAGTTGAAAGGTAAAAAGGCATATAGTCTGACTATCTACAACCCATCACAGGGCATCAGATCGTAGCTGGGATACCAGCTACTCGGCGTCGTCGACGTCTAGATAGAACCCACCAGATGGGTCCATGCACTCATCTGCAACAGTTATTAAGCAAACATGAGTACAATCGTACTCAGCAAGTCTTTAAAGCAGACCTAGGCTATTCATGCTCATGTTTCAACAAGGGGAGTAGTGTGGTTTATGCAGCAAGCCAGCTTTGACTCTTGGCTAGCCTATACTACGACTACCAGTTCTTTGAATAAGTTTTGAGATAGCGCACACGAGTCCACTAACACCACATCAATACACCACCATGGATCCGCTCCCGTCACCCACGAGAGTGCCATCCACGGTACTCACACTTGTCTTGAGTCTTTTAAGAGTAACCATCAAGTTATCTATGAACATCATAAGTTCTCCAAGTAGTCCATATCCGAGGACGCGGCTATTCGAACAGATTCATTACCCTGCAGGGGTGCACTTCTTCACACACGCTCTCGCCACTTATCGCTGTGTGCTCATAAAACCAGGCACCTCGGCAACCTTCAAGTGGAAGCCCAGCGAGGGAGTCGGCCACGACCGTCAATCACACAAGACCCTAGTCCAGGTTATCGCCTATTTGCGATTAAACCCGCACGGAAGTCCAGCCGAAGTTTCCGCTACGGCCTCAAACGATGTGCGCAGGGTTCCCAAGCCCACCGTTCGGGTGCCACTTGGTACACCGTGCCACTGCCTACCGCACCGCAGCCCACCCCTAGGGTCAGCGCTACGCACGGCCTCCAGCATGGCTACAAACACCAGAAACTACTTGCAACTCCTGGACAGAGGACTAGGTGGTTGATAAGTCGAGCGGGGTCATATTTCAGGGCCCAACATGTGGTAGTAACTATTCTTGGATCACAAACACGGAACTCAGTTCCTAAGAACGGTCCCAATGAGACAACCCGCTATGTACTCCTACATAGCCTCTCATCGCTACCTTTACCAAATCGAGTTCATCATTTAGTTCATCACATCAGAACAACACTGTTTCACTCTGTTTCATCACCCAGATGAATCAGACCTGACACAACTCTAAGCATAGCAAGCATAGAAAGCAGAGCAGGTAAAGCACATCAAGGCTCAAGCATCTACCAGGTATGCTAGGTTGCATGGTTTAGCTATTTACTGTGACAAAGACAGGTCATGCAGAGGAGTGGGTTCAGCTACCGCAACAGATAGACAGTAGAAGCGTTTGTCCTAATGCGATAAACAAGAGCAGGAGCGAGAGTGTGGGATGTTATCGGTATGATCAATGGGGTTGCTTGCCTTGCAGGTTGGCCGGGAGGTACTCTCCTTCAGGGGGATACTCGAGGGTATCTGATGGAGCAGAACCTACCGCGACAAATACGGAGTAACAATCAATACACAACAAGTGCAACAATATGATGCATGATCATGACATGGCAACATGCTATAGATGAGCTAATGCATCTATCATTAGAGTTAAATGGATTAAGATTGAATATAGGTTCAAAATTGTACTCCACATAATAGTCCACATATTGCATTATTGCAAAATGTCAATGTTCATCTATCTAGGTTGCTCTAACATGCATGATAATAGCACCAATGGATTCTTTGGATTTTTTTGATAATTTTTCATATATAAATTATTTCAATCTGAGCTACAGATTAATTTCTATGATTTTTATAAAATTTTAGCATTTTCTGAAATTAAATTAAATCAGAAATGTTATTACTACGTCATCACTGCATCAGCATGACGTCAGCGGTCAGCTGGCCGTTGCCAGGTCAAACCTGACAGCCAGGGCCCACACGTCAGTGGCACAGGGCTAATCCCCGGTCAAACCCGGCGCTAATTGGGCTTTGACCCCCTGTGGGGCCCTCTGTCAGCGGCTCTGGAGGCGGGTTAGCGGCTAGTTAAGCCGGCCACGTCAGCGGCGGCCGGAGGGTGGTCGCCGGCGACCATCCGACGTGGCGGAGGATCCCCGGAGGGCGCTATGGGCGGCGGATGGGCCAGCTAAGGGCACCAGAGGGTAGCCCGCAGCTGCGCGCATCCATTTGTCCCATCCACGGGCCAAGGGAACGGCCGGAGCAAGGCTGACGATGAGCTTGGCAGTCGCCGGAGCTCGGGCTTCGATCGGGTCGATGCTCTAGCGCGAAAAGAGACCGGAGCTTGGCTCCTACAGCACCTACGCAACCCTACGAGCCCGATGGAGGCCTCGGGAGGACCTCAGGGGCACCGGAACGTCGCCGGCATCGAGCCCGTGTGGCGGAGCTCCTCGGGTCTCGGGGGAATCAGCAGCTACGGCATGCAATCGAGCAGGGGAGGAGGAGGAATGGATCCAGCAGCTCACGGCGGTTGCGACGGCGTCGGAAGCGGGCTCGGGAAGGCTCTGCTTGCGGCGTATTGACGGCGGCGATCTCCGGTGACCAGAGGTGGAAGACGACCTTGGGGCGGTGATGCAGAGCTTCTGGCGATGCGCTGGTCGGCGTAAGGGGTCGAGGGCGACGAGGCGGAGCTCCTGAGCTACTCAGGGGTGAGAGGGAGCGGTCGGAGGGGCGTGTCTACAGCGGCGGCGATGCGGCAGCGGCAGCCAAGGCGACAGAGGCGAGGGAGAGCGGAGAGGGGCGACTGAGCAAGGGGAGAGCGGTCGGGGGGACCTCGTGGCGCTTCGGGCGGCCACCAGCAGCAGGCAGACAGGTAGGAGGTGGCCATGCGGCGTCGGCGCGCTCGCCACGCAGCTACTTGTCCTCCTGGAAGAGGAGGAAGAAGACCCCCTGCCCCTGGTGGGCTGGGCCGGCTTCCCTCCTGGGCCAGGCATAGGTAGGCTTTCCTTTTCTTTTTATTTTCTTTTCTGATTCAGTTCTGATATTTGTTTTGTTATTTTTGTCAGGGCTCAAACCTAGCTCCAAAAATACTAATACATTTTCTAGAGTGTAGTTTGAATATTTCAAACCTCCTCAAAATGTTTTAGCATTTTTGAACGATTAAAATAATTGTAATGCTTTATTTGACAATTTCAGTAGCATTAAAGGCTTATTTTAAAATGTTAAACTTGTTGTGAAGATTAAATGGTCCACTGATCTGTTGTTGCCAACATTTAATAAAGACCATGAACATTTTTGAAGGGCATTTTGGATTCATTGAAAATTCATCACTTTTGAATTGGTTGATTCCAGTGAGGGGTGTTGGGGTTTTTGATGATCCCCATTTCAATTTGATGCAAAATTTAGACATGATGCACATACATGCTAACACAAGCAAGGGAAGACTAGGGATGTGACAACTCACCCCCACTCTAAAGAATCTCGTCCTGAAATTTGGAGGTCGTCGGGAAGAGTGCGGGGTACTCTAGTCGAAGACAGTCCTCCCTTTCCCATGTAGCTTCTCGGAATGGTGTGACCACTGAACCTTGAGAAACTTGATGTTTCGACGTTGAGTGGTACGCTCAGCTTGATCGAGGATACGAACAGGGTATTCTCGATATGTAAGGTTATCTTGGAGATCAAGCGTTTCGTGGTCTACTTCGCGGATAGGGTCCGAGAAGCAACGCCTGAGTTGCGAGACGTGGAAGACATCATGAACCTTGGAAAGATGTGGTGGAAGTTCCAACTGGTAGGCAACCTCTCCTCGTTTAGCAAGAATGCGAAAAGGACCAATGTAACGAGGAGCCAACTTGCCCTTAATACCGAATCGTTGGGTACCCTTCAGAGGTGTAACCCGAAGGTAAGCCTTCTCGTCAACTTCAAAGGTCACAGCCTTATGATGACGATCATATTGGCTCTTTTGACGAGATTGGGCTGTTTTCAACTTTTCACGAATAATGCGAACTTGCTCTTCTGCATCCTGGATCATATCCGGGCCAAAGAGTTGCCTCTCTCCCGTTTTTGACCAGTTAAGAGGTGTTCGACACCTTCGTCCATAGAGAACTTCAAAAGGGGCTTTGCCCAAGCTTGACTGATAACTATTGTTATAAGCAAATTCAGCAAATGGCAGGCACTTCTCCCAATTCATGCCGAATGATATAACACAAGCTCTAAGCATGTCTTCCAGGATTTGATTGACTCGCTCTACTTGACCACTTGACTGCGGATGGAAAGCAGTGCTAAAGGATAGATGAGTCCCCATAGCATTTTGGAAACTTTCCTAGAATCGGGAGGTAAAGATACTTCCACGGTCTGAGTTGATCTCCAAAGGAACACCATGAAGAGACACTATTCGAGAGATATATAGATCCGCTAGCTGACTAGCGGTTATACTCTCGCGAACAGGAAGAAAATGAGCCACTTTGGAAAGACGGTCAATGACCACAAAGATAGCATTATTCCCTCTCTTGGTCCTGGGAAACCCGGTGATGAAATCCATACCGACCTTGTCCCATTTCCATTCAGGAATAGATAAGGGTTGAAGGGTGCCAGCAGGCCTTTGATGTTCTGCCTTAACACGACGACAAACGTCGCAGTTAGCAAAGAACTGAGCAATTTATCTCTTCATTCGGGTCCACCAGAACCTCTGGCGTAGGTCCTGATACATTTTGGTACTACCAGGATGAATTGTGAGAGGAGAATCATGAGCCTCCTTAAGGATCAGTTGTTGTAGATGTTGTTTCTTAGGAACCACCAAGCGATTCTGGAAGAAGACAACACCCCGATCATCTATCGAGAAGCATTTAGCATTACCTCCTTTAATGTTCTTCTTAATCCGGGAAATCCCGGTGTCATGCTTCTGGGCTTCTATGATTTGATCCGTAAGAGTAGGTTTCGCCACCAGGGTGGAAAGGAATCCTTGAGGAACAATGTGAAGATTTAACTTCCGAAATTCCTCATGGAGAAGCGGTTGACCTTGTTGTAACATCAGATTGTTACAATAAGACTTACGACTTAGTGCATCAGCCATGACATTGGCTTTCCCCGGGGTGTAAGTTATCCCTAAGTCGTAATCTATGATCAACTCAACCCAACGTCTTTGCCTGAGATTCAAATCCGGTTGGGTGAAGATATATTTCAGACTTTGGTGATCAGTGTAAATCTCGCAACGATTACCCAGAAGGTAATGTCGCCACGTTTTAAGTGCATGGACTACAGCTGCAAGCTCAAGATCATGTGTTGGATAATTATCCTCATGTGGACGCAACTGTCAAGATGCGTATGCAATCACATGACGATCTTGCATGAGAATGCAACCTAATCCTTGTCGCGAGGCGTCGCAATAGATAACAAAGTCCTTAGAAAAATCTGGTGGCACCAACACGGGTGCAGAAGTCAGGCGTCTTTTCAGTTCCTGAAAACTATACTCGCATTGTGGAGTCCACTCGAACTTTTTATCTTTCTTGAGGAGTTCAGTAAGAGGTTTCGCAACCTTGGAGAAGTTCTCGACAAAGCGGTGACAATAGCTCGCTAAGCCAAGGAAACTCCGAACTTGCTTAACCGATTCAAGTTGAGTCCAATCAAGGACGGCCTGAACTCGCTCGGGATTGACAGCAATGCCCTTGCCAGAGATCACATGACCTAGATAGGTCACTTCTGGTAGCCAGAATTCGCACTTGGAGAATTTGGCATACATGCGATGCTCTCGAAGTTTCGTCAATACCAGCCTGAGATGCTCGGCATGATCTCGTTCATTCTTCGAGTAGATGAGTATATCGTCGAGGTAAACCATGACGAATTTATCCAAATACTCCATGAAGATCGAATTCATCAAACGAGAGAAGGTGGCTGGAGCATTGGTTAATCCGAAGGACATGACGGTGTACTCGTATTGTCCATAACGAGTAACGAAAGCCGTTTTTGGAATGTCCCCGTTCCTAATTCTGATTTGATGGTATCCCAACCTCAAATCCATTTTGGAGAAGACTGAGGATCCAGCGAGTTGATCATACAAATCGTTGATCCTGGGGAGCGGATACTTGTTCTTGATTGTGACCATTTTCACTGGTCGGTAATCTACAACCATCCGGTCCGTTCCATCCTTCTTCTTGACGAAGAGGACGGGGCAAGCCCAAGGAGAAGAACTAGGGCGGATGAATCCCTTTTTCAAGGCCTCATCGAGTTGTTTCTTTAGCTCGGCTAGTTCTAAGGGTGCCATCTTATAGGGTCTTCTGGCTATTGGTACAGTCCCTGGAATGAGGTCTATCACAAACTCTACATCTCTGACAGGTGGAATACCTGGCAGTTCCTCTGGGAAGACATCCGGGAAGTCACGGACCACCGGAATATCCTCAAGTTCTGGAAGAGGGTTAGCATTGAGAGAATAGAGTTGGCACTTAGCCACTCGAGTTGAAAAGGTGACTATCTCACCTGAAGGATGTGTAAGTTGAACATTCCCAGAATGAGTATTAGTCTTAGCATAATGGCCTTTCATCCAGTCCATACCCAAGATGATATTGATGTCCGAAGACTTCAGAGCTATCAAGGAATCCAAAAAGACTAGCCTATCCACGAGAATCTCATTGTCATGGCTCACTCTAGAAGTTTGCCATTTTGATCCAGGAGTCTGAACTACTAAAGGAGTAGGCATATCACAAAAGGTCATGTTATGCAACTGTGCATAACTTTCTGAGATGAAAGAATGAGATGCACCAGTGTCAAATAGAACAGATGCTGGATGACTATTGACAAGGAACGTACCAAGCACAACATCAGGGTCATCATGGGCCTCTTCAAGGGTGACATTGTTCACATGGCCACGAGCAGGAGTTGGTTTCACGTAATAAGCCTTGCCCGGCTTACCACGTCCAGCTGACTTGGCGTTGTTCTGGGGACACTCACGAGAATAGTGTCCAGGTTCTCCGCATTTGTAACAGATCACAGTTGAAGACCTCGGAGCAGCATTAGCAGCATTTCCACCATAGGGCTTGACTGGAGGGTTGTTCTGATTTGGGCGAGGCGCCTCATAGGATGGCCTCGCAGTGTACCTTGATGGCAGGGCAGTGTTGGGCACCCACACCCGGCGCTTATTGGAGCCTAAGCCGGATGAGGAGCTGAAGTCACGAGAATGCTTCTTGGATGCATCGTAGTCGGTCTATCCAGTCTCGGCATTGATAGCCTTGTTGACAAGAGCCTGGAAGGTAGCGCACTCATGCAGGCGCAGATCACGTCGGAGCTCGGGGTTAAGTCCCTTGCGGAACCTAGCTTGCTTCTTGGCGTCAGTTGACACCTCCTCCAGTGCATAGCGTGCAAGATTACCGAACTCACGGCTGTAAGCATCCACTGTCAGCTTACCCTGAGTGAGGGCACAGAACTCCTCTCTCTTACGGTCCATCAGACATTCAGGAATATGGTGGGTGCGGAAAGCACTGCAGAAGTCAACCCATGTAGTAGCGGGGCCCTCTGGGCGCATAGCCTCATAATTTTCCCACCACTGACTGGCGGGTCCTTCAAGGAAGTATGCGGCAAAGTTAACCTTATCCGCTTCAGCCACATTTGCAGAACGAATCTTGCGGGTCATGCTGGAAAGCCAATCATCCGCATCAAGGGGGTCGATGGAATGATGGAACTTTGGTGGATAGAGCTTCACGAAGTCATTGAGGGACATAGCATCAATACGCTCATTGCGGGGAGGGCGTGCTGTATTCTGCTCAATACGCTCTAGCAGCCTGTTAGTCTCTCTCTTGTTGCGTTTTGCCTCAAGCATCACCTCCGCCAAAGATGGCGGATGAGGCAGGTTCTCTTGCCTTGCTCCACTACCCTCGCTGTCGTGGTTTTGTCACGGCAGATGTCCTCGTGAAAGGACTTAGGTTCGAGGCCATCACTAAGGTGAGCTCGAAGGGGTTGATCGGAATCGAGAGACAAGAGTTACCCAGGTTCGGGCCCTCGGAAAGAGGTAAAAGCCTACGTCCTGCTTTGTGTTGTATTGACTGAGTATCGATTACAAGGGAGCGAGTTCGCTTGACCTAGCTATCGATGAGTTGTTTCGTGGCCCAAGCCGCCCAGGTAACCCGCCCTTATATACATGGGTTAAGGCCCCTGAGCTTACAAGAGTCCGGGCCGGGTTATACTTGACCACCGACCTCGCCTCTAACTATACATGCCTTATCTAGCAAGTCGCCCCCGGCGGCTCAAGCCCACCGGGTTACATCCTTTCTTTTGGCTCTGGGCCTCCTGGCCCATTGGATAAGCTTACTCCTAATCTTGTCATAAGCCGCCAACCGCATGACCCGGCCCCACCTGGGCGGGTCTCATCCTGGGGTTATATCCCCAACATTAGGCCCCAGATTGATTTGAACCGGTTCATGTCAATCTTTAATCTTCTGGTTGGCGAGTCTTGCCTTCTTTTATAATCTTCATGACCCGCCGAAAAACGGGCGATCGTTGCGTCTGACAAGCTTGCATGACTCGCCGTGACGTCATCAGAAAAATAAAAAAAGATTCCTCTGACGTTAGAACGGATCTTCGTCATTAATATGACCAGCCCGAAAATCGAGGCGTCTTCTTAGTTTAATCATCATCGTGCCCCCTCAATTCCCGCACCGGACTGTTTGAAAGACCGTTATGCCCTTATAAATAGGCACGTGGGGTCATCGTTTTCATTTTCCCCCGCCTCCAGCTTCTTCTTCTTCCTCCGAACGCCCGCGCCGCCGAAGCCAGTCGCGCCGCTCGATCTTCGTCGTCTTCACCGACATTGGCCGCTGCATTAACCTGAGACGAACCAGAGCTCCCGCGCAGCCGCCGCACCTTTAAGGTTCCAATCCTGCCCCCTGCAGATCTGCACTAGGGTTTCTTTGAATCCATAGAGTTCGTCGGTGTTCATCACCATTCGCGGGAGCGCTCTTCGTCGATTGGTGGAAAACACCTTCTTTGAAGCCTCGCGATACTGCCGGAATCCCGCGGCCGCTTGCTCCGCACTTACGCCGTACTCATTATAGATCTGTAACTTGTATGAATCGGAGTAACGACCACCTGTTCTTCCGCTAGTTCTTTTAAGGCTAGAATACTTTTCTTTTTTCCTCGCCCGTAGATCGTGGATCCGTAGCTGTAGTTGCGGAAGTTGTTTCTCAACACTTAGTCATTTTTCTCAATATGCGCGGATAAACTTGACCCACCAAAAATGCTGCCGGCTCACTTTGTCTCGCCACAAGTATCTTCGGCGGCTCACAGTTTTTACTGACCCGCCCAATGTTATCACCATTTATAGCTGTAGCAATCTTGGTCAAAATGTATTTATAAGCCGCCAAATATTCATGCCTTCCCACAGCTTCCTAAGCCGCCACCTTGTCGAAGACTCCATCTACTTGAAATTGGGTAAAGTCTGGAGTCACCGAAGAATCTCTCAAGGAATTCGTCACCATGGGGGTTCTGCCGGCTCAGGACGTCATCCATTGGCAGGTTCCAGGAAATGAAACCACCCCTAAGCCCAAAGACGGGGAGGTCATTATCTTTACAGATCACCTTCTTCGGGGCTTTTCCCCGCCCGGGTCAAAGTTCTTCCGGGACGTCTTACACGCGTTCAATCTGCAACCCCAAGACATCGGCCCAAATTCTGTGACCAACATGTGCCAATTCCAAACCTTCTGCGAAGCCTACCTTCAGGAAGAGCCGTCAGTTGACCTTTTCAAGGAATACTTTTACATCAATCGCCAGACGGAAATGGCGGACGGGTTAAGCCTTGAGCTCGGGGGTGTCACTCTTCAGAGGCGGAGAGACATACTCTTCCCAGCGGCTACTCTGCCTAGTCACCCCAAGGAGTGGAACAAGACTTGGTTTTATTGCCGAGACACTTCACCAGAGGGGGAGAGTCCTCTGCCGGGTTACCGTCCTTACCGGCTTAGCACATACATAGAGCTTCTAGATAGAATGTCAGCCGCCGGGCGTGTTCAATATGCCGCCACCTTCTCAAAGGTCAGGGCCCTGCTGGCCAACGGATTGACGGGTATCGATCTGACCCGCTGCTAGGTCTCCTGGAGGATTCTGCCGCTAAGCCGCCGTGGCGCTTTAATGTGCCAGTACACCTGCAGACTGGATGACCCTCAGCGCTTCACCCGGACCCCTCTGAAGGACCAGGATCTTAACACCATCGCCAAGTCTCTGCTGGGGGAGACATTAGCCGCCTGCAGCAAGACTAGCCTACACCCCTTTTCTGCACTTAACCCGACTCCGGATGTAAGTCATTTCATCCTGGCCTCTATCCATTCTTTTGCTGTTGTATTTTACATTCTTATTGAACCTTTTTCCTGCCAATATGCCTTGTCATACGTAGGCCGGCTCTTCCTTCTGGAAAAAGCTGTTGCCTCTGACTCTCAAGAAGAAGAACAAGGTCCCAAAGGCATCAAAGCCTAAGTCGCAGACCCGCAAGAGGAAACAGTCAACAGAAGAGCTATTTGACTTGGACGATTCAGAGGTAGAACTTGACTCCCTTGGCCTTCTCTTTATGCAACTTATTGACGGCAATTACTCACAGGAAGAAGCTGAAACAAGTCATGCCGACGTTGCCGAGGTAACCATTGTCTCCTCTGACTCGGATCTTTCACCAATAAAGAGAGTACGGCGAGCTGTACGGAAGGTAAAGAGTTCCCGTCCTTTTGCTTACTTGAGTCATAACTTTCTTTTGAAGAAACAGCAAGATGATAGCATACGTCAGACCCGGAGCGCCGGCTCTGGAGACCTTTTAACCGGATTACCAAATGCACCGGCCCCTCGGAAACAACGCACCGAGGTATTTCCTTGCCCTAAACTTTCTCTGTCTGTACATTATCCTTGCAGCTTATTGACTGTTACGTAATGCTAACTTTTTCCAGGACTCGCCTCCTTCTTCTGGCGATTCAGCCGCCTCCAAGCTGCCCCCTCTCATTATTAACCCGGGGTAAGTATTTCTATATCCCGAAATGTGCTTTAGTGTCTCACACCTATCATGACATATCCAACATTGTCTTTGTTCACAGGGCTCAAGCCAAACGAAGGAAAGGGGCCGGGTCATCCTCAACTCCTGATGTCCAAGACCCGGAGATCCCAATGCCCAATATTCCTGACTCTCATATTGAGCCTTCTGAGGCCGCCAAAGACGCCCCTGAAGAGGTTCCACCACAGGCTGAGTTGGCTGCCATGGATATTGAGGCTCCTGAAGCCCATGCAGACTCTGCTCCTAAGCCGCCCAGCCCCCGGCCGTCAACTGAGAACATGGCTTCTCATGAAGAAGTCATTGTTACCGGGGCGGCTTACAAACCTCCTACTCCTTCACGTGCACTATCCAAGCATATGAAGGTCGATGAAGTGGCTCCTTCCCAGGAAGAGAAGACTCCAGCTGATCTCTCCAATTTGGATAAACTTACCGCTGATGAATTACATTCTGGCTATCTGAGCCGTCTGTTTGCCAGCCGAGACATGGAGGCTAGCCTGGTTACCAAGATGAAGGCAAAATATGAGGTATTTTACCTCCCGTTGCCTCTTCATATATATATATATATATATATTTATGTAGCCCCCAAGGGCCGGTTGACCTCTCAAAAGGTCAGCCGGGTCTTGTATTAATTCAGCAACTTTTTTGAATAATCCTCAACATGTGAAACATGTAATGAAAGCCAAGTGTAGCCCCCAAGGGCCGGGTCATTACCTAAGTAATGAGCCGACACTCAACAATAGTGTAAGCACCGATTGTAGCCCCCAAGGGCCGGGTCATTACCTAAGTAATGAGCCGGCACTCACTCATAGAATAGGAGCCGATTGTAGCCCCCAAGGGCCGGGTCATTACCTAAGTAATGAGCCGGCACTCACTCATAGAATAGGAGCCGATTGTAGCCCCCAAGGGCCGGGTCATTACCTGAGTAATAATCCGGCACTCACTCGTAGAGCAAGCGCAAATCATAGCCCCCAAGGGCCAGGTCATTACCTAAGTGATGAGCCGGCTCTAGGAGTAAAAATTGAGACACATTAGCCCCCAAGTGTCAAGTAAATTGCCTGCAATCTGCTTGGGACTTGCAATCCTTGTACCAACTTTTGGCATAAACTGTGTGAGCCGGACTAGCGGCTTAAAACTGAGAACTTTGCTCTGGCATGACTTATTATATGCAGGAGTCTTTGAACGCCGCTGAGTTGATCGTGAAAGATCTGAAGAAGAGCTTAGCAAAGCAACAAGAAGGCCGAGCCGAGTCTGATGCTAAATGTCAGATCGCTTTGACTGAGCTGGACGTGATCAAGGACGAGCTCAAAACTTTCAAGAAAGACGCCGAATCGGTCCAAGCCGCCCTGACCAAGCGTGCTGAAGATGCAGAGGGCCGGCTCAAAACTGTGACTGATGAGCTGAACATCCTAAAGGGCCACATAACCCGTATGATAGGAGGTGTGTTTGGTAAGTACCTTTAACCGTAAAAAATACTGCTCAATACCTTTCCTAGGTGGCTTATAAAAATTTCTGACTTGTTTGTAGGTGAGCGGAGCAGCCAACTGCCCAGCGACAGCCTGCTTAAGCTCAAGGCGTTATACTCTCTAACAGAGCAACTTTATGCCGGGTCTCTGATCACCATCAAGGCCGTCATGTCTGAGAGGGGCATTCCAAAGTTTATGAAGGGCGTGTTGGAAACCATGTCCACTATCCCAATGTAGCTTCAAGAATTGAAAAGATCAGCCGCCCGTAAGGGTGCAATGTCTGCTTTGAGCCGGTCGCTGGCTTATGCCCTAGAACTTAACCCGGAAGAAATGATGGACGGCTTCCCGGCGCTGAAGGACGACGGCTCTGAGTTTACGCAAGAAGACTACACCCGTTGCCATAAGGCGTCCCGGATCTTGGCAAGCCGGCTGGCCGCAGAAGCTGACTTATCAGTGTACCAGGCGGCTTACTCTGCAGATAACAAGCGTATTCGAGGGCCGACCTTTGAAGCCAAGAGCCTAGTTGCCCAACGCCGTAAGCATCTCTTCGCTCCTGATGTTGACCCGTCTCCAATCATGCACGATGAAGCTATGTTTGAAGCTTTGACAAATTGCAATTGGGATGTAGACAACCTCCAGATCGAAGAAATCGAAAACCCGGCGCAGGATGACCCGGTGGCGAGCTAAAGAAAAACCTTGCATCATGTAACCCAGCCTTGTTTATTTTGCCGGATTAAGATTTGTTGAAAAACTTGAAGTCTTCAACGCTTGGGGCTTTTGAGTAGCCTTGTAATAGTTATAGAAAACTCTTAACTGCATGTTCTTACACCTTTGTTGCTATGGTTGAAAGCTCTGCTGGCGATTCATCATTTGATATGCAATCACTTGGACTGTTTTTAACTCACCGGGCGGCTTATACTCCATGGACCAAGCCGGAAATTTTCCAAAACTTAGAATCTTACCATGAGAGTACCTGTAAGAACAAACACTTGTATGTCTCATCCTATAAGCCGGCTTTAAAGGCATGGCAGGACAAGATAACTCTTGTTTTTATGAAAACATTTTGTTTCCGAAGAAACTAGGCGGCAAGCCTGAAAACTTGTAAACCGGGCCTCACGTGACATAAATCCGTTGTTTAAACTTTAGCAAGTTCAGGGTCTTTTAAAAGATTGACATTGCTAAGAGTACAACAGGCCACATAGCGGAGGGGGTACGGTAGACAAGACGAGTTTATCCTCGCTCACAGTAAGCCGGCTCTCTCGTGACAAAAGCCACCGTTTAAACCTTGACCAGTTCAGTGTCTTCGTGCGAGAATAACTTAGAAAAGTTCAGGGTCTCTTATCCAGAATAACTGTCAAGAGTTCGGCGAGTCACATAGCGGAGTAGCAAGTTGCAAACAGGCAGGTTTAACTCGAACATGGCGGAAAGCCGGGTCAAGAGGGTAAGTAAGCTAAACCCATAGGGTTGGAAGCCCCCAAGTGACCAATTTAAGGATCAACTCCTTTGTAATATAAACCTGGCCAAGAGGGTTTAAAAGCCCCCAAGAGACCGGATCAAGGATCAACTCCTTTGTATGTAATTTCATGGCGGAAAGCCGGGTCAAGAGGGTTTAAAAGCCCCCAAGCGACCTGATGGAAAGGATCAACTCCTTTGTATGACACTCAGTGTGGAGAAAAACGGCAGAGGCCCCTAATCATGGGGATGCCAACTTTATTATATCGTAAAAGATGGTTTATACAATGACAGGGATATGTATATTGATGAGAGCCGGCTGGAGGCTTAAGTATAGTATGGCCGAAGATGAGCAATATTCCATGGCCTCTTGGTCTCCTCACCAGAAGTGCGAGACTTGTCACTTTCCCGTATATCCATGAGATAGTAAGAGCCATTGTTGAGATTTCTGCTGATCACAAACGACCCTTCCCAAGGAGGTGACAACTTGTGCATATCTGACTGGTCTTGAATCAACCGGAGTACTAAGTCGCCTTCTTGGAACGTCCGGGTCTTGTCCCTGCGGCTATGATAGCGACGCAGGTCTTGCTGATAAATCGCCGATCGAGTTGCTACAAGATCCCGCTCTTTGTCCAAGGCATCCAAAGCATCCTGACGCGCCGCCTCATTGTCAGTCTCCACATAAGCCGCCACTCTAGGAGAGTCATGACGAATATCACTGGGGAGAACTGCTTCTGCGCCGTAAACCATGAAGAAGGGCGTATAGCATGTAGACCTGTTGGGGGTGGTTCTTATGCTCCAAAGAACAGATGGTAACTCCTCCACCCAACAACCCGGCGTGCGCTCCAAAGGGACCATAAGCCGGGGTTTGATACCTCTCAAAATTTCCTGATTAGCACGCTCAGCTTGACCATTAGACTGTGGGTGAGCCACCGAAGATACATCAAGACGTATATGCTCCTCATCACATAATTCCTTCATAGCCCTCTTGGACAGATTTGTACCATTATCAGTGATGATACTATGCGGATAACCAAAATGAAAGATCAGCTTTTTGATGAACTAAACTGCTGTTGCTGCATCGCACTTGCTGACCGGCTCAGCTTCAATCCACTTAGTAAACTCATCAACCGCCACCAAGAGGTGGGTCTTCTTGTCCTTAGACCTCTTAAAAGGTCCTACCATATCAAGCCCCCAGAGTGCGAACGGCCAGGTGATTGGAATCATCCATAGTTCTTGAGCCGGCACATGGGCACGTCGCCCAAATTTTTGACACCCACCGCATTTAGTGACCAGATCCTCCACATCTTTATGAGCTGTTAACCAGTAAAACCCGTGTTGAAAGGCCTTGGCCACCAATGATTTTGACCCGGCATGATGACCACAATCGCCAGCATGAATTTCTTGCAAGATCTCACGGCCCTAATCAGGAGAAACACAACGCTGGAAAACACCAGTCACTCCGCGTCGATGTAACTCGCCGTTGATAATAGTCATAGACTTAGACCGCCTTGTGATCTGCCATGCCAGAGTCTCGTCTTGAGGTAACTCGCTGCGAGTCAGGTACGTTAGATAAGGCAATGTCCAGTCAGGAATCGCGCGAAGAGCCGCCACCAATTGCTCCTCCGGGTCTCGTATAGCCAAGTCCTCCTCCGACGGTAACTTGACCGACGGGTGATAGAAAACGTCCAAGAACACATTAGGCGGCACCGGCTTACGCTGAGACCCCAGCCTTGATAAAGCGTCAGCCACCTCATTCTTCCGGCGGTCAATATGATCCACCTGATAACCTTTAAAATGGCCGGCAATAACATCAACCGCCTGTCGATAAGCCGCCATGCGAGGGTCCTTAGAATCCCAGGTTTCAGAGACTTGCTGAGCCACCAGGTCTGAGTCGCGAAGACATCTGACCCGGCTCAAGTTCATCTCCTTGGCCGCCCGGAGCCCATGAAGCAAAGCCTCGTATTCCGCTGCATTGTTAGTACAAGGAAACATTAGCCTTAAAACATAACAGAACTTGTCACCTCATGGGGAAGTTAAAACAACTCTAGCCCCCAAGCCTTCCAATTGCCTGGATCCATCAAAGTGAATCGTCCAATAAGTATTATCCGGCTTCTCCTCAGGAATTTGACATTCTGTCCAATCATTGATGAAATCCACCAGGGCTTGAGACTTGATAGCTGTCTGGGGCACATATTTCAGATTAAGAGGCCCAAGCTCAATTGCCCACTTAGCAATCCTTCCAGTGGCTTCTCTGTTTTGGATTATATCTCCCAAAGGAGCAGAACTAACCACTGTGATCGGGTGACCAAGGAAATAATGCTTCAGCTTGCGATTGGCCATAAATACCCCAAGCACCAATTTTTGCCAATGAGGGTATCTTTCCTTAGACTCCGTCAGGACCTCACTGACATAATAAACGGGCCGCTGGACTGGATACTCCTTACCCGCCTCCTGGCGCTCCACCACAACTGCAGCACTGACAGCCTTGTTATTAGCCACCACATATAAGAGTAGAGGTTCCTTTTCCATGGGAGCGGCCAGAACAGGCGGCTCAGCCAACTGTTTTTGAGCGCCTCAAACGCCTCATTAGCCGCATTACTCCAGACGAAATTGTCTGTTTTCTTCATCATCTGATACAGAGGAATAGCCTTCTCACCCAGGCGGCTTATGAACCGGCTCAACGCAGCGATTCGACCCGCCAGGCGCTGAACATCATTAATGCATGCCGGCTCAGACAGGGAAGTAATAGCCTTTATCTTGTCTGGGTTAGCTTCAATGCCACGCTCAGAGACTAAAAATCCCAAGAGCTTTCCTGCAGGCACACCGAAAACACACTTTGCCGGGTTAAGCATCATCTTGTAAACCCGCAACTTGTCAAAGGTTTCCTTCAAATCAGCCAGCAGAGTCTCCTTCTTCCTGGACTTGACCACAATATCATCCACATAGGCATGAACATTGCGCCCAATTTGACCATGAAGACAGTTCTGCACACAACGCTGATAAGTCGCCTCGGCACTCTTGAGCCCGAAAGGCATAGACACATAGCAGAAAGCACCAAAAGGCGTAATGAAAGCCATCTTCTCTTGGTCTTTAACTGCCATCTTGATCTGATGATACCCTGAATAAGCATCTAGGAAGCACAGACTCTCACAACCCGTCGCCGCGTCAATGATTTGATCAATGCGGGGGAGAGCAAACGGGTCAATCGGACACGCCTTGTTAAGATCCGTGTAATCCACGCACATACGCCACGTGCCATTCTTCAACGATGAACCCAGCTGCCAAGAGCCGGGCCACCTCTTCTCCAATAGCCTTACGCCTTTCCTCATTGAATCGTCAGAGGAACTGCTTAACCGGCTTAAATTTAGGATCCACATTAAGGTGGTGCTCAGCGAATTCTCTCGGTACACCCGGCATGTCAGAAGGCTTCCATGCAAAGATGTCCCGATTCTCACGGATGAATTCGATGAGCGCGCTTTCCTATTTGGGATCCATATTAGCCCCAATAGTGAACTGTTGTGATGAGTCACCCGGCGTAAAGTCCACCATCTTGGTATCTTCTGCCACAAACTTGAGGGGCGGCTCAGATTCTGTGTTAGGCTTCTTCAATGGAGTCATATCTGCCGGGTCAACATTTTCTTTATAAAACTTGAGCTCCGCCTCAGCGCAACTTGACTCTGCATAGGCTGCATCACCTTCCTCACACTCGAGAGCCGTCTTCCGATCACCATGCACAGTGATCGTCCCATTTCACCCGGGCATCTTAAGCTGTAGGTAAACATAGCAAGGCCTAGCCATGAATTTGGCGTAAGCCAGTCGACCGAACAGAGCGTGGTAGGGGCTCTTGATTTTGACCACCTCAAACCAGAAAGACTCCACCCTGTAATTGAATTCATCGCCAAAAGCTACCTCCAAGGAAATCTTTCCCACTGGATAAGCCGACTTTCCGGGTACCACACCTTGAAAAACTTTTGAAGAGGGCTTAAGACCCTTGTCAAGCAAATTCATCCGGCGGAAAGTGTCATAGTACAGGATGTTGATGCTGCTGCCACCATCCATAAGCACTTTAGTGAACACGTATCCTCCCACTTGGAGGGCAACTACCAAAGCCAACTGCCCCGGGTTATCCACACGCGGCGGGTGATCCTCCCTGCTCCAAGTTATGTCATACTCATACCATTTCAAATATTGCGGGAGAGCCGGCATGACTGCATTAACCGCCCACTTGCGCACCTTCCGGTCTCGCTTGTCGAGGCTGGTTGTGAAAACATGGTACTGCCCTCCATTAAGCTGCTTGGGGTTACTCTGATACCCGGACTGGTTATTTTGTTGCTGACCTCCACCGCTAGACTGTTGATGATTACCTCCATGATTTCCTTGGCCTTGATGGCCAGAGCCTGAGCAGCCTGGACCAAAGCCAGACCCGGAAGGACCGGATCCTGACCCGCCGGACGGTCCACCGCCGCCGCCTTGTTGCTGGTTATCGTTGAGGTTTCGATACTCACGCATAATCCAACAATCCCTCCAAGCATGAGTAGACGGTTGATCCGGAAGGCTATGTTTCGGGCAAGGAGCACTCAGAATCGCTTCCATGTCAGCAGGCTTGCGTTTAAAAGGCGGCTTGCCGTTCCCCTTACCACGGTTATTCCCAGTGTTGGTGTTGGCCACTAGATCTGACCCGCCGTCTTAGTGCTTCCGCTTTCCATCGTTGCCATTATTGCTATTTCCTCCCCCGTTCTGCTGTTGACCCTTGCCATTATTGTTATTCTTCTTACCCTTGGCCGACTTCTCATCATCGGAGCCAGGGTCTTTCGTGTTGTCTGAGTCTGCATACTTGGTGAGAGCGGCCATGAGTTCCCCCATGTCTTGGCATGAGCGCTTGAGCCGGCCAAGCTTCTGCTTCAAGGGCGTAAAGTGGCAATTCTTCTCTAGAATCAAGACTGCTTGAGCCGCCGTAATGTGTTCAGAAGAGTGGATGATGGTTGAAACCCGCCAGACCCAGTGATGAGCCGACTCATCCTCACGCTGCACACAATGGTCCAAATCCACAATCGTCATAGGCTGCTTGCACGTTCCCTGGAAATTTTTGATGAACTTTGCTTTTAACTCGACCCAGGAATTAATGGTGTTGGGTGGCAAACCCTTCAACCACGTGCGAGCCGGCCCCTCCAGCATCATGATGAAGTACTTGGCACATACTGCATCGCTAACGTCTAACATCTCCATGGCCAGCTCATAGCTTTCAATCCAAGCTTCTGGAGGCAGGTCAGCTGTATAATTGGGCACCTTGCGAGGACCTTTAAAATCCTTCGGTAGACGCTCATTCCGCAAAGCCGGCACCAAGCACGGCATTCCCACAGCCCTGGAAGTTACTCCGGCTCCTACTGAAACGGAAGGTGCAACTGTGGGTTCCTGATAAGCCGCCGCAGCTGCCAGAGCCGCCGCCTCTCGCTGCGCTCTTGCCCGATCCACTAGTGCCTGAGCGTCATGAGCCGCCCGATCAGCTCTCGGCGGGTTTCGATGTCGATCACTGCTAGAAACCGCCGGCGACTCATAACGCCGGCTGTAGCTGCGACATGGGATGGGGGTTGAGTGCACGCGACTCCGACTATAAGTATATTTCTCCTGCTGGGCCACCGCCGTCTGTAGGTATCCGATGGCGTTCCGCACCTCCTCTGCGAAAGGCACCTCATCGGGGATGGGGATTGTACCAAGCCTGGTTGCCGCTGCCACCATGTTCTCCGCCGGGTTAGAATAATGACTCGATGGCGTCAGAAAAGACTGTGGTGGGGTCTGGTTCCGGCGGGGCGGGTCTGGCTGCCGATGCTGAACCGCCGCCCGGCTTCCAGGTACTTCCGCCGTCCGGGTCACGGTCAAAGGCACATTCCGTCCCGTCCCTGGCGTGTTAAAAAGATTTCTGGCTTCATACTGATCCGGCAAACGGGATTGATGCCTCATCCGATGAACCGCCGCTGCAGATTGCTGCTCTAGCTCAAGGCGAAAAGCATCCGCCCTAAGGCGCTCCGCCTCAGCGTCCATCTGAGCCTTCAGCGCATTGATTTCCTGTTGAACTCCAGCCATCTGGTTCTTCAACCTCGTGATCTCCGTGTTACGGGCCGCTTGGTTTTCAACAGTGACCTCAGTTTCCATCAGGGTTGTAAGCTCGTTCATCAGATCCAGAAGAACTTGAGCCGGCGGCCTGCCAGCTCCAGATCCGGTCGCACCGGCGGCTGTGCTACTGGGGGCCAGCACTGAACCCGCCATGAAGACGGCAGCATGGTTCGGCGGCTCGTAATCTTCCGGCTCATGATATTCTGACTCGGGGTAATGCTCGATGTAGCCCCCAAGCCCGCCGTTGTGAAGCTGATAGATTGATTCCGTCTCCCCGCTCGATGATCCATCCTCTGAGCAGATGAGAGTTTCTTCCCGCGACATAGAACCTTCAAGCTCCATGCCCTGGGTGAAGCCGACGAAGACATGCTTCCTGCCCGGGTTAACACGGGCGGGTTGCACGCGCCGGGCCGGCTCGACGATGTCGGTGCAGATGTCCGGCCCAGGTTTAGATCCACCGATCTTACCAATGAAGATGTGAATTCCACCGAAGGGGACCCGGTGCCCGTACTTGATTGAGTCGGCCTCGGGGCCCCAGCCGGCGTCGTCGATGTAAAGCTTGCCGCGACGACTCTTGGTCATCCTGCCAACGGTGTATCCCTCGATCCCTGGGAGAGAGCCCTTCGAGAATTCCACACCACCGAGCGCTAGCCCCACGGTGGGTGCCAACTATCATGGTTTTGTCATGGCAGATGTCCTCGTGAAAGGACTTAGGTTCGAGGCCATCGCTAAGGTGAGCTCGAAGGGGTTGATCGGAATCAAGAGACAAGAGTTACCCAGGTTCGGCCCCTCGGAAAGAGGTAAAAGCCTACGTCCTGCTTTGTGTTGTATTGATTGAGTATCGATTACAAGGGAGCGAGTTCGCTTGACCTAGCTATCGATGAGTTGTTTCGTGGGCCAAGCCGCCCAGGTAACCCGCCCTTATAGACATGGGTTAAGGCCCCTGAGCTTACAAGAGTGCGGGCCGGGTTATACTTGACCACCGACCTCGCCTCTAACTATACATGCCTTATCTAGCAAGTCGCCCCCGGCGGCTCAAGCCCACCGGGTTACATCCTGTCTTCTGGCTCTGGGCCTCCTGGCCCATTGGATAAGCTTACTCCTAATCTTGTCATAAGCCGCCAACCGCATGACCCGGCCCCACCTGGGCGGGTCTCATCCTGGGGTTATATCCCCAACACTCGCCCTGCTCATAAGCAGGAGCGGGGTTGTTCCTGGTGGAAACCATCCTGGGAAAAACAAAACTCACATCTTAGACAAGGGAGACAACAACTCTAGGATAAGAGATACGGAATATACTGAACAACATGGAATGTAGGGGTAAACACCCGAACAACATGGTACAAGCAAACTGCCATATATAGACCATGATTCATACACACCATGATATAGTTCAGTACAAACCCAAGCTGAAGTACAAACTAGTGAGAAGATAAAGCAACTCATCGGAGGCATTACTAGGTTCCTATACATTATTTTTCTACACCTCCAGAACTCAACTCACACCTCAGTCGTATTCCACAAGACGCGCAGGACTGTGGAAATAGAAGTGCTACCAAACTACTACCTCCACTCACGAACTCAGGCATCGGCGTAGAACATCTCATACAGGTTACCTCCGTGACCTGGAAGCTGAACCTGAGGATCTGGAAACACCCTGGCCTAAGATCCGTGAGAACCATAAGGACACGGATGTGGCCTAGGTCCTCTCGCTGGCGGCCGCAACGGTCCTCGAAGAGGGGTGATGCCTCCAACATCGGGCCAGTCTACGCGAGCGGGCAGATGAGTCCGAAGCGGGCTCAGCATACTCATATCTCCATAACTTGTCTGAACGACTGGAGCTAACTGCGTCAAGGCTGTCCAAAGACGTCCACGGGTAGCATAAAGCTCCGCACGAAGAGCACGTGCATCACGATCCCTGTTCTCTAACAACTGAGCAGTCACCTGAAGCCTATGATCCTCATGAGAGTGATCATAGTAGGCTGCAGCAAAATAACCATCCTCTCCTCCTAGTGTCGCTAGAATATAGCAGAACTCTGTGTTATGAAGTAGTCCATGGTGAGCTCTCATAATGGTCAGCATCGTGTAGGTGGCCTCCTGAACTGCCATATCAATGGTCACACCTAATCCATAAGCTCAATGAAGCGGCTCCGCAGCTCCAGGGTATGATGGATAAATCCTAACGGTACACAGATACTGGCTCTCGTTGAAGTCGCGGTACTGTTCCTCCACGGTATATTCCGGGTACCAACGATAACCGGTCTCCATCATGACTCTGACCAACATGGCCGTGTGACCCGGTACATCGATGCACCTGGTCAAACGGACCACCTGACGAGAAGGACGAGAAGGCATCTGAAATAGAGGATAATGCAAAGTGTAATAGAGATCCTAGCAGAAATTGGACAACATAACGGCTGAAAATGCTCAAAAACAATTTTGAGACATCCTGAAAGATTGGACAGAAAATCCACTCAACTTCCTAGCATCAAGATTCTAACCAAATGACTGTCACACAGAAGCAATACTTGAAAACTGGAGTTCACTCTCCAGCAACTTAGTCTACAAGTCCATGGTTAGTAACTCGTCATCCTGAGAGGTAGATAAGAAGCCTAGTTCTTAACCCCGTAGAAAAGAAGAGGGTGACTCAGAATAGAATGACTCGGGAAAAGGAGTAAAAAGAGCCTTACGTTCCCTTTCACAAGCAATTCCCTTACACAACTAAAGCATTTCTAGACTCAACTTCGACCAGATTGGCTTGGTAATCCTATAGTCAGTCAGGCTCTGATACCAACGCTGTCGGGACCCCGATCCTAAGCCATAAGAATCTAGCATGTAACACTTCACATTACTTTGCGGCCTCACGCACGGTTATCCCCACGGCTGCCACCTTACCTGGGCCAGGACCGTTTGCGCCTTTTGGCTCACGAATGTGAATATGTCGCTAGCAATCAAATGTCAAAGAACCCGAGTCGACATGACTAGTCATAGAACCCAAGTAGCACATCCGTACAGGGACAGGCATACGTAACCCAGCAATGCAGGTGTCGGTCTCAGCGTGTGTAGACGAGTCATAGCAAGCTACAGGGACTCCATTACGCCGTGGGACATAAATGTCATCAACTGCGCGTAGACGAGTCATAGCAGGCTACATGGACTCCATTACACTACGAGACATTTCCCCGAAGGGACAGACACAGCAGCAAAGAAGGATACATGCCGGTCGATCAATGTGTCCAGAGCAGTAGCAAGCTACCAAGGCTCAGTGGAAGCACAAAGAGGCATTTCCCCGTAAGGAGTACTACTAGAGGCACACAACTAGGTGTCAAATCCCATACATACCGTTACACGTCACACGTACGCGCGACATGTCCGATATGCATAGATACAACTATGGCATCACAACATAACAATACAACAACTCAACATTTATTTAGAAGGCTCAGAAGAGCCTTGCATAATATGTTCATACAGGTAGGGGTCACATGACCCGACACTCAAGTCATACAAACATGTTCATACAAACCAAGCGGAAGCTTAAAGCTGTCTGAGTACAGACAGTTGAAAGGTAAAAAGGCATATAGTCTGACTATCTACAGCCCATCACAGGGCATCAGATCGTAGCTGGGATACCAGCTACTCGGCGTCGTCGACGTCTAGATAGAACCCACCAGATGGGTCCATGCTCTCATCTGCAACACTTATTAAGCAAACATGAGTACAATCGTACTCAGCAAGTCTTTAAAGCAGACCTAGGCTATTCATGCTCATGTTTCAACAAGGGGAGTAGTGTGGTTTATGCAGCAAGCCAGCTTTGACTCTTGGCTAGCCTATACTACGACTACCAGTTCTTTGAATAAGTTTTGAGATGGCGCACATGAGTCCACTAACACGACATCAATACACCACCATGGATCCGCTCCCGTCACCTAGGAGAGTGCCATCCACGGTACTCACACTTGTCTTGAGTCTTTTAAGAGTAACCATCAAGTTATCTATGAACAACATAAGTTCTCCAAGTAGTCCATATCCGAGGATGCGGCTATTCGAACAGATTCATTACCCTACAGGGGAGCACTTCTTCACACACGCTCTCGCCACTTATCGCTGTGTGCTCATAAAACCAGGCACCTCGGCAACCTTCAAGCGGAAGCCCAGCGAGGGAGTCGGCCACGACCGTCAATCACACAAGACCCTAGTCCAGGTTATCGCCTATTTGAGACTAAACCCGCACGGAAGTCCGGCCGAAGTTTCCGCTACGGCCTCAAACGATGTGCGCAGGGTTCCCAAGCCCACCGTTCGGGTGCCACTTGGTACACCGTGCAACTGCCTACCGCACCGCAGCCCACCCCTAGGGTCAGCGCTACGCACGGCCTCCAGCATGGCTACAAACACCAGAAACTACTTGCAACTCCTGGACAGAGGACTAGGCGGTTGATAAGTCGAGCGGGGTCATATTTCAGGGCCCAGCATGTGGTAGTAACTATTCTTGGATCACAAACACGGAACTCAGTTCCTAAGAACGGTCCCAATGAGACAACCCGCTATGTACTCCTACATAGCCTCTCATCGCTACCTTTACCAAATCGAGTTCATCATTTAGTTCATCACATCAGAACAACACTGTTTCACTCTGTTTCATCACCCAGATGAAACAGACCTTACACAACTCTAAGCATAGCAAGCATAGCAAGCAGAGCAAGTAAAGCACATCAAGGCTCTAGCATCTACCAGGTATGCTAGGTTGCATGGTTTAGCTATTTACTGTGACAAAGACAGGTCATGTAGAGGAGTGGGTTCAGCTACCGCAACAGATAGACAGTAGAAGCGTTTGTCCTAATGCGATAAACAAGAGCAGGAGCGAGAGTGTGGGATGTTATCGGTATGATCAATGGGGTTGCTTGCCTTGCAGGTTGGCCGGGAGGTACTCTCCTCCAGGGGGATACTGATACGTCTCCAACGTATCGATAATTTTTGATAGTTCCATGCTATTATATTATCTGTTTTGGATGTTTTATATGCATTAATATGCTATTTTATATTATTTTTGGGACTAACCTATTAATCTAGAGCCTAGTGCCAGTTTCTGTTTTTTCCTTGTTTTTGAGTATTGCAGATAAGGAATATTAAACGGAGTCCAAACGGAATAAAATCTTCGCGATGATTTTTCTTGGACCAGAAGAAACCTGCCAGACTTGGAGATGAAGGCAGGAGACCTGCCGGGAGGTGACAAGCCACCAGGGCGCGCCCCTAGGGGGGGGGCGCCCCCTGGCTTGTGGCCCCCCAACAGGCCTCCTAACGCTATTCTTCGGCCTATAAATTCCCAAATATTCCCCCAATACCAAAAAGAGCCACGAAAATACTTTTCTGCCGCCGGAAGCCTCTGTTCCCGTGAGATGCCATCTTGGAGCCTTTTCCGGTAATCTGCCGGAGGGGGATTCGATCACGGAGGGCATCTACATCAACTCCATTGCCCCTCCGATAATGCGTGAGTAGTTCACCACAGACCTTCAGGTCCATAGCTAGTAGCTAGATGGCTTCTTCTCTCTCTTTGTTCTTCAATACCATGTTCTTCATGATCTTCATGGAGATCTATCCGATGTAATACTCTTTTGCGGTGTGTTTGTCGAGATCCGATGAATTGTGGGTTTATGATCAGATTATCTATGAATATTATTTGAATCTTCTCTGAATTCTTATATGCATGATTTCATATCTTTGCAAGTCTCTTCAAGTTATTGGGTTGGTTTGGCCAACTAGATTGGTAATTCTTGCAATGGGAGAAGTGCTTAGTTTTGGGTTCAATCTTGCGGTGTCCTCACCCAGTGACAAAGTAGGGGTAGCGAGGCACGTATTTGTATTGTTGCCATCGAGGATAAAAAGATGGGGTTTTCATCATATTGCTTGATTTTATCCCTCTACATCACGTCATCTTACCTAATGCGTTACTCTGTTCTTCATGAACTTAATACTCTAGATGCTGGCAGGAGTCGGTCGATGTGTGGAGTAATAGTAGTAGATGCAGAATCGTTTCGGTCTACTTGACACGGACGTGATGCCTATATGCATAATCATTGCCTTGGATATCGTCATAACTATGCACTTTTCTATCAATTGCTCGACAGTAATTTGTTCACCCACCGTATTATTTTCCTTCATGAGAGAAGCCTCTAGTGAAACCTATGCCCCCCGGGTCTATTTTCCATATTATATTTTCAGATCTATAAACCAAAAATACCAAATATACTTTGCTGCAATCTTTTTTACTTTTGTTTTACTTTTCGTTTTAGCAATCTTTTATATCTATCTCTATCAGATCTCATCCTTGCAAATAACCGTGAAGGGATTGACAACCCCTTTATAGCGTTGGGTGCAAGAGTTTGATTGTTTGTGTAGGTGCGAAGATTGGGGACTTGCATGTATCTCCTACTGGATTGATACCTTGGTTCTCAACAACTGAGGGAAATACTTATCTACTTTGCTGCATCACCCTTTCCTCTTCAAGGGAAAACCAACGCATGCTGAAGAAGTAGCAGATACTCGAGGGTATCTGATGGAGCAGAACCTACCGTGACAAATACGGAGTAACAATCAATACACAGCAAGTGCAACAATATGATGCATGATCATGACATGGCAACATGCTATAGATGAGCTAATGCATCTATCATTAGAGTTAAATGGAGTATGATTGAATATAGGTTCAAAATTGTTCTCCATACAATAGTCCACATATTGCATTATTGCAAAATGTCAATGTTCATCTATCTAGGTTTCTCTAACATGCATGATAATAGCACCAATGCATTCTTTGATTTTTTCTGATAATTTTTCATATATAAATTATTTCAATCTGAGCTACAGATTAATTTCTATGATTTTTTTTTAAATTTTAGCATTTTCTGAAATTAAATTAAATCAGAAATGTTATTACTGTGTCAGCACTGCATCAGCATGACGTCAGCGGCCAGCTGGCCGTTGCCAGGTTAAACCTGACAGCCAGGGCCCACACGTCAGTGGCACAGGGCTAATCCCCGGTCAAACCCGACGCTAATTGGGCTTTGACCCCCTGTGGGGCCCTCTGTCAGCGGCTTTGGAGGTGGGTTAGCGGCTAGTAAAGCCGGCCACGTCAGCGGCGGCCGGAGGGTGATCGCCGGCGACCTTCCGACGCGGCGGAGGATCGCCGGAGGGCGCTACGGGCGGCGGATGGGCCACCTAAGGGCACCAGAGGATAGCCCGCAGCTGCGCGCATCCATTTGTCCCATCCACGGGCCAAGGGAACGGCCGGAGCAAGGCCGGCGACGAGCTTGGCGGTCGCCAGAGCTCGGGCTTCGATCGGGTCGACGCTCTAGCGCAAAAAGAGACCGGAGCTTGGCTCCTACAGCACCTACGCAACCCTACGAGCCCGATGGAGGCCTCGGGAGGACCTCAGGGGCACCGGAACGTCGCCGGCGTCGAGCCCGTGCGGCGGAGCTCCTCGGGTCTTGGGGGAATCAGCAGCTACGACATGCAATCGAGCAGGGGAGGAGGAGGAATGGATCCAGCAGCTCACGGCGGTTGCGACGGCGTCGGAAGCGGGCTCGGGGAGGCTCTGCTTGCAGCGTATTGACGGCGGCGATCTCCGGTGACCAGAGGTGGAAGACGACCTCGGGGCGGCGATGCAGAGCTTCTGGCGATGCGCTGGTCGGCGTAAGGGGTCGAGGGCAACGAGGCGGAGCTCCTGAGCTACTCAGGGGCGAGAGGGAGCGGTCGGAGGGACGTGTCTACGGCGGCGGCGATGCGGGAGCGGCAGCCATGGCGACAGAGGCGAGGGAGAGCGGAGAGGGGCGACTGAGCGAGGGGAGAGCGGTCGGGGGGACCTCGTGGTGCTTCGAGCGGCCACCAGCAGCAGGCAGACGGGCAGGAGGTGGCCATGCGGCGTCGGCGCGCTCGCCACGCAGCTACCTGTCCTCCTGGCAGAGGAGGAAGAAGACCCCCCTGCCCCTGGTGGGCTGGTCCGGCTTCCCTCCTGGGCCAGGCACAGGTAGGCTTTCCTTTTCTTTTTATTTTCTTTTCTTATTTAGTTCTGACATTTGTTTTGTTATTTTTGTTAGGACTCAAACCTAGCTCCAAAAATACCAATACATTTTCTGGAGTGTAGTTTGAACATTTCAAACCTCCTCAAAATGTTTCAGCATTTTTGAATGATTAGAATAATTGTAATGCTTTATTTGACAATTTCAGTAGCATTTAAGGCTTATTTTTAAATGTTAAACTTGCTGTGAAGATTAAATGGTCCACTGATCTGTTGTTGCCAACATTTAACAAAGACCATGAACATTTTTGAAGGGCATTTTGGATTCATTGAAAATTCATCACTTTTGAATTGGTTGATTCCAGTGAGGGGTGTTGGGGTTTCTGATGATCCCCATTTCAATTTGATGCAAAATTTAGACATGATGCACATACATGCTAACACAAGCAAGGGAAGACTAGGGATGTGACACCATGTGAGTTACACAAAAATGATAAAATCATGATTTTGAAAAGATGAATAGTGCATGTATTGTTCACTATTTGGAAATCATCATTGGAAGATGTCAAAGTTATACATTTAGACTACCCCATGAACTATGTGGCTGAAAAGGCACTTGGTAGATCTCATCCCTCTCTTTTCATGAAAATGAATGAGCTACATATAGTACATGTGTCCTTGCACCAAATATATATGAACATAACCACAAATTTATTATGTCATCATAACCAAAGTGTCAACTTGCGCCGTGACAGGTCACAATACATCAAAAGCAAACTGTTCTAAGAATAAGAACAACTACCAAATGGATAATCAATATAATTGTAATTGCAATGTATGTCCAAGGAAATCATCATACAATACATACATATGACGTATTTTATTAATAAGCCCTAATTAAGCTAGCTTTCAGTTGTTTCAAGAAGATATCAGTTAAATTCCAAATTTTTATTTCAGTAGCGAAGCTAGATAAAAACTGGAGGAATGATGAGGTTGCAAGTCCGACGACGACAACCAAGCTCTTGAGGAAATTTCAAGTTTGCATAAGGTAGGGTTGGTCTTGGTATATATTACTAGCTCTTGTTGGTGGTAGGGTTGTCTTGCTCCGAGGGGAAAGCCTTGCTCGGGTGACATAGGCAGATGTTGACGATGTCTTTAGACATGCTTGCTACTTTGAAGTTCTCCATGATGATGAATTCATATGACGAGTCTGTTGCAATCCATTCAGTTGAATTCTACCGAAAATCAAGGCATCTATCAGAGAGAACATTCAGTAATGTAGATTTAGCATGCTGCTCTGTACTAATCAAATTATTTTTTGTTGTGGTTCTCTGTGATGATGAGACACTGATTAGATGTACGATATAATCCAATCCATTAAATCGTGGGGACAACAAGACACATTTGTTTGAGAGAAAACCAATCAATTTATTTACTTTTGCTCTTTGTGTAGATTTCGTGTTGATAAGAGTAGATTTTCTTGCCCGTCTATTCCAGTCGAGTCAATTCATTGATATTTATGGGTTTATTGTTCTCCATGATGATGAACACAGATGAACAGTCCATGCAATCCATTGTATTAAACAGGGTGGACAATCGAGACATTTATCTGAGAGAGCATGCTTAGTTTTTAAATTTGCTATTCCATTTTGGCTTAATTGTGTCATTCACATAATGATGAAGACAATTGTTCTTTGGTCTATTTGATGCTAATATCCTCCTGCTCATTCTGAATGTCAAAATGACTACATACGTGCCCTCTTTGTAAAAAAAGGTCCATCTCATTCTTACAATCTTAACACTTCATTTTTCGAATACTGGATTGTAAGATATGCCCTTGTTTTCTTCACATTTGTCCTTGCTTTCTTCACTCTTTCTTTTTGTTAATTCATTTAACCGGCTGGTCAGCACAGAATGAGGCACATCAAACCCAAACACTCAATCCTCACATTTCCAACAAATAAACTACATTGTATTGTTATCCTACAGTGCACTATTTACATTAAACTTGTATTGTACATTGTGTACTGAAAAGGCGTCATATGATGCATCAACATTGTCAAAAGGTTAGGATATGGAGAGATAATTAGCTCCCAAGAGGGAATCTGAAAGTGATTGGTAACATGGTGAGGTTGGAGAAGGGTGTCAGATCTTATTGATCCAACGGCTAAGAGCTGGAGAGCGCATCATGTACAGGAAATTATAGCCATGCTTGACATTCAGGAGGTCTTAAAGCTTAATTTGCCAAAAATTGAGGAGGCTGATGTTATTTCCTGGCACCCTAAAGAGTCCCGGTGGTTCTCTGTGTGCGGCGCCTATCTCAAACTAGATGGTAACCAAGAAGGGTCCAACGACACACGATGGAAACTGGAGGATGTGGGATCACATTTGGTGTGCACAAGTCCCTCTACATATTCGTGTGTCCGCTTAGCAAGCACATATTGAACACCTTACCTCAATGTTCTATTTATGCTGTTGAGGCTAAAATGAGTACCATGCCGTTACGGTAACATTTAGTGACCAGTGAAGGTCTAAGCTGCAGGTCATGGCGAAGCAACATTGTGGATGATCTCTATCATTTTGCTGTTACGACTTCCAAGGATTAAAGTTTTAAAATTCCTCGGCAGGACAACAGTGTTACCCATGAACTAAATAAAATATAATTTCTTGGCTTACTCTCAGCAAAATGACTAGTTGCTCAACATGTCGTTTTTTGTTGCACACCAATTTCATCAATGTTTTTAGGGTAAATTTCTTCAATGTTTTTATAAGTGCATCTAGTGCCACCCTTGTTTGGTTTTGGAGTATTGAAGACAAACGTGGTTGAGGAACTAATGTGTTTGTGAGAGTTCACAGGATAACACAGATAGAAGTCCCTGGAGATTCGGTTTAACCGTCGAAGACGACCCCTAAAAATGTCCGAAGACATTGATGATGGCCGAAGGCATTGGTGGTATGCGAAGATAATCGCCTGAAGATAATGAAACGCGAAGACGAAGTCTTTTGGTAGTTTTGTTTCTTCTTTCCTGAGTCATAGGAACCACCATACTGTTAAGTGGGGTCAATGTGATCGAAGTCAGACGCTGACGTGATGCTCAACCCAAACCTATGTCTTCGAGCGAAGACTATGAAAGGAAATCACTTCCAGAGTTGGTTGAGTCAGCTTTACTTGTAGCCCAAGTAATTATGTCACGTGTGATTGAAATCCGACCGTTGTGACACGTGTCGGTTGGCCATTGACCCAGGGTCAGTTTGGTCATAACAGGTCGGGTTGCCCGCTGGCTATAAATAGCCCACCCCCTCCACCATGAGAAGGTGGCTGCTCAGAGAGAGATACGTCTGTTGTCGTTTTTGGAGCAACCCACCTCGAAGACATTGAGAGAGAGAAACATCCTGCGAGGATAAACCTAAACACCCAGAGCTAGAGTGTTTGAGCATCACCGAAGTCGTTCTGTTCTGAGAGAACTGAAGACTTATTACACTTGAAGACTGTGATCTTCTAGACGGTTAGGCGTCGTGGTCTAGTGCATTCGAGAGTCATTGCGGATCGCCAGGTGACCATGGTCTAGAGCAATCCAAGAGTCATTGTGGATTGCCGGGTGACCAAGTTTGTACGGGTTTCAGAAGTCTCCCCTGAAGACTTACCTGAGTGATTGAGCGCTGTCTAAGTGACTTCGGCTCAAGGGAAATAAGGTGAAGACGAGCTCTTCTGAGTTCAATCTCAGCCTCCCTAACCAGACGTATAGTTTTCACAGCAACTGGAACCGGTCCAACAAATCTTGTGTCTTCGTCAAGCTACTGGTTCTATCCTTCACTCTTTTACATTCTGTACCGAACTGTGAAGCCGCTGCTTGAATACTTCTGACTGAAGACATTCCCCGAAGACATTCATATCTGTTACTTATCTTCATACTGTCTAAGTTTGTCTTCGACTCATCTTAGCGTGTACGACGATAATGCTTAAATTGTTTGTATGTCTTCATTGTATTGCATGTCCTTCTTAGATCCTTGATATATATCCCTACCTGATCCTGTTCCGCTTCCGCACATTTCGAATACATTCATTGTTTCGAAACCTTTCATAAAAATCGCCTATTCACCCCCCCTCTAGTCGATAACTGGCACTTTCAATTGGTATCAGAGCTAGGTACTCCCTTGTTCTGTGTTTCGGTTTAACCACCTGGAGTTTTAGCTATGTCGACTACACGGATTATCAAGGTCTCTGCTGCATGCCCTGTCTTCGATGGCACTGACTACCCCTACTGGAAGAACAAGATGCGCATGCATCTCGAAGCCATTGACAACGACCTATGGTATGTCATCATGGCAGGCATTCCTGAGATTGGCGAAGGTGTTACTGCTGCTGATGTGAAGAGGTTCGCACAACTGGACTCCACCGCCAAGAACATCATCTGTGGTCACCTGACGAAAGGACAGTATGGCCGTGTGAGTGCACTGAACACTGCAAAGCAAATCTGGGAATGGCTGTCCAAAGTGAATGAAGGTGTCTCATCTCAAAGAGACTCTCGTGTTGATGTGCTTCGCTACCTGTTCAACCGCTTCAAGAGACTCGACAACGAAAATGTCCAGCTCACGTTTGATCGTCTCACTGATATCTCAAATGAGTTGAATGCACTTGGCGCCACTGATATCACCAACCATGAAGTCGTGAAGAAGCTACTCAGATCACTTGACAGTTCCTTTGACACTCTCGCAGTCATGATCCAAGAGCGCCCTGACTTCAAGAGTCTGGATCCTGCTGGTATCCTCGAGAGGTTGAACACACATGAATTCCAACAAGCTGAGAAGAGGGATATCTACGGTCCTAGTTACAGTCGCTCTCGTGCTCTGAAGGCCAAGGCTGTGTCCTCATCTGAAGACAGCTCTGACTGCAGTTCTGATGGTGCTGAAGACTTTGGAAAAGAACTTGCTCTGCTTGTCAGGAAATTTAGGAAGTTTGCCAAGTCAAAACGCTATGCAAAGTATTCAAAGCATGATTCCAAGAGGTCTGGTGAAATGTCTTCAAGAGACAGCAAGAAGCTAACCTGTCACAAGTGCAAGAAAGTTGGCCACTTCATTGCTGATTGTCCCTCGCTGGGAAAAGGAATCCAAGAAGAAGAGGAAAGACTATGACTCAGATGACAAGAAGAAGAAGAAGTATGCAAAGTCTTCATCACACAAGAAGAGTTCATCTGGCAAGGCACATGCTTTAATCGGGAAGGAGATGGATTCACCGTCTGAATCTGGTTCTAAGGCTGAGGAAGCATCTGAGGAGGAATCTGACGCTGAAGTTGCTGGACTTGCAATGGCTTCGGCATATCTCTCCACTTCTGTCTTTGAACCCGAAGACAATGGCTCCTTCTTCAACACCGAAGCTAGTGATGATGACACCACTCCTGCCTACTGCTTCATGGTGAAAGCCTCCAAGGTATCCTCAAAATCCTCACGTCATGACTCTGAATCCAAAGCTGAATCTGATGATGACATGAAACCTAGCTATGCTAAACTTGTAAAAATTGCCACCAAGCAACAATGTGCTATGGAGAAAATGCAAACTACTCTAGAGAAAAGCGATGACCTGTTACGTGAAGAAATGAGTCTGAACGAAACTATGGCTGGAGACATGCGTAGTCTTCATTCAAGGTTTGAGGATCTCCAAAGTCTTCATGATGCCCTCTCAACTGAACATGAGAAGATTTCTCTCGAATATCTTCAGAAAAAGATTGATCTTGAGAAGTTGAGAGAATCTCATGATGACCTACGGAAGGAAAACGACTCACTCCTAGCAGAACAGATCAGTACCGCTCAGGATGAATTTGATGCTCCATGCTTAAAATGTCTAACTCGTGAAGCTAATGATTCAACTGCTGAATGCTCAATTGCCTCTGTAAATGCATTATCTTCATCTGTATCTGTGGTAACTAACCCCTCATCTGAGGAAACCACTGCTATCACTGACGACAATGACAGGTTGAAGACATTGCTTGAAAGTGGCATGTACAAGAGTCTCAAGGGGCATCAGATTCTTTGTGATGTCCTGAAGAAGACAATCTTGAACAAAAACCCTAGGAAAGAGGATTTGGGTTTCGAAAGAAACATAAATGTCGATGGGTCGTATTCGACTCCTGAGCAGTATCCGAAAACCACATGGATTGCTGCAAAAGAACCTTCATTGGATCCATCCACATTATCTGGCTTTAACTGTGCTAACTCTGTCATCATTGATGAGTCATTTGACTCCAATTATAAGTTGATCAAATCTATGAATGGTGAAGTGTTTGCCAGGTACATTGGAACTAACTGCAGGAATGGTTCACCTTTGAAGAGGATCTGGGTTCCCAAATGTCTTCTCGAGAAGCTTCCTGTTAATGACATGACACCACCGAGGAAGAAGACAAAACCCAGACCAAAGTCTTCATACAGACCAAAGTCTTCATATGGACCAAAGTCCCCATATGATCATTCTAACACTTATGTTTCGCAGGGAAGAGCTGAACATGCTCATGAATATGTGCACTATGGCATGAACCGATATGTTCATCCCACTAAGAACTTCTCTGCATATTCATTTGAGTATTATAACCCCCCTGTGAAACGTACTGTTAGGGCATCTTTGCCTAAATTCTCTGATGCTGCCCTACGTCTCATTGCTTATAAGCCACCCCTTCGCATGTGGGTGGTTAAGAAGAACTAATATCTTCATGCAGCATCGGGTCTCCAGATGGGATGAAGCTTATCTCGAAGATTATCTCTGGAGACCCAAAAACAACCTTGTTTGGACGCAAGATAACCAATGCGAATGTTATCATTCATATCGTCCAATGTCTTCATACAATTGTACACTGCAATATCTTCATCAATGCATGTTAAAGTTGCATGCATTGGTGAACTAGACTAATTCTCAATGCAGGAAAACAAATCCAATGCCACTGAATGGATTATGGATAGTGGATGCACCAGTGATATGACCGGTGATCGAAGCCTATTGATGGAGCAAACTCTTCGACCTCCAACAAAAGACCACATCGTCTTTGCTGACAAGAGCAGCAGCAAAGTATTGGGACTAGGTAGAGTTGCTATCTCAAGGGACTGACAGATGGAAAATGTCATGCTAGTCAAATCCCTTGGCTACAACTTGATGTCTATCTCAATGCTCTGTGACTTAGATATGCTTGTCATATTTGGCAAATTTCGATGTGTTGTGCTAATGGCCTCTGACAAAACCAAAGTTTTTGAAGGTTTTCGAAGAGGTGATATGTACATGGTAGACTTCTTTGTAGGACCACAGGTTGCCTCATGTCTTCTAGCAAGGGCTTCGGAATGCTGGCTATGGCACAGAAGGCTAGGACATGCTGGGATGAGGAACTTACATACACTCGCTAAGAAGAAGCTTATCATTAGCGTCGAGGGTGTCAAGTTCAAGAAGGACCACCTATGTGGTGCCTGTGAAGCTGGAAAGATGTCCAGGGCCAAACATCCCTCGAAGACGATCATGACAACCACACGTCCCTTCGAGCTGCTACATATGGACTTATTTGGCCCTACTAACTATTCCACCTTCTCTACCACTGCAAATCTATATGGCTTCGTAATTATTGATGACTATTCTTGATTCACTTGGGTGCATATCATACTCTATAATACAGAAGTGCAGGATGTCTTCAGGCGTTTCGCAAATAGGTGTATTAACAACTACAACATCAAGATCAAGCACATCAGGAGTGACAATGGCACTGAATTCAAGAACACAGGCTTGGACACCTATCTTGATACTCTTGGCATCACTCACGAGTTCTCTGCTCCATACACACCTCAGCAGAATGGCGTCATGGAGCGCAAGAATAGGACTCTCATTGAGATGGCTCGCACCATGCTTGATGAATACAAGACACCAAGGAAGCTATGGCCTGAAGCCATTGATACTGCATGCCACATCATCAACAGAGTATATCTTCACAAGTTCTTCAAGAAAACATCATATGAGCTTCTCACCGGTAAGAAACCCAATGTAAGTTATTTCAAAGTCTTCGGTGCAAGTTGCTGGATAAGGGATCCACACCACACTTCAAAATTTGCACTGAAAGCACATGAGGGTGTCATGCTTGGTTACGGAAAGGATTCTCACACCTACAGAGTCTTCAACACTTTCCACAACAAGGTTGTTGAAACTGTAGATGTGCGATTCGATGAAACTAATGGCTCGCAAAGAGAGCACCTACCTCCTGTGCTAGATGAACAACCACCTGAAGAAGCTATCAGATTGATGGGCACTAGAGAAATAGTGCCTAAAAAACCTGAGGTTGAAGATGTCATCATTCCTCCATCCACTCAGCGTGAAGACAATGCTGAACCTGAAGACATTGCTGCTGGCGAAGACAGTGCTCAGCAGCCAGAACAAAGTCTTCGCCCTGTTCATCCATGCGTGGCTAATGAAGTCCAAATTGAGAGGATGCTAGACATCACAAATGCAGTAGGTCCACTTACTCGCTCAAGAGCTACTCAACTGGCTAACTTTTGTGGGCATTTTGCTTTTGTATCCATCTCAGAGCCCACCAAAGTAGATGAAGCTTTCAAGGAATCAGAATGGATTCAAGCCATGCAAGAGGAGCTTCACCAGTTCGAGCTCAACAATGTGTGGGAGCTCGTGAAGCGCCCTGATCCAAGGAAGCACAACATCATTAGCACGAACTGGATCTTTCGCAACAAGCAAGATGAGTCTGGCTAAGTCGTTAGAAACAAGGCTCGACTTGTGGCCCAAGGTTACACACAGGTTGAGGGTATTGACTTTGGTGAAACGTTTGCACCTGTTGCTAGACTCGAAGCCATTCGTATACTGCTTGCTTATGCTAACCATCATGACATATGCTTATATCAAATGGATGTCAAAAGTGCATTCCTCAATGGTAAGATTGAGGAAGAAGTATATGTTGCTCAACCACCAGGGTTTGAGGACCCAAAGCATCCTGACAAAGTCTACAAGCTCAACAAGGCACTGTATGGCCTCAAGCAAGCATCAAGAGCTTGGTATGACACACTCAAGGAGTTCCTCAAGAAGAAAGGCTTCAAACCTGGTTCACTCGATCCCACTCTCTTTACTAAATCCTATGATGGTGAACTGTTTGTATGCCAAATCTATGTGGATGACATTATCTTCAGCTGTACTAACAGTCTATACAGTGATGACTTTGCCTTTATGATGCAAGAGAAATACTAGATGTCAATGATGGGAGAACTGAAATTCTTCCTAGGGCTTCAGATTGGACAACAACCCAAGGGCATCTTCATTTCTCAGGAGAAGTACCGTAAGGACTGCCTCAAGAAATTTGGCATGAATGAAGCCAAAGGTTACAAGACGCCAATGCCTACCAATGGTCACCTCTGCACTGACGAAAATGGTAAAGATTTCGATCAGAAGGTATATCGCTCCATGATTGGCTCTTTATTGTACCTATGTGCATGTAGGCCAGATATAATGCTTAGCGTTTGCATGTGCGCCCAATTTCAAGCGGCATCCAAGGAGTCGCATCACCTAGCGGTGAAGTGAATACTTAGATATCTTGCTCACACCCCAACACTAGGATTATGGTATCCAAAGGGTTCAGAGTTTGAGCTCATTGGCTACTCAGACTCAGACTTCGCTGGCGACAGAGTTGATCGCAAGTCTACATCAGGCACATGTCACTTTCTAGGAGGATCTCTTGTATGTTGGTCTTCGAAGAAGCAGAACTGTGTATCACTCTCCACTGCCGAAGCCGAATACATTTCTGCTGGAGCTTTCTGCACTCAGCTTCTCTGGATGAAGCAGACTCTCAAGGACTACGGCATCAACCTGAAGCATGTACCTCTGTACTACGACAATGAGAGTGCAATCAAGATCTCCTACAACCCAGTACAACATTCGAAGACGAAGCATATTCAGATTCGACATCATTTTCTTCGGGATCACGTGATGAAAGGCGACATCAACATCAAGCATGCTGACACTGAAGATCAACTGGTGGATATCTTCACGAAGCCTTTGGATGAGAAGAGATTTTGCAAGTTGCAGTGTGAGCTAAATATCTTAGAATCCTCAAATGTCCTTTGAATGGGAATACATCCTAACGCTTATGCATGTTGATGACTTTGATGCGCAACACACGAAGTAACGTATATCTTCAATTTCATGAAGACTTACATTCTAAGTGTGAATACATTAACGAAGAATATGACTACAGAGCGCCACGATAATTGTGCGGCGTGTCTGAGTCAAACATTCTTATACAGTGGGTAACGCCACCACCAAATTCGAAGACATTGCTTTTATCTTCGCACTTCTCTATGTGTTCGAAAATTGTGGTTATCTTCAAATTGGTTTGAATTTGCATATCACTTTAGATTGAATATATTTAGTATGCTACTTGGTGTTTTGTCCTCTACAGCATTGGGCCTATCGCTATATCTTAGAGTTTTACCTAGGCCAATGTGATCGGACCCACAATCCTTGTCTATTCTAATCTCATTTTATTCTATTCAACTCCAGTCATATGCATTCCACTTGACACGTGTTGATTATTTTCACTGTGTCCTTGTCAGTCGAAGACTAATCTAACCGACTGTTTAAAATTCCATTTTTTTGTCGTTACCGCACTTATCGCAACAAACTTCCCGCGCCGTCGCTTCTGGTCGTGTAGTGGGATGTCAGTCGTGTTGCATGCACGCCACGTGTCCCACTAGAGCCGAAGAGTCCGGGGCATATACGTCCAAACTGTTCGGATGTCTCCGACCTTATAAATACAAGTGCCCCACCTCAATAATTACCTTCCACTTCCTTCGCCAACTCCGAGCTCAAAACCCTAGCGCCGTCGCTGGATCTCATCGCCGCCGGAGAAGGAGTGCTTAGCTGCCGTGACTCTTCCTCCGACGTACTCACGCCGGCCTCGACCATCTTCGTCCGCCGCCGCCATAGGTGTCTGCCACCACCAAGCTAGGGTGTGGCAGATCGAACTACTCGTCCTCTCCGCCTCGTCGACTAGTTCATCGTGTTCTTCACCATGGTAATAAAAACTGAATTTTTACCACGCATTTGATCTTTGCAAATTACTCAATATCATCGAGATCTGTTTTCCCACCTTCGTTCCAATAGATCTCACACTCGTACCTCTATTTGCTAATTTCTTTTGCTTATGTTGCAAATCCGGGTTGATTTCTCACTTGTGCGAATTCTCGAACTTGCACAAATCTGAAACCACCCTATCTGTGTGCAAAAGTGAAAGTCTTCAGTGAAAGAGGTCAATGTCTTCATACCACGATACCTAGTTTTAAATCTTCTGAGAATGCATATGACCTCTTCCACTCCCTCGCATCTCTAACTCTTTCATAGGTACATGTCCGCAGTAGAATCGTTTGGATCTCATAGTCTCAATTTGTTTACAGACTACTTGCAGATTCATTTGCACTCACCAGGGGCAAGCTCTCACCTGAATCTGTCTTCGAAGCCATTACACACCTCGAATCCTTCGAAGACAATGGCCAGAGATGGTACTCCCAAGAAAGGTGGAAGACAGAGACGTCAAAACACTGCCAAAGATCTTCCCTCGGAGCTGTATGAGCGCTACAAGTCTCATGAAGATGAAACCTATGCACAATGCAAAACCCGAATCCAATGGGTTCGAAGATATTGGGTGGAGAAGTGGTTCAACTATCAGTTTGTCACAGATGAATATGCTGAGAAAAATGCTAAGAAAGCACCTTGGACTAATATCATCTACAAGAATCTTCATCCGAAGACTGAGGCTGAAGCAAGACGGATTGTCTTCTTCCCATGCATGGTCAGGCCTCCAATGCCTTGAAACCCACATCCCTCCAGCATCTGTGGCTGCCCTGAACCTGCTGAGTCTGAGGATGGCAATGAAGAAAATCCTCCAGCTCCTGATCCGAAGCCTAAAAAGATGTCAAAGGTTTTGAAGCCAAAAGCTTCACAAGTCTCCAAGGCTGTTGGGACAACGTCACATGCTTCAAGGTCCCCATCTATTGATTCTGAACAAACAGAAGATGAGTCTCGCCTAGTTAGGCGAATGAAAAGGAAAGCGGTTGCTTCCAGAGGTCCGAAGCCATCAGTCTCACCGATGGATGCTGCAAATATGATCGAGCTCTCCGATGATGAGTTCGATGATGAAGCCCTGGCAAGACTGATCCAGCAAAAGGAAGAGGAAGCTAAACATCTTGAAGACCTACCTCTCTTCGAACCAGCAATACTCGTGCACTTCATTGACGAGTGGTTTGTTGATCCGTCTCTCACCATCGACGCCCTACAGCTACCCATTGGGCTCAGCGTAACCTTCCAAGGGCTAGTGAATGAGGAGCTCTCTGTGGCACAGAAGGCCATTCAACTCAAGGTGAAGATAAGCCATGAGAAGGCACTCTTCAAGGCCAACGTCCACAAGCTCAAGGCTGAACAGATTCAAGGCTATCAGCTTATGATGCAAGACCTCAAGGCTGTATTTGAGAAGAGATGTGAAGCTGTCAAAGGCGCTCTTGTGTGTCTCAAGAAAAAGGCCAACACCATGATTCAAGCTCACAATGAAATGCTGAAGCGCAAGGCTCTTGGCCAACCTGCTCTTGATCCACGGATCGTTGAAAGATCACGACAGGCTTCAATGTCTTCGGACCATACTGCCCCATCAAGGTCTGAACCACGAGGCATCGAGTTTCTAGCTGGCTTCTCTGGCTCTCGAGCACCTCCGTCTTCCTCTGCTGTCTCTAGCAAGAAGACAAAGAAAGCCGAAGCTGAAGCCAAGAAGCGCAAGGCTACTGCCTCTGAAGCCCAACCACCGAAGAGGCAGAAGACAAAGAAGCTGAAGCCATCTATGTCAGCTCAATTACCTCAATCCCCTGCTACTCAACTGGAGCCACTGCAAGTGATGCCTATCTCCATGGCTCCTCCTCCCTCTAAGAACCAAGAGAGGCAAGTGATACTCCACGATTCTGCTACCATAGAGACTCCTGCTGCTACAGACACTCCAGCTGCTGAAGACATCGCAGCTGAAGACATTGCTCCCGAAGCCCATGCCGACGAAGCCAATGTAGAAGAAGAAAATCCCATGCTGAACACTGATGATCCTGTGATACAAACGCCAACACATGATGACAGTGAGTATGTTGACATCGGCACTCCTCTTAGGCCAACTATGCCAGAAAACATACCAAGCACTCCATCGTCTGCGTTTTCAACTCCTGTGCCCAGAACACCTGAGTCTCCATTCGTGGCCACAGAAGTTGAGCCCACAGAGCATGCGTCGCCTCTCAAAAGGCTTCGCCGTGGACCTAGACTGAACATGTCTTCAACGAAGAGCATTCCTGAAGATGAGGTCCGCGTGCCTCCCACTGCACCTTATGATGGTATCCTCAGAATCAAAGATATTGCTCATAACGAGTATGAGAACGAAGCCCCCGCTAATGAAGACAATGCTGCTGAAAACATTGTGGGCGAAGCCAATGCCCCATCCCTTGATGGTCCTCCAGTTCCTGCGACGCCTTCATACGACGACAATGGTGACAACATTGTCCTGGCTAGCAATAGAGAAGGGCAAATGGTTCCCACCAAATGGCCCAGGCTGGTCGCACCACCAAGGATGGGCCCGCAATATGAATTCATCATTCAAAAGCGCCCCAATGTTCTGAACCCAATGCCAAGGCTCCCTATGCTCGCCAACAAGGGCGTGCTCGTCCTCATGTCTTCAGTGTCAAATCCTTCCGGCTCAACAACACTTTCTTCGACTCTGATCGCAATCCATATGCTCATTCGAAGACTCAGTCAGATAGGTTCTGGAGCGTCCCTCAAAGGGAATACTACACATGCGTGCTCTATGGCCAGAACCGACTCTTCCCACATAAAAGGCTCAGTCTTGAAGCCATGAAGGGACTGCCATGTTTTGACCAAGCCATTGATTGTCTTCGGGATGTTGGACTCCTGGCTTTTGTCATTGATCATGAAGATTGGAATGAGGAGCTCATTCTTCAGTTTTACGCCACCCTCCACATCTCTGGCTTCAGCCGAGACCTGAAGACATGGAAGATGCACTTCATGATTCGAGATGAATATGTCACTCCTGGTGCTGCGGAATTCTTCCCAGCAACACCTCTTGCATCAACTGATGAAGTCATGCCCAGTATCTTCAAAATGCCTGTGCCAAATATGACTGATATGCTTACTATGATGAAGCCCTTGGCCCCTGACGCAGATCTGCCAACCTTATTCTTTGTTGAAGATCTTCAGTATCAGCCAAAGACTATCTACCATATTCTTTGTCACACCATTTGGCCCATAAAGGGGCATTCATCTTCGAGCAAGATTGAAGGAGCTCTGAAGACATTGGTCTACAACATCATCTATGGCATCAGGTTTGATCTTCAAGATCTCTTCCTGCGAAATCTGGCTGCTAATGGCATCACCTTGTTTGAACCCAAGATCTATGCACCATGGATCATGCGCTTCATCAAGTACAGATCCAAGATCGTCATCATGAGTGGACTCGACGACAAATGGCTTTTATGGTTCAAGACATCAACAAGATCCGCAATCTCACGACCAAGAATGTTTTTGTTGCTCATGAGACAAGCCACCGTGCCTGGAGGACATTGACAATGCTTGCACCTGAGGATGAACTGCGTGAAGACGGCTACAGGCAACACTTCCATTTCAGTGCTCCGCCACCTCGCACCGAGAAGTGGCGTCAGACGCCTTCTCTCGAAGACAATGATTTTTCCTCCGACGCCCCATCCATCAATGCGCGTCTTGCCAATGATGAAGCTGATGACGTCTCCTCTCCTTCTACTGCGCATCGCGACACTGCACCAACCAACGCCGGACCTACCGCGCCGTCGTCTTCACCTCCTGCTGGGGACGCGTAGTGCTCAATGTCTTCGCCCTTTTTGGTCATTCGATGACAAAGAGGGAGAAGCATTGGCTTGATAGTCTTAAAACGGGTCTCTTTATATGGGCTGGGTGCTGTTTTTTGTTAAGTTTACAACTCTCGTTATTTGAACATTTTCTATTTGGGTTGTAAAACTTAAGTCCTGATGGACGTCCGCACACTTTATATTTATCATACCTTTGGCGCTACTTTAAGTTTTAGCTTATGCGCTCGAAGCCATACTGCAGACGCTCATTTTTCATTATGCATTTCATTATCTTCGAAATATTCTTGAAGTGCATAGTGATTGGATTACAAGATATAGGGGGAGAACTCCACAAACTATAACCTGCCATGTGCTTTTGCATTCCAAGCAAAATCTTCATAAGCACATCTTCAGGGGGAGCTCTCTATATCTTGCAATCATAATCTCCAAGTCTTTATCTTCACATATATTATCCCCGTTGAAAACTTCAACCAGTTTGTCATCAATCACCAAAAAGGGGGAGATTGTAAGTGCATCTAGTTCCACCCTTGTTTGGTTTTGGAGTATTGAAGACAAACGTGGTTGAGGGACTAATGTGTTTGTGAGAGTTCACAGGATAACACAGATAGAAGTCCCTGGAGATTCGGCTTAACCGTCGAAGACGACCCCTAAAAATGTCCGAAGACATTGATGATGGCCGAAGGCATTGGTGGTATGCGAAGATAATCGCCTCAAGATAATGAAACACGAAGACGAAGTCTTTTGGTAGTTTTGTTTCTTCTTTCCTAAGTCATAGGAACCACCGTACTGTTAAGTGGGGTCGATGTGATTGAAGTCAGACGCTGACGTGATGCTCAACCCAAACCTATGACTTCGAGCGAAGGCTATGAGAGGAAATCGCTTCCAGAGTTGGTTGAGTCAGCTTTACTTGTAGCCCAAGTAATGTTGTCGCGTGTGTTTGAAATCCGACCGTTTTGACACGTGTCGGTTGGCCATTGACCCAGGGTCACTTTGGTCATAACAGGCCGGGTTGCCCGCTGGCTATAAATAGCCCACCCCCTCCACCATGAGAAGGTGGCTGCTCAGAGAGAGATACGGCTGTTGTCGTTTTTGGAGCAACCCACCTCGAAGACATTGAGAGAGAGAAACATCATGCGAGGATAAATCTAAACACCCAGAGCTAGAGTGTTTGAGCATCACCGAAGTCGTTCTGTTCTGAGAGAACTGAAGACTTATTACACTTGAAGACTGTGATCTTCTAGACAGTTAGGCGTCGTAGTCTAGTGCATCCGAGAGTCATTGCGGATCGCCAGGTGACCATGGTCTAGAGAAATCCAAGAGTCATTGTGGATTGCCGGGTGACCAAGTTTGTACGGGTTTCGGAAGTCTCCCCTGAAGACTTACCTGAGTGATTGAGCACTGTCTAAGTGACTTCGGATCAAGGGGAATAAAGTGAAGACGAGGTCTTCTGAGTTCAATCTCAGCCTCCCTAACCAAACGTACAGTTGTCACATCAACTGGAACTGGTCCAACAAATCCTGTGTCTTCGTCAAGCTACTGGTTCTATCCTTCACTCTTTTACATTCTGTACCGAACTATGAAGCCACTGCTTGAATACTTCTGACTGAAGACATTCCCCGAAGACATTCATATCTGTTACTTATCTTCATACTGTCTAAGTTTGTCTTCGACTCATCTTAGCGTGTACGACGATAATGCTTAAATTGTTTGTATGTCTTCATTGTATTGCATGTCCTTCTTAGATCCTTGATATATATCCCTACCTGATCCTGTTCCGCTTCCGCACATTTCAAATACATTCATTGTTTCGAAACCTTTCATAAAAATCACCTATTCACCCCCCTCTAGTCGATAATTGGCACTTTAAGTTTTGATTGGTTCAAACCATGTCAAGGAATAACTGGCACTTCTATCTCGGTGCCATGCTTACCTATGTGGCCTGTTTACCCATGTGCTGTAGCTATTCAACAAGAGGATTACTAATTATTTGTACTTTTCCTTCTGCTGGAGTTCTAATAATGATTTATTCCTTTTTGTAAACACACTTGTAAATCCAGATGATTTCACGTTTTTCTTTTGAATTTTGCACCCGTCGGAAAAATGGTGCGAAGATGCTGTAATAAACGTGCAAAAGAAATTCCTAGAAAAACGTGTAGAAGAAGTTGTTACCCGTAGAAGGTCATGCAGTTAGGGGAAGGGGCTTCACCATAGATCAAGACTCAGTGCACCAGCTCATATGACGGATCCCCGGCCTCCATCGATTGACATGCCCGCGCCACCACCATTGGCAGACGTACGACGGTGCTGGAAGCATTGCTTGAGCCACAGGCTCGCGCGGGACCACTGCTACACCTGCTCCTTCTGCTCCAACGGCCTCCGCCAGGACGCCCTTCCCCACGGTGCTGTCGTCCACTTCTTTCTCCGGCGCCCTGACCCGGCCTTCCACCATGTCCTCCTCCTCCATGGCTTCCGCGCCAATGCCACCTCGCAATGGCTCCCTTTCTCCGCCCGCTCCTTGCCTCCGGCCTCACCCCTTTCACCCCATACCTCGTATTCTTTTGCACATCCGCCTCTCCTACCGCCGACAGGTCCTCCGCCTACCAGGCAACCCTTCACGGTGCACCGTAGAGGTACAATGTTGTTGGCGTCATCTATGGTGGCTTCATGGCCTATCACCTCGCCGCACGTTCCCCGCCGTGGTGAAGCGGCTGATGCTCGTCACAATAGGTGTGTGTGTGTGCCTAGTGGAGGCCGACCTGGTGTCTGGAATGTTCACCGTGGAGGACATATCGGAGGCGGCTAGCCTACTGCTGTGTTGTTGCAGCAGCCAAAGGATCAGAGGAGGTTGGTGAAGCTCACTTTCTGCAAACCGCCAAAGTTCACCCCCCGATCCAAATCTCCCCCGTCGAGCCCTTATCCCCAGTCCTCCTCGACCGAGTCAGGTAAAAAAACCTCCCCTCCTCCTCGCCCCTCCAATCCGTTGTTCGCCAAATGTGCAATAATGCCACCTATGAAACACCCTCTAGCTACCAGATCCCTGTCCCATCCCCAAAGCGGCATCGCTGCCTCGGGGAGCTCGAGGAGCATATGGTTACCGACAGGCAAATAGCTGCTACACTAGCAGATGAGACCTTGGTCGACTCCATGCGCGCTGAACTAATGGTCCTGCAAGACTACCTCACCGTCGACGCGCGCGAGGAGTACCTAGCATGGTTGAAAGCGTCGCACATGTGTGGTCTTGCATATCTACATCTTTTTAGGGCGAGCTACGACATTGAGCTCGTCGACAAGGACATGTTGCAGTGTGCTATTGAACATTTGGCGTGTGTGCCCTCCGAGGTCGATTTCTTCGATAGCACGCTTGGCTAGAGGGTTGCTGCTTTCTTGAAGGCTAGGGCTGGCTATAGCGGATCGAGGTACTCTGCCATCGACGCCACCAACAGGGTCGATGATACGTCTCCAACGTATCTATAATTTTTGATTGTTCCAAGCTTATATATTATCATTCTAGGATTCTTTTTGGGTCTTTATTTACTAATTTATAATATTTTTGAGCACTAACCAATTGACCCAGTGCCCGGTGTTAGTTGTTGTTTTCTGCATGTTTTTCACTTCTCAGGTGTTAGAGCATATTTCTCCATATGTGGTTTTGGTAATTGTTGACAATCCCTATGGACTAATGGTTGCCTTGAGTTATATTTGAAGGATTTGTCCATAGGCACTTCTTGAAGTACATGTGTTGGTTTCAAGGAGTTTTTATGGTGACCAAGTTGGTATGTATCGTTTTATCCAAAGATTGGTCATGTGAGAGTTGAGCTCATTGCAAGCATGTCTTGAAGAAGAAGATTGTGTGAACATTCATGTTTACCTTCAAGACATCATCTTTGTGAAGAGAGAGGATAAGACACAAGGTTGATCAAGATTAAGGCAAAGAATGATTCAAGTTGATCAACACACAAAGCGTAGAAGATGTACCAAGTGGGATCAAGTGATCTCATGGTTTGGTAAGTATTGTCCATTACGCTTTGTGTATTAACCCATGTTCCTTGTGAGTGTTCTTTGCGGGGTTAGGTATATTTCCATGGGCTTGCATCAATAGGAAGATCCCATACAACCCATGGAGGATGACATCAAGTGGTGATCGTCATCAAGGTTGCGGTGTGCAAGTTCAAGTGAAGCATCACGGAGAGATCATGCTTGAAGCTTGCCGTCCATTGTGGTGACAATGGACTTGTGAAGATGTGCCGAAGAGTGGCTCACCCATAGTGGAGTATGGGGGAGCAACCTACTAGTCTTGATCGAGCCGACGCAATCAAGAAAGGTGGTCCATCTTGAGAAGGACAAGATCGTCATCATCTAGCTCAAGTGGACTATGCGCAAGGCAAAGGTTTGACCTTGATAGGGTTTTCTATTTTACCGGTCTCATGGTGGTAGTTGGGAGACTGGGTTATAGGATTGATTGCCGTACTATCAAGGGGGGCTCTCAAGTGAGTAGCTTGATCGTATCGTTCGTTGAGAGCTCAAACCATTTGCAGCATTGCATCATCTTTCTTGGTTCTTAGTTGGTGTTTCTCTTTGTGAGTTTTAGAGCTTATGGTCATCTTCATGACAAGCTCGAGTTCATCAAAAACGGAGTCCATATACATCTTCTATGATGTTTTCGATGTTGGAGTTTTTGCCGGTTCTTCATTCATAGAGGTTTCACATCTCTAGATCATTGGCATTTTTTTACTACCTCTTCTTGCTATAACTATTTGTTGTTTGGATAGTACTTGTTGTCTACTATCCAACAAGCTTGAGTTTGCTCCATTCGGAGCTCGTATGCGAAAGTTATGGCTGTTTTTGTCCTACCTGTTTTACACTGAGAGGTTGTACCGGTTCTAACAGAGGTTGTACCGGTCGACCGGTACAACCGGTGTTTGGAGCGGTTGTACCGCTCCAGAATTGGTCCAGAGGTTGTACCGGCCATGTACCGCTCTACCACCAGACTAGGTTCTGTTTTGGAGCGGTTCTTGGGCGGTTGTAGGCCGGTTGTTCCGGCTTAACCGGTACTACCGGTTGTACCGGTGCGCATAGCGAGCGGTTGTACCGCTCCTATGTTATTCTACACATAATGGGCAGATTCGTGGGGACCTATTTAAAGGGGTCTTCTTCCCCAATGGTCCCTATCCTTTGAGCTCGTGTTTGCCCCCCATTGTTGACCTTCTTACAGCTTGCTAACTCTCAATCCCTCCAATCTTGCTCCTTTTTGAGGGAAAAGAGAGAGGAGATCTTGATCCACATTTCCACCAATCACTTTCTCCTCTATGTGAGGGGAACACCTTGGATCTAGATCTTGGAGTTCTTTGTGAGCTCCTTGTTCTTCCTCTCATATTCCTCCATAGCTTTTGTTGTTGTGGTGGGATTTGGGAGTGAGGGACTCGACCACTTCATGTGTTCTTGCCATTGCATTAGTTGCATCGGTTTGAGTTCTCCACGGTGATACGTGGGAGTGAAAAGTTGAGAAGCTTATTACTCTTGGGTGCTTGGTACCCTAGAGCTTGTTCCTCTTGGGTGCTTTGGCGCCCTAGATGGTTGGTGGTGCCTCAGAGCTCAATCATTGTGGTGTAAAGCTCCGGGCAAGCATCGGGGTCTCCAATTAGGTTGTGGAGATTGCCCCGAGCATTTGATATTACCTCGGAGCCACAATCCATTGTGGTGAAGCTTCATGGTGTTGTTGGGAGCCTCCAATTAAGTTGTGGAGATTGCCCCAACCTTGTTTCTACTGGTTCGGTGACCGCCCTCAAGGGTCCCTTAGTGGAATCACGACATCTTGCATTGTGCGAGGGCGTGAGGAGATTACGGTGGCCTTACTGGCGTCTTGGGAAGCATTGTGCCTCCACACCGCTCCGAACAGAGATTAGCATCCGCAAGGGTGTGAACTTCGGGATACATCGTCGTCTCCGCATGCCTCGGTTATCTCTTACCCGAGCCCTTTACTTATGCACTTTACTCTGTGATAGCCATATTGTTTCATGTTATATATCTTGCTATCACTTAGTTGTTTATCTTGCTTAGCATAAGTTGTTGGTGGACATAGGTGAGCCTAGTTGTTTTACGTTTTGTGCTTGACATATTAAACGTTAGTTTTATTCCGCATATGTTCAAGCCTAAACCGTAATTATTTTAAAGCGCCTATTCACCCCCCCTCTAGGCGACATCCACGTCCTTTCAATTGGTATCAGAGCTAGGTCTCTCATTATTAGGTTTTAACACCTAGAGAGTAAGGATGTCGACTAGGGGATTAGGATTCTCTGACACTCTTAGTTTCGATGGCACAAACTTTGATGTTTGGGTAATTCGCATACTTAATCTCTTTAGGGTCATGGACCCAAATTTAGAGCGAATTGTAGATATGGGTTTTTCTCCTCCAAAGGATTCTCAACACATATCTTTAGAGGATGAGAAAAACTCTTATCTCAATGCTCAAGCTTCTAATGTGCTTTTTGATGCTTTGAGCAATATAGTTATATTTCAACTCATGCCGTTCCGGGATTCTCATGAGTTGTGGACAAAGCTTCAAGATAAATATGGTGTGTCCAAGATTTGTAGGGAGGATTGTTCTCCCTCCACCTCCGGTCGTGTTGTCTTCGCAACTTCATCTACTTCACCTACATGTGGATTGCCAAAAGGTAATGATATGGTGAGTAGTGGTGATCATTGTAATGATGATAGTGGGCTTATTGTTGATGATGCTTCATCACTATCTTATTGCAATGCTTCATCTTTGTACTTTAACACTTCGAGCACTCTAAATGTTTCACATGCTTGTGTTAATAGTCCTTGCATATCATGTAGAAACTGCTTGAATAAATCTCATGATGACATGCTTGCTATATCTTGTTGCCATGATAAAAATGTATCTATTTCCTCGAGTTGTTGTGCTAACAATGTAGAGGAAACTCAACACTCCATGGAACAAGATGTGGTCTTCAATGATGCTTCAAAGGATCCTACATCATCATATATTGTTTCTCACTCTTGCCTTATGGCTAAGGGTTCAAAGGTATCTCCTACCTTGAATCCCAATATATCTCATGATGATGATGTTGATGATAATGAGGATGAGCATAATGATGAAGAGAGTGATAATATTGCTTCCTTAAAAATTAAGGGTGAAATGATTTTTAAATCTCTTCATAAGAATAAACTTGCTCGTTCCAACTTCATGGAAATCATGTCTATTGCCATTGAGGGCAAGAAATATATTGAGGAGTTGGAAGCTCATCTCGAGGAGCATGAGGCCACCATTGAGAAAATGGAAGGTCATGAGCGTGATTACGCTAATGAGATTGCAGAGCTATCTCAAGCTCTTGAAAATGAACAAACCACCAAGGAAGATCTTGAGAAGACCTTTGCTCTAGAATTATCTAGATTAAAGGCATCCCATGATAGAGGTCCCGAGGTGGCTAATGACTTTAGAACTAAAAATGATAAGCTTGAAGTTGCACATGCTAAACTCCTTGAGGACTTTGAGCACCTCAAAAATGGCTCAAGGGTCATTAAGAGTTCGCTCATCGAACTCACCGAGTCTCATGCCCAACTTAAAGCTTCTTATGCTAAAGATCTTGCCAAGTTGCCTTCTCCTCTTGTTGTTAATGATGATGCTTGTGCTACTAACTCTATTTCTTGCGAAGCATCCATATTGAAGGAGAATGTTGAGCTAAGGGCTCAACTTGAGTTGCTATCTAGTAATTATAGGAAATTAGAAGAAAGTCATGAAAAGCTTTCTAGCACTCATGGTGATCTTCTAGTATCCCATAATGTGCTAAAGATAGCTCATGAGGCTAGTACTACTAAGGTAACATCAAGTGAGCCTCATGTGGACATTAGCACTACTTCTAGTCGAAATGCTTTATTGCCATGTGCTAGTCCTCGTAATTCATCTACTCATGATGTTGCTACATCTTGTAATGAATTACTTTCCTTGCCTTGTTGCTCTAATGATGAAGCTTATACTTCCTCTAGTACTTGTGTTCATACTAACCATGTAGAGTAAATCAATGAGCTCAAGGCCCAAGTCACTTCTTTGAAGAAAGATTTGGAAAAGAGTCATGAAGGGAAGTCCACACTCAACAATATCTTGAGTGTGCAAAAATCCCCAAATGACAAAGGTGGACTTGGATTCAACTCCAATAAGAAGAAGAAGTCCAAGGGCAACAAGAAGAAGGGCCAAGAACAAGTCAAGAACTCGGCCAGGATTGTTTGCTTCAAGTGCAAAATAGAAGGGCACCATGTTAGATCTTGCCCATTGAAGAAGCCCCATAGTGACAAGCAACAAGGGAAGCAGCCACAATCTCATGCTCAATGTCAAGTTTAAGAAAGGCCATTTCCCAAGAAGACCCAAGCCAACGCTCCTCAAGTTGAGAAATCAATTGAGAAGAAAGTAAAGGGTAGATGTTGCTACTTATGTCGTGAGAAGGGTCACTTTGCTTCTTCATGCACTAATGGTAAAGTATCCAACCCAATTATCATTGATGATGTCTATTCTCTTGGGAAGGATAAGGTTGGCAATGTATTTGCCAAGTTTGTTGGTGCTCAAAGTGGTGTCAAGAAAAGAACCATTTGGGTAGCCAAGCCTATTGTGACTAACCTCTTAGGACCCAACTTGGTTGGGGACCAACAAGCTCAAACTTGATCAATAGGTGTTGTTGGAAGGCATTGGTGACTTGGCTACATCATGAAGAATTAAGGGATCTTCATCATTCATATTATCTCAAGCCAAGTCATTTGGATTATCGAGTTTCTATCTTATATCCAATGTGCCTCCTTACGGTAACTTGTACTTAAATTGTTTACATTGATAGTTACTTGCCCCTTTGCATGTTGTGGTTTTGTACCTTGCATGTGTTTGTATATGTTGTGCTTCCTATTTCTTTATCTTGAGTAATCAAGCTACCACTAGACGACGTCGAGCAGGACGACCCATGCTGCGGCATGACAAGCACGCGCCAATGACGACGGCCAGCCGGCGGTCCGCTCCTCCGTCTCCCGATGGGACCCTGCAGCCAGCGGGCCCTACTGGCGATTAGACTCTTCGAGTGGGGGGCCCTCAGGCTAGCCGGAGTGACTGCAACCGGGTCCCCCCCGGTACCTCTCAGATATATTGTATCCTAGGGGGTTGCCCTATAAAACCCCATGGAACCCCCATGCAACAAAGAACAAGCACACACATGCCACACACACCTCCCGGGAGAGAAGCAGAGAGCAAGCAGCTGCTTCTCCCACCTCCAGATAGCAGCTCCCTCGGAGCACACCTTGTAGCCCGCTTACTCCATTAATCAGACTAGCAGGACTAGGGGTGTTACCTCCCTCGGAGGGCCCCGAACCTGGGTACTTCGCGTGTCGATCACCGCTCGTCCCCAATCCTGTCACCGGAGCCCGCCGGCGTCCTTCGGCCCCAACCACTCTCGATAAGCCACCCCATGGCATCTGTTGCGACGAAACACCGACAGTTGGCGCCCACCGTGGGGCCATCCACAGCGCCGGCCGGAGTCACGCTCCGGGCGGGACCCTTCGCCGACTCCCCCGAGCGCTCCGCGTCCCGACTGATCAGCCCGCCCGTGGGACTAGCTCCCCCGGTGGGGAACCTCATTCCCGCCAGCTCCGCAGGCGCGGTGGCTACGCCTGCGCTCGCCATCTCCGACCTCATCGAGCGCTTCGCAAGGCTGCGCCTCACCGACGAGCCAGCTCCCGATGAGTACCCTGACACGGTGCTCGACTGCCTCGACCCGCCCTCGTCCGTGATCGTGGCCGCCCCGCACGGCACCGACGACGCCCGTGGCCACGCGGAAGTCCTGACCACCGGCTCCTCCACGTCTTCCGGCCGCGCTAGGGCCGGGACGGCTGGGGACGCCATTGTGGCTCACGCCAATGCGGCAGCAAACGCGGCCGCCGCAGCGGCCCTCGCCGGCCCCTCAAACCCCCTCGTCTCGACGCTCAGAGGCCTCAGCACTCCCATCGCGCCGCCAGCCAACCCGGCTACGGCTGTGGCCGAGCTAGAGGCAGCTCGCCAACTGCTGTTCGCAGAGGCTACCTCCCTCGCCACCGCCAAGCGCCGGATGGAATCAACGCATTGCGAGTACAACTCCGCCTACGGCCTCACCCCTGCCGGCAATGAGCCTAGCCGGCGCAGGGACGTTCGCGGCCGCGGCCGCGTGGCCGCGGAGATTCTAGGCGGCAGGCTGCCCACCTATGACACGCCGGCGGCTAACATGAGGGCCGCCCCGGTGGCCTACGCCAACTTGGCTGGCCTAGAAGGCGAGGAGCGTGCTCAGTAGGAGCGGCACATCCAGGACCTCATCGCCGCCGCCAATGCGCAGCAAACCTGCATAGAGAAGGCCTACGCCGTGTCCGAGACACCACCCCTCGAAGGGGACACCCCGCCGATTGCCGGCCAGCGCCAGCCGGTCCAGCAGGCTTCCTCCCCTCGCGGCTCCGGCCGGTCGGCCGGCGGGTCACGCAATGGACGTTCCCAGCATGGGAACGAGCCACCGGACATCACCAGCCAGCGCAATGACGTGCCAGAGGCGGGAGGCCGACGCTCACGCGCCCACACCCCGCCTCCACGGCAGGAACGTGCGCACTCACCTGCCCCGACGGTTCGCCCCGACCTCACGGCCCGGCTCGGCCCGCGCGTCCCCCATAGCGAAAACAACGCCCGGACCTGCATAGACCGCCTGGCGCAGTCGGCCCTCCTGGAGGAGGAAGGCCCAATCGGCCCGGCATGTTTCGGCCCCCGGATCTGCGGGGAGCCGTTCCCCAACAGCTCCACGCTCCCTCGCGACACCCCGAAGTATAACGACACCGCCAAGCCGGAAGACTGGCTGATCGACTACACCACCGCAGTCGTCATCGCCAGAGGAAACAAGCGCGTCGCAGTGCGCTACGTCCCCCTCATGCTGATTGGTTCGGCCCGGACCTGGCTCAACAGCCTGCCGGCCGGCAGCATCAACGCCTGGACAGATTTCGAAGAAGTGTTCATCTGCAACTTCACCGGCACCTATAAGCGGCCCGGCCGCCCCCGCGAGCTGGCCATGTGCGTCCAAGGCCCGGACGAATCCCTCCGCGACTACCTCACGTGCTGGACCGAGCTTTGCAACTCCTGCGAAGGGGTGCATGAGGTGCAGGCCATCCAGTATTTCTCCGAGGGCTGTCGGGACGGCATCCTCCTCAAACACAAGCTCATGTGCTCCAAGCCGGCTACCTTGGCGGTGCTCATGGCCAAGGCGGACAAGTACGCCACAGTCGACTCCGCAATGCGGATCAAGGTCAACTCATCTGGCAAGGCGATCCCACCACCGGGTGCGTCGCGACCGGCTACCGATAGCTGGCAGCAGCAAAACAACAAGCGAAAGCCCGACCAGCCGGATTCTCGCTACGGGAGCCGGCAGGTCGCCACAGTCAAGGAAGAGCAGCCGGCGGTCGTCCCGCGCCAGCGCACCGGCAAGGCCGCCTGGCAGCCCAAGCTCACCTTCGAGCAGATGCTCGACGCACCCTGCAAAATGCATACCGGGGCCAAGCCGGCAACGCACATGCTCCGGCAGTGCAGCTTCTCGCAACGACTTGCGCGGGGCGAAGGCCTTCCGGTCCCGCCTCCACTGCCCCCGCAGGCGCCGGCTCCGCCAGCGCCCGCGCCAGCACCAGCACCGGCTCCTGCCCCGCGCGACGGCCGCCTACACGACCAGTATACTGACCAAGACGGAGCCTACGACGTCTTCACTAGCGAAGCGACAAACAAGCACACGCAACGCCGGCTTCGACACGAGGTGAACGCCACCGTCCCCTCGGTCCCCCACTTCATGCATTGGTCTGAGAAGCCGGTTAGCTGGAGCCAGGCAGACCACCCGGTGGTGATGCCGAATCCGGGCAGCCATGCCCTCGTGCTCGATCCCACCATCGTCTCCAAAAGGCTCACCTGCCGCTTCTCGCGGGTGCTGATCGACGAAGGCAGCAGCATCAACATCCTCTATCGCGACAACCTACTCAAGCTGGGGCTCAAGGAAAGAAACCTGCAACCGAGCCGGACGGTCTTCCACGGCATCGTACCCGGGTAGTCTTGCTCCCCCCACTACCAGAAGATGTGCTACGGCATATACTTCGCTGCCAAGAAGGTCAAGCAATACTTCCAAGAGCACACCGTCACCGTGGTGAGCACGGAGCCGCTTGGCAAGATCATGAGTGGCCGGGACGCCACCGGCCGGATCGCCAAGTGGGCAATTGCCCTCGCCGACTACGAAATCCGGTACGAGCCGCGCACAGCCATCAAGTCGCAGACGGTGGCTGATTTTCTCGTCGACTGGGCCGAGACCCAGTTCGTGCCGCCGCCTCCAGACTCCACTCATTGGCGCATGCACTTCGACGGCTCGAAAATGCGAACCGTCTTGGGAGCCGACATCCTCCTGTCATCCCCGAAAGGGGACCAACTCAAGTACGCGCTCCAGATCCACTTCGCCGCCTCCAACAACATAGCCGAATACGAGGCGCTCGTCCACGGCCTCCGGCTCGCCAAAGATATCGGAATCAGGCGCATCTTGTGCTTTGGCGACTCCGACCTCATGGTGCAGCAAGTCTCCGGCGAATGGGACGCCAGGGACGCCAACATGACCAGCTACCGTTTCCTCGTTCAGCAGCTAACCGACTCCTTCAAAGGCTGCGAGTTCCACCACATCCCCTGAGCGGACAACGAGGCGGCTGACGCCTTGGCCAAAATTGGCTCCACCCGCCAGGCCATCCCAGCCGGCGTCTCCCTCGAGCAGCTGCGCAAGCCGTCCATCAAGCCTTCCCCTGAGTCGGAATCCATCTTCGTCCCCGCAGATCCTGCCGGCTCCCACTCAGGTCTGGCGACTCTGCCGGCTACCCCCATACCACCGCCTCCGATGAATCCAGCCCCTGCGGCAGCCGGGTCGGTCGCAACGGCCGTCATAACGACAATCGACTCACCGATCGCGGCCCGGGCCCCGAGGTTTGAAGGCTCGGACCCGGGGGCTCCGGCTCCGGACCCGGGGACTCCGGCAGTCGGTGATCCCCGGCTCGGGCCGGAGCCGGAGCCCGTGTCGGCCCCCACATGGGCCCGGCCCATCCCGACCTTCCTCCTGCATGGAGAGCTTCCGCCCGACGAAGCCACTGCCCGACAAATCCAGCGCCAGGCCCCCGCCTACGCCATCATCAACCGCGAACTAGTTCGGCGCAGCGTAACCGGCGTCTTCCAACGCTGCGTCGATCCGGAAAAGGGACAAGAGATCCTTTGAGACATCCATCAGGGGAGTGCGGGCACCACGCCGCCTCGAGGACCCTGGTGGCCAAAGCATTCTGCCACGGCTTTTACTGGCCAACTGCCCTGGAAGAGGTGACGCAACTAGTCGACAAGTGTGAAGGATGCCAGCGCTTCAGCGCGCAGAGCCACCTGCCGGCTGCGGCCCTCCAAACCACCCCCCTCTCGTGGCCCTTCGCCCTCTGGGGGCTCGACATGGTCGGGCCTTTCAAGACCGCTCGAGGCGGCATGACACACCTGCTGGTAGCCGTCGACAAGTTCACAAAATGGATCGAGGCCAGGCCCATCAAAAAACTGGACGGCCCCACAGCTGTCCGGTTCGTCAAGGACATCACGGTCCGCTACGGGGTCCCCCACAGCATCATCACCGATAACGGCACCAACTTCGCCAAGGGCGCCATGGCAATCTTCTGCTCCAGAGAGGGCATCCGGCTCGACCTCACATCAGTGGCCCACGCACAGTCCAACGGCCAGGCGGAGAGAGCGAACAGCTTGATCCTGGCCGGCATCATACCCCGGCTTGTGGCACCACTCGTGCGCTCGGCTGGCTGCTGGATCAAAGAGCTGCCAGCCGTCTTGTGGAGCCTGCGTACCATGCCTAACCGTTCAACCGGCTTCACACCCTTCTTCCTCGTGTATGGGTCCGAGGCGGTCATTCCCAGAGACATCGAGTTCGACTCGCCCCATGTCGCCCTGTACACGGAGACGGACGCAAGGGAGGCGAGAGAAGACGGCATCGACCTGCTCAAAGAGGCACGCGAGCTGGCCCTGAGCCGGTCGGCCATCTACCAGCAAAAGCTCCGTCACTACCACAGCAAGCGGATCCGCCCCCTCTCCTTCCACGAAGGGGATCTGGTGCTCAGGCGGATCCAGCGAACAACCGGCCAGCACAAGCCGTCCTCCCCATGGGAGGGCCCGTTCATCGTCAGCAAGGCACCGCACAACAACGCGTACTACCTGATAGACGCCCAGAAGCCCCAGAAGCGCAAGAGAGATGGGTCCGGCGAGGAGACGGAGTGCCCGTGGAACGCGGCGCTCCTTCGTCCGTTTTACTGCTAATCCAGTGTATGTATGTATCTTCCCCTTTTGTGTCTATGAATGCAACGGGTGCCCCGAGCCGGCTCTCGAGGCACGCCCCTTTTCGATTCCCTCAGAGGCAGTCCGCCCAGCACCCAGCACCCGGATCCGGCTCCCCGGTCTCGGGGGCTAGCCGGCTAGCCCTGGCATCACACCCTAAGCCAGTCAAGTAGTGTGTGCTAAGCAAAACCTCCCACCCCTACGGCCACAGACCGGCTCCCGGCTGTCCGGCTGACGGGTTCTGCGGATAGAAACTTAGCACACGCGAACACCTGCCGCAAAGGTGTCGCCGGCTAGGGCTAACCGGCTCCCATCGCTTAGCCTCTACCGCGCTCACCTCGGCTAAGTGCTCCCGCGACCCCTAACCCCACGACCGACTCCCTAGAGGTAGACGCCCCCCCAACTACAGACCGGCTCCCGGCTGTCCGGTTGGCGGGGACAAAGCCAAAAGGAACGAGGTTTTGGGCTTGGTGTCAAAGGGACATTGATCCAGAGGCGAGCCGGCACGCATAAAAAACTCAACAGGATAAAAAACATGACTTTTTACTCCATAAATATAAAGGCCCACGGCCGCTTGATGATTACAGATAAGTTCATTACATACACCCCCAGTGGGTGGAACTGCAGACTAACAAAAGAAAGCAGATAAAGGCTAAGACCTAGCTACTAGAGGCGCCGTCTCCAGCTCCCGCACCTCCCGTGGCGGCAGAAGTCGAGGCCCCATCCTTCGCCGCAGTGCCCTCCGGGTCTTGGGCCAGCTCGGAGTCAGCATAGTCGTCGGTGTCGGACTCTTGCTCCAAGTTGACCAACTCGTCGGCACTACCGGCCGGGTCGTAGAAGGCAAGCGCGTAGTCATCCTCCGCGATCGCCGTGCCGTCTGCCACCCGCTCGGGGATGTACTCGTCCCACGGGGCGAAGGATGCAAGATCACTGTCCCGCGTGGCCAGTACTTCGGCGTCCGCCTCCAGCTGCGCCTTCGAGCCGGCATGCTGAGTCGCGAACAGCGCCAAGTCCAGCTCAGGGTACCAGGACTTGGCGACCCGAAGTGCCACACCCGTGCCGGCCCATGCCGCGGAGGGCCTCTAGGCATCAACCCGCGCAGTCCCCGCCTCCAGCCACCGCGACAGCCGGCTCACGGAGGCCGGCTTCACCGCACCCGGCCAGAGGGTGCGGACCAACTCCAAGCCGGCCCTCTGGAGCCTCATCATGCTCTGCACCGCCTCGCGCAGGCGCGCCTGGGCAGAAACCCCCACCTCAACCACGGTCCAGGCGGAGGGCTGCAGAACATCCGTCGCGCCTCGCTCCTTGCGATAGGCCGCCACGGCCGCCTCCGTGACCTCTTGTGTGCCGGGGATGAGCTCTGAGGAGTAGGGCGCTCAGCACAAGACGGAGGGACGCGCAGACAAAAGGAAAAGAAACTCAGTCAAGAAAAAGACTCATTGGCCAGCAGACGGTCCACCTTGAATGCCTCCTCGGCTAGCTCCGCCTCCCTCGCCGACCACTCCCGGACCCGGCGGTCAAGCTCAGCCTGCACCGCCTGCGCGTCCTCGGTCGCCTTCGCCAGCAGGGCGTCCTTGGCCTCCAGGTCCCGGCGGTGGGCCGCCTCCCGCTCCTCCAGCTCTCGACGATGAGCCGCCTCTAGCTCCCCCATCTCTGCCTGCGCCTGGTCAGCCGCCTGGCGGAGCCGGTCACACTCCGCGGAACGAAGGTCTCGCTGCTCGCCAAGCTCTACCACCTGGTGGCGGAGACCGACCGTCTCGGCATGGACGGCTGCGCAAATCGAAAGAAATCCGAGAGAAGCAAAGAAAGGGACTCGACCCGCCTGCAGGGCAGCCGACTCGAATCCCGGGGGATACACCCAGTGGGTGCGCTCGCGCGCCCCCACTGGACTCCAAAAGCAACTCACCTGTCAGGTCCGAAGACAGGGTGGCCAGCCGGCTCCGGGCGTCCTTGTAGGCGGTCGCCCGGTGGTCGTGGACAGCCTGCAAAGTTCAAAAAACGACGCCGCGGTTAGTCTCGACCCGGCTGCTCCTCAACCGGCCCAAGTCTCGTGGGCTACACCCAGTGGGTGCGCTGGCGCGCCCCCACTGGAAGAAGCTCAAACTAGAACGACGTAGCGAAAACGAAGCCCTTACCGCGACAGACCGCTCGAGGTGCGCCAGCCGGTCCCTCGCGGCCTGGGCCTCCTGCGTCGACTGTGAGCGGCAGTCGGCGAATTCGGCAATGAGCGCAGCCACCGCGGTCCCGAGGGCAGTCGGCGCACCACCCCCGGGCGCATCTGCGGACGCGGCCCAGGACTCCTGCAGCTGGTCCCCGCCGACTGGGCCAGGCGGCCCCCGCGCCCCGACAATCAGAGGGCCGGCTCCGCCAGGCGGCGTGGTCTCAGGCGCCCCGGTGGGCGTCCCCGCCGCCCCCGCTTCTGCGGTGGCCTGCTCAGGCGTCACCGACTACTCCTCCGGCTTGCCGCCGCCGACTCGACTCCCGCCTTCCTCAGGAACCGGAGCCTCCGGCTCCATAACTTCAACCACGCCGGTGCATCACCGGCCCCTGGCGGCGCGCTGCCGCCTCTCGGGGCCGCCTCCACATCGGCACCCGCCGTGCTCGCGGTCGCCTCCGCCTCCTCCGCAGCCCGCGCGTCCGCCTCCGCCTGCCGCGCCGGGTCGTGCACGGCCTTGGACCTCTTCTCCGCGCTTGAGAGAAAATGGGCCCAGCCTCGGTCCGCCGCCCCCGCGCGGGTCCCCTCCGGCGCCTGCCTCTTCGCCGCCTCCTCCCACGGCTGGCGCTCCCTCTCGAGCCGCCGACGCTCCTCCTAGAGCCGCTCCCACTCGGCGGCCTCCCGGTCCTGCCAGACCTCGAGCTCCCTCGCCTCTGCGGCGGCCTTGCGGGCCGCGTCCGCCGACTTGTCGTCCGCGGCACTCCCCGAAGGGGCCGCCATCCCCAAAGCCCACGGCTCCCTGAAAGAAGGAATCAGGAAAAGGAAATAGGAAGAAAATCAAAGGACTAAGATCCCTTACCCAGCACTGGTGGGAACCGCCCGCCTCACGGGGCCGGTCGGGGCAACCCGCGACTTCTTTCCACCGCCTCCGCGGCCGCCGGCCGGCTACCCCCCAGTCGGTCACTTGGGTGCCGGCCGAGGGCCGGCCGGACGCTTCCCCTGGTCAGCCGCACCCGGGCCCTCTCGCCTCGAGTCGCGGTCGGCTTGCCCAACGCCCCCTCGGGGCACGCCGGCGTCACCTCCCGAAGACCCGGCCGCCCCCGCCTCTTCTCAGCCAGCTCCCATAGCGACGACTGGCCCGGGGTTGGCCGTCTCCGCACCTTCGACCTCGTCGACGTCGTCGACCTCCATGACATCCGAGTCCGCCACGTCGGGAGCAGGCTCGCCATACCGCTGCAGCAGCGGGAAGACCTGCGCAGAAAAGAAGCCTCATCAGCAGCCGGAGAAGGGCGGCAGCTCCCCAAGGAAAGAAGAAACGCGGCTCGCCACGCACCCGCGGAGCCAGGTTATTCCGGCTGTAGGGGGCCTTGCCCCACCTCCAGCCGTGCTCGCTCATCTTGGCGGCGGAGATGGTGTTCACCATCCTCGCCACCTGGATCGGCTTGAGCTCCTTGGTGGAGAGCCGGCACGGGTCGCGCCGCCCGCCTATCTGACAGATAAGGTGCGGCCGACGCTGCAGCGGCTGCACCCGGCGGGCCACCATGGTAGCCAGCAGATCCACCGCAAAGAGCCCCTCCAACACTGTCATCACCAGGAGCCGCTCGCAGAGCCGGTCCGCCATCTCCGTTGGCTGGTTCAGAGGCGTCCTCCAGTTTTGCGCAGCCGCCGGCTGGTTGACGAAGGCGGGTAGGTTAATGAAGTCCTCGTCGGCCTTCACGTTCTTCACATAGAAGAACCCTCGCTGCCAGCTTTTGACCGAGTCCTGCAGCGGCAGCTGCGGGAAGCCGGCCCCCTGGCGGAAGTGGACGAGGGCGCCACCGCAGGCGGTCATGACCGCCTCCCCCGTCGCCCTGTCCGACCGTTTGCCTCTTCAGGAAGAACAGCCGGCTCCAGAGGTCGAGGCGCTGCCGATTTGCCACTATCGTTTTGGGGTTATGCGTTAGAGACAACTGCTTTCACTTTAAATAGGGCACCATCTAAATCCATTGAGACGACGCCATATGAATTGTGGTTTGGCAAGAAACAAAAGTTATCGTTTCTTAAAGTTTGGGGATGCGATGCTTATGTCAAAAAGCTTCAGCCTGAAAAGCTGGAACCCAAAGCGGAGAAATGCGTCTTCATAGGATACCAAAAAGAGACAGTTGGGTACACCTTCTATGTCAGATCCAAAGGCAAAGTGTTTGTCGCTAAAGAACGGGTCATTTCTCGAGAAAGAGTTTCTCTCGAAAGAACTGAGTGGGAGGAAGATAACTTGATGAGGTTGTTGAACCTTCAATTCAACCGGAGAGTAGCGCAGCACAGAAAGATGTTTCTGTGGAGCCTACATCAGTTGAAGAGGAAGCTAATGATATTGATCATGAAGTTTCGGATCAAGTTGCTATCGAACCTCGTAGGTCGACAAGGACACATACTACTCCTGAGTGGTACGGTAATCCTATCTTGGAGGTCATGTTGTTGGACAACGATGAACCTACGAGCTATGGAGAAGCGATGATGGGCCCGGATTCCAATAAATGGTTAGAGGCCATGAAATCCGAGATAGGATCCATGTATGAAAACAAAGTGTGGACTTTGGAAGTATTACCTGAAGGGTGAAAGGCTATTCAGAATAAATGGATCTTTAAGAAGAAGACGGACACGGACGGTAATATCACCGTCTATAAAGCTCGACTTGTGGCAAAGGGTTTTTCACAAGTTCAAGGAGTTGACTACGATGACACTGTCTCACCCGTAGCGATGCTTAAGTCCGTCAGAATCATGTTGGCAATAGCTGCATTTTTCGATTATGAAATATGGCAGATGGATGTCAAAACAGCGTTCCTTAATGGTGTCCTTAAGGAAGAGTTGTATATGATGCAACCAGAAGGTTTTGTCGATCCATAGAATGCTGACAAAGTATGCAAGCTCTAGCGATCCATTTATGGACTGGTGCAGGCATCTCGGAGTTGGAATAAGCGCTTTGATGAGGTGATCAAAGCGTTTGGGTTTAAACAAATTTACGAAGAAGCTTGTATTTACAAGAAAGTGAGTGGGAACTCTGTAGCGTTTCTAATATTATATGTGGATGACATATTGCTGATTGGAAACAATGTAGAATTTTTGGAAAGCGTGAAGGAATATTTGAATAAGAGTTTTTTAATGAAGGACCTAGGAGAAGCTGCTTTTATATTAGGCATCAAGATCTATAGAGATAGATGAAGACGCTTGATAGAACTTTCACAGAGCACATACCTTGATAAAGTTTTGAAGAAGTTCAAAATGGACCAGTCCAAGAAAGGGTTCTTGCCTGTGTTACAAGGTGTGAAGTTGAGTAAGACTCAATGCCCAGTGACTGCAGAAGATAGAGAAAAGATGAGTGTCATCCCTTATGCTTCAGCCATAGGCTCTATCATGTATGCAATGCTATGCACAAGACCCGATGTCAGCCTTGCCATAAGTATGGCCGGAAGGTTTCAAAGTGATCCAGGAGTGGAACACTGGACGGCGGTCTAGAATATCCTTAAGTACCTAAAAAGGACTAAGGAAATGTTTCTCGTTTATGGAGGTGATCAAGAGCTCGTCGTAAAGGGTTACGTCGATGCAAGCTTTGACACTGATCCAGATGAGTCTAAGTCTCACACCGGATACGTATTTATTCTCAATGGGGGTGCGGTAAGCTGGTGCAGTTCCAAGCAGAGTGTGGTAGCTGATTCTACATGTGAAGCGGAGTACATCGCTGCCTCGGAGGCGGCGAGGGAAGGTGTCTGGATGAAGGATTTCATGACAGATCTTGGAGTAGTGCCCAGTGCACTGAACCTAATGACTCTGTTCTGTGGTAACACTGGTGCCATTACTCTGGCCAAGGAACCAAGGTTTCACAAGAGGACCAGACACATAAAGCGATGCTTCAATTCCATCCGCGATTACATCAAGGAGGAGGACATAAATATTTGCAAAGTGCACATGGATCTGAATGTCACAGACCCGTTGACTAAACCTCTTCCAAGGGCTAAACATGATCAACACCAGAACTGTATGGGTGTTAGATTCATTACAATGTAAATCACATAGTGATGTGAGCTAGATTATTAACTCTAGTGCAAGTGGGAGACTGTTGGAAATATGCCCTAGAGGCAATAATAAAGTGGTTATTATTATATTTCCTTGTTCACGATAATTGTTTATTATCCATGCTATAATTTTATTGATTGGAAACACAAATACATGTGTGGATACATAGACAACACTGTGTCCCTAGTATGCCTCTAGTAGACTAGCTCGTTGATCAAAGATGGTCAAGGTTTCCTAGCCATAGACATGAGATGTCATTTGATAATGGGATCACATCATTAGGAGAATGATGTGATGGACAAGACCCAAACTATGAACGTAGCATATGATCGTGTCAGTTTATTGCTATAGTTTTCTGCATGTCAAGTATTTGTTCCTATGACCATGAGATCATGCAACTCACTGACACTTGAGGAATACCTTGTGTGTATCAAACGTCGCAACGTAACTGGGTGACTATAAAGGTGCTCTACAGGTATCTCCGAGGGTGTCTGTTGGGTTGGCATGGATCAAGATTGGAATTTGGTACTCCGTGTGACGGAGAGGTATCTCAGGGCCCACTCGATAATACAACACAACAATGAGCCTTGCAAGCAGAGTGACTAAAGTGTTAGCAATGGGGTCTTGTATTACGGAACGAGTAAAGAGGCTTGCCGGCAACGAGATTGAACTAGGTATGCAGATACCGACGATCGAATCTCGGGCAAGCAACATACCGATGAACAAAGGGAACATCGTAGAATATTAACTGGATCCTTGACATAGAGGTTCAACCGATAAAGATCTTCGTAGAATATGTAGGAACCAATATGGGCATCTAGGTCCCGCTATTGGTTATTGATCGGAGAGTGTCTCGGTCATGTCTGCATGGTTCACGAACCCGCAGGGTCTACACACTTAAGGTTCAGTGACGATATAAACATAATTGAGTCATTCTGTTGGTGACTGAAGGTTGTTCGGAGTCCCGGATGAGATCCCCGACGTGACGAGGAACTCCGAAATAGTCCGGAGGTGAATATTGATATATAGGATGAAGGTAATCGGAGTCCGGAAGTGTTCCGGGGCATACCGAGGAAGTGACGGAATACCGAAAGGATTTCGGGACACCCCGGCAATTGTTGGAGGACCTCATGGGCCAAGGATGGGGGCACCACAGCCCACCAGAGGGCTTGGCGCAGCCCCACCCCCTGCCCACTTCGGCCAAAGGGAGGGGGCCTCCTCCTAGGGCCGGCGGCCACCCTTCCTTGGGTGGCAAGGCAGCTTGTGGGGGGGCACCCAACCCTAGCCGCCGCCCTCCCTTGGCTGCCGGCCCCTAGGGGAAACCCTAGGGCGTCTGTTGGGGATATAACCCCACGATATAACCCGCCGTATGGGCCGAGTCAGGAAGTTGGCGACTCAAGTGGTGAAACATCCCAACAGGCTTGAAGATCGAGACAGCCAGGAGAAGACGTCAGGCGGGCCGAAGAGAAGGCCCAGAACCAGAAGACGGCAGGTGACCCAGAGGCGTGAGCCGGCTGGAGACGACTCGCCGAAGAAGGCAGGATAACTAGAGTTAGGATAGAGCATGAATTGTAACCCGATCCGGGCTCTTGTAAAACCAAGGGCTCGACCCGCCTTTATAAGGGCGAGCCCCAGGGACGATTGAGCTAAGTTAGACTGAATCAAGTCCTTAGAGATAGACAAGAACAACTAGTCGAGAGGTAGGTCAAGCGAATTCGCACCTTTGTAATCGACCCCCAATTAATATAACACCAAAGCAGGACGTAGGCTTTTACCTCCACCGAGAGGGGCCGAACCTGGGTAAACCCTTGTCTCTCGTTCCCGATCAATCCCTTCGAGTCGCCACGTAACAGCGATGGCCTCACACCTAAGTCCCTTAAACCGGACATCTGCCGTGACAAACCACGACAGTTGGCGCCCACCGTGGGGCTATCGCCTGGTGGGGTTGAGTTCTCGAAGGGCGTCTTTCCAGGGTTCGAGGAGCATATGTTCGGTTCGACAACCCAGAGTCGCCAAGGTGAGTCTTACGTCAATTCAGACATGGAGATGGAACCCGATTTGTTTGAGTAGGAATATCAGATCCCAGGACGTAAGCCGGCCCAACTTAACGGCGGGTCAGAATTCAAACCGGTTCAATTTAACGGTGGATCAGGATTTAAGCCGGCTCAATGCAACGGTGGATCAGGATTTAAGCCGACTCAATTCAATGGCGGGTCAGGACTTAAACCAGGGGTTTACACCTCTTTATTCCGCCCACCTTACAATGAAAATAGCACTCAGGAGCCCTATGACCCGGATGATCCAGCCGCCATCTTCATACCAAGCACAACACCGATTGGCAATAACATCCCGAAAGCTAGAAAACAGATGGAGTGCAATGCGGATCTGATGAAGCTTCATGAAAAAATAGCTAACGTTTAGCAACAGATGATGGAAACGCAAGCTTATATGCATAATGAGTTGGAATGCTTGAAGGTCAAGGTCGAGCAATTAGGATCTTTCCAAGGTGTTCCCAAAGCAGCATACAAGAGTCAATCACCAACAAACATCATGCCGGATCAATCGACGCACGATGGGAGTTTAGGAAGTCAAAGTAGCAAACAGAAACGTAAGTCGACCAAGTATGAGCCAGAAATTGCCGATGGTTACAACGCTGGTTCCGAAAGTCAACATCGGAATAAACGCCCGGGAGGAGCTCATACTAAAAGATACTCATACGAAGAAATAATCAAAGGGCCTTGTCCCAGACATAGTACTCCGAACAAGCCAGCCAAACACGCATGGGAACAATGTTTCGTCATGCGATAGTTCCTTAAGCGAGGAGGAATTTAGTCGCCCAAAATATAAGCCGATGTAATACTTGTTCAAAAAACATGTATGATTCAATATAATAAAGACGACATTCTTCATTGGTATCTTCATTTCCTTCGTCAGATGATTGGATGGTTCTAATGGTGGATTTATGTCAGAACTGAGTCAACCCTGCTTGTATGACCGCACCCCCTCCGCTATGTGACCCGCCGGCCGTAAGGTTTTAACGGCGGACTTATGTCACGTGAGGCCCAGCTTACTGATAGCTAGGACCGACTCACCCGTCCGCTGTGGACTCTCCGCTATGTGGCCCGTCGTACTGTTAACCAGTTGATGGTTATTGGTTTAAGCGACGGATGATGTCACGTGAGAGCCAGTGGATGGGAGTTGAGGTGTATTGTGCCTAGCTTCTCAGAAGCAAAAAACAACCTCGAGTTTTCTTGATGCTCGGGCTCGTGGGTGCCTTAGTTTTCTCCGGAAGCTAAAAACCTTACAATCCTTCGACTGGCTGATGGGAGGTTTTTCTCTTCGATACACATTTACAAAAATCTGAAGTCTTCAAATCCAGGCGCCTCACCGGGTCTCACCGAGACCGGCTTATCACGGGAACTGGATTATCAAGCCGGATTTAATGTTGTTAAAAAGCTAAAACGGCTGCATTTAGGTTATGGTTGACATAACCCATATTAAGTGATTGGGATTTTTCAGCCAGATCACGAAAATTGGTTATCTCCGAAGAGCCGCCCTATTTTCTTATGAAAGTTCGAGCCATTTAATTTGCCGGCTCTCGGATTTTTACCGACTCATGGTCTATGGTGAAACGGCAGCACATGGATTTCTTAAAGCATAATTCCCGGCTGGCATTGCAGCCACAAGCAAGGATAATTACAAGAATACCGGGTTGTATGGCAACCACGGTCAGGGGTTCATTAAATTTGGGTTAAATAAATCCAGAAGAATCCTCGGATATATTATTATGGATCATGTTATAGTGCTGAGTCGCCATATAGGTTTAACACGGTGCTTGGGGGCTATGGTAACCAGACCTTGGCCGATTCATGAAGAAACACCCACCCAGGCCACAACATTATGGTCAGAGGACGGCTTACACATTGACCCGCACGAAATTGATATTGTGAAAACATCTCAGTCATAATTTCAAAGCAAATTTTTTTTTACAAGTGCACGAAAGCACAGCCCAGACAAAATAATTGTTTTAACTGCAGCTATTACAGAGCCACAATAGGACCCGGAGGGATACCAATCAACAGTTGTTACATGACCTGCTTATCAACAAAGTGCCCGGGTCAAACAACAAAATAAATTAAAACCCTAAGAAGTTTCCGGGTGGTTCTGTGTGGAGCTCTCAGGGTCTTCAATGCAGAGATTGTCTAGGTTCCAGTTGCAGTGGGCCAATGATTCAAACACCGCCTCTTCATGAAATACTGGAGCCGGGTCCACATCAGGAGCAAAGGCTTGTTGATGACGATGAGGAGTTAAATCTTGTACCTCAAAGCTGGGCGGCTGAATTCTGGAATTTACATCTTCATAAGCCACCTGGTATGTTTTCAAATCCAGCTCGGAGGCAAGTTTTGTCGACAATACCCGGGATGCTTGCCTACAGCGTGCGAAGTCAGTGGCTGTGAACGCCGACCCATCGTCTTTCAATTCTGGGAAGCCGCCAGCCATCTCCTCCGGGTCTAGATCCGGAGCATAAGCCATCGCCCGGCTTAAAGCAGCTAGAGCAACCGCTCTGGCTGACGATTTCTTCAAATCATCCAGCTGCTTGGGAAGAGTGGAGAGGCGAGTCAGCACGTCTCGGATAAGCCAGACAGGTTCTCTGTCGCCCATGACAGCCTTCACCATACAACAACTCCCAACATATATTTTTTCTGTCAGCGCAAAAACAGCCTTCAGATTTATTAAACTGTTGCCTGAAGAATTGCTAGGGCCTGCAAAAACAAAGTTTAAGGAAACATAAGTTGCAGGAAAACTTTTATCACATTGAGTTATTCAACAAACTCATGAGACACTCACCAAAAACAGCCCAAGTCATCTGGCTGATATGACGCTTCAAACCAGTCAGCTCTTCAGTCACATATTGTAATTTGCTTTCAGCAGTCTCGGCACGCCGGATTAAGGCGGCTCTCTCATTATCAAAACCCGCCTTAATATTCTCCAATTCCCCCAGGGAGAATTGCAATTTCGTTTCCGTCTCAGCAAGGGCGGCTTGCTGCTGAGCCAGATTTTTCTTCAAACTAGCCGCATTTGATTCAGCCGCTTTTAAAGCATCCTATACAGCACAAGGAGACAGTCAAAATAAATTCAAGTCCCAAGCAGATTGCAAGCAATATACTTGGCACTTGGGGGCTAATGTATATCAAATTTTCTTAAGAAAAACACCTATTATTCAAGACCCGGATCATCTTCAAGAGGATGAGCCGGCCCTTGGGGGCTACACACGGATCATTGAACAACTTTATTAAGAAAGACCCGACTTATCTTCAAGAAGTTGAGTCGGCCCTTGGGGGCTACAAAGGATATAATCATACAGAGTTGAAAGCATACCTCATATTTCTGCTTTATGAGACCAACCATGTTGGCCTCTAGTTCCCGGCTCGCGGAGAGGCGGCTCAGATAGTCATTGTGGATTTCCTCGGCACTGAGCCCCTCGTAGTTGGGAAGATGAAGCTTGGATCGCCCCTTTTTAGTTAAAGGTACCTCCTCCTTAGAAGAATTTTTTATTAAAGAAAAAGAAGGGACGGGAATATTAAAACCTGCCCCGGTGATAGCAACATCCTCAGAAGCTTCAGCTACTCTTGGCGAGCTTGGCGGGATGGCTTCGGGAAAAGAAGATCCAGTAGCCGCCATTTCTTCAAGCTGAGGCATTTCTTTTTGAAGCTCTGGATGTTGGACAACTGTCGGCTCGACAGGTTGAGGCGGCTCTTCTTGAGTCGCCGGATGCTCAATTTCAGATGTGATGGAAGGCTCATTTGTCTTTCTCTTCTTAGCCTTAGCTTTGATCCTATGGGCAAAAGATATCAAGATGGAGCATATGCAAGATTAAGAATATCAAAAGCAAGAATTAACTTAAAGAAAACACATACCCTGGATTGATTATAAGGGGTGGCAGCTGAGAAGCAATTGAGTCGCCCGAAGAAGCTGAGGAATCTTGATACTTTGAATCAGAAGAAGTTTCCTGGTACCTCGAGTCAGAAGGATTTAGAGGTTGTCAAAAGAGACCAGCCTCTGGAAAGGAAGGAGTGGGACTATGAGGCACCTCGTACTGTCGCTTGCGAGCCGCAGGTTTGATAGTTAAGCCGGCTAAACGATCACCGATGCTGCGCCGGGTCTGATCCCTTGACTCGTAATAAGCCTTCTTCAAAAGAAAATCAGGGTCTAAATAAGCGTCTGGATGTGAAAGGCTTACTTTCCTAACAGCACACCGCGGTATCTTCGAAAGCAAAGGTTCTGAGTAGGAAGAGACGAGGATTACCTCAGTATTTTCCGCCCGGCTTGTCTCATCATCAGCCTGACATGAAGGCGCATCAGCAAGTTCATTAAATAAGTGACCAAGAGAGTCAAGTTTTACCTCCGATTGATCATCAGCGGCATCAGACCCGCCCCTAGTCAATGGCCCTTCAGCAGTCCCCTTATTCCTTTTCTTGGGAAGGGGCTTAGGTTTTTGAGCCGGCGCCTTCTTACCCTTTTTGTTCCAAAAGGAAGAAGTCGCCCGTAAAATAGTTGACAGAGATAAACAAGGCTTTAGAAAACCAAAATTTCACTACAAAAGCAAGATGAAGAATGTCAAAGATGCTTACTGGAGGAGCCGGGTGAAGAACATAAAAAGGTTTCAAGCCTACTTTATTACAAGATTCCTGGTTTTCACCCAGCAACTTTTTTACTATCCGGTTTACTTCTGCGGTCTCCAAATCTGTGTTGTTGAACCATTGAGGATTGTCTAAATTTCCATCATAATCACACATCAAAGCTTCGCGGCGGCCCAAGGGGAGAATGCTCCATGACACCCAACACCGGGTTAGATCAACACCAGTTAATCCATTTGCGGTTAAGGCATCAATCTTTGGCCACAAAGGGGCGAGTTGTTCATGCTCCTCCTCAGGAGCATAACCTTGAAACTCGAAACTTGGTGGAAGGCGGTCAACCCTGAAACCCGACAAGGGACTCTCAGTAACCAGAGCCGTATTCATGCAATAGAACCAAGTTTTTGTCCATCCTTTGGGGTGGCTAGGAAAAGTAACAGCCGGAAAGCTGCATTTCCTCCGCCTTTGAATTGAAACCCCGCCGAGTTCCATGCAGGGGCCGTCAGCACACTCTGTCTGGCGGTTCAAATAAAAGAATTCCCTAAAAAGAGGGATGGAAGGGTCCATCTGCAAGTACACCTCGCAAAAGACTTGAAACTGGCACAGATTTGATATTGAGTTGGGGGCCAGGTCTTGAGGATGAAGACTGTAAAAATGTAAGACGTCCCGGAAGAATTTTGACCCGGGAGGGCTAAAACCCCTGAGCAGATGATCAGTGAATACCACCACCTCTCCTTCAGCGGGTTGAGGCCTCTCTTCTCCGAAGGCAGCTCTCCAACCAATCTTTTTCCTAGAAGACATGAGACCCTGCTTCACACAATCCTTAAGAACGGCATTATCCATTTGTGAAGGTTCCCAGTTGCATGTAGTGGCCTTCACCATGATGAAACACTAAGGGAGAAAAGGAGACTGCAAAGGCATATATGGTGAGTTAACCTCGTTAAGATGAGCCGCCAAGAGAACAAGAGGGCGACTTAGAAGCAAACGACGCTACTGATTTATTTATTAAGTATAGAACAAACAGATTCTCACTGAAGTTATTACCATATACGGATCCACAAATGTTTCAGAAAAGAAAAGGAAAATTAACCCTAAGTAGAAGGGTGGAACTCATAGCAATATGCACTACGGATTTCAGGAAGAAACTTATGAAGAATACAGGCAAAATGGAACTGCTATGTCCACCGCTATCAATTTATGCAAAGAAACTACGAATATCTAATGCGGAAGCATCAACGGCGATAAGACCGAAAACCCGGATGAACCACTGATGAACAGGAGGAAAAGATATGATGGAAAGCTTGCGGGAATGCGTACCTGGAAGACGCGGAGGTTCGAAGGAAATCCTAGCAGCGCCAAACAGCGTTGAAAGACTCCCGAAGACGCAGAGGTCGCCGACGTACTCGAGAAGGCGAAGCAGCGACAGAGCTTCAGTCGCGCGAGGAAGACAGAGGAAGAAGAAGGCTAGCGGAGAAAAGTGAAAGAAGGGCCCCACGAGGATATTTATAAGGAAAAGTAAGATCACGAACAGTCCAGTGCGGGAATCGAGGGGACACAGTGATGGCTGACTGAAGAGGCGCCTCGGTTTTCGGAGGGGACGGTCAAAGAAAAGATCCTCTATGACGTCATGAAGATTTCCCGGATCACTAGAGAGGACGTCATTAAATCTATCCGGCAAGTAGTACAACTTTACCGTTGCAGGTTTATAGGAGACATGAAGGCTCGCCGGCAAGAAGATCGGGAGATTGACATGAACAAAGTTCAAATCAACCTGGGGCCTAATGTTGGGGATATAACCCCACGATATAACCCGCCGTATGGACCGAGTCAGGAAGTTGGCGACTCAAGTGGTGAAACGTCCCAGCAGGCCTGATGATCGAGACAGCCAGGAGAAGATGTCAGGCGAGCCGAAGAGAAGGCCCAGAACCAGAAGACGGCAGGTGACCCAGAGGCGTGAGCCGGCTGGAGACGACCCGCCGAAGAAGGCATGATAACTAGAGATAGGATAGAGCATGAATTGTAACCCGATCCGGGCTCTTGTAAAACCCAGGGGCTCGACCCGCCTTTATAAGGGCGAGCCCCAGGGATGATTGAGCTAAGTTAGACTGAATCAAGTCCTTAGAGATAGACAAGAACAATTAGTCGAGAGCTAGGTCAAGCGAACTCGCACTTTTGTAATCGACCCCCAATCAATATAACACCAAAGCAGGACGTAGGCTTTTACCTCCACTGAGAGGGGCCAAACCTGGGTAAACCCTTGTCTCTCGTTCCCGATCAATCCCTTCGAGTCGCCACGTAACGGCGATGGCCTCACACCTAAGTCCCTTAAACCAGACATCTGCCGTGACAAAACCACGACAGCGCCCCTCCTCCTCCCTTCCCCCTATATATAGAGAGGTAGAGAGGAGGGCAACCTTACCACATCGTGCCTTGGCGCTGCTCCTCCTCTCCCTCGTAGTTCTTCTTCTCCTCATATGGCGCGGCGAAGCCCTGCTGAGTTGTCACCACCACCACCTCACCATGCCGTCGTGCTGCCGGAGGACTCGGGCTACTACTTCACCATCGCTCGCTGGATCGAGGAGGTTAAGGCGTCATCAAGCCGTACGTGTGTTGAACGCGGAGGTGCCGTCCGTTCTGCACTTGATCGGGAGTTCGAGGGACGGCTTGCGATTTGGATCGTGAAGACGTTCGACTACATCAACCACGTTTCTCAACGCTTCTTCTTAGCGATCTACAAGGGTATGTGGATCCAATCTCTCCTCTCGTAGATGCTCATCACCATGGATAGATCTTGTATGTGCGTAGGAAATTTTTTGTTTCCAATGCAACGTTCCCCAACAGTGGCATCATGAGCTAGGTCTATGCGTAGATGAGATCTCGAGTAGAACACAAAGGAGTTTGTAGGCGTTGATATTCAGATTGCTTCCTTCCTTAGTCTTTTCTTGATTCAGCGGTATTGTGGGATGAAGCAGTGCTACTTCTTGAGCTTGCATTGGTTTTCCCTTGAAGAGGAAAGGGTGATGCAGCAGAGTAGATAAGTATTTGCCTCAGTTGTTGAGATCCAAGGTATCAATCCAGTAGGAGATACAAGCAAGTCCCCAATCTTCGCACATACACAAACAATCAAACTCTTGCACCCAACGCTATAAAGGGGTTGTCAATCCCTTCACGGTTATTTGCAAGGATGAGATCTGATAGAGGTAGATATAAAAGATTGCTAAAACGGAAAGTAAAACAAAAGTAAAAAGATTGCAGCAAAGTATTTTTGGTATTTTTGGTTTATAGATCTGAAAATATAATATGGAAAATAGACAAGGGGGCCATAGGTTTCACTAGAGGCTTCTCTCATGAAGGAAAATAATACGGTGGGTGAACAAATTACTGTCGAGCAATTGATAGAAAATCGCATAGTTATGACGATATCCAAGGCAATAATTATGCATATAGGCATCATGTCCGTGTTAAGTAGACCGAAACGATTCTGCATCTACTACTATTACTCCACACATCGACCGACTCCTGCCTGCATCTAGAGTATTAAGTTCATGAAGAACAGAGTAACGCATTAGGTAAGATGACATGATGTAGAGGGATAAACTCAAGCAATATGATGAAAACCCCATCTTTTTATCCTCGATGGCAACAATACAAATACGTGCCTCGCTACCCCTACTTTGTCACTGGGTGACGACACCGCAAGATTGAACCCAAAACTAAGCACTTCTCCCATTGCAAGAATTACCAATCTAGTTGGCCAAACCAAACCAATAACTCAAAGAGACATGTAAATATATGAAATCATGCATATAAGAATTCAGAGAAGATTCAAATAATATTCATATATAATCTGATCATAAACCCACAATTCATCGGATCTCGACAAACACACTGCAAAAGAGTATTACATCGGATAGATCTCCATGAAGATCATGTAGAACATGGTATTGAAGAACAAAGAGAGAGAAGAAGCCGTCTAGCTACTAGCTATGGACCCGAAGGTCTGTGGTGAACTACTCACGCATCATCAGAGGGGCAATGGAGTTGATGTAGATGCCCTCCGTGATCGAATCCCCCTCCGGCAGATTACCGGAAAAGGCTCCAAGATGGGATCTCACGGGAACAGAGGCTTCGGGCGGCGGAAAAGTATTTTCGTGGCTCTTTTTGGTATTGGGGGAATATTTGGGAATTTATAGGCCGAAGAATAGGGTTAGGAGGCCTGCTGGGGGGCCACAAACCAGGGGGCGCCCCCCTAGGGGCCCTGGTGGCTTGTCGCCTCCCGGCAGGTCTCCTGTCTTCATCTCCAAGTCTGGTAGGTTTCTTCTGGTCCAAGAAAAATCATCGCGAAGATTTTATTCCGTTTGGACTCCGTTTAATATTCCTTATCTGCAATACTCAAAAACAAGGAAAAAACAGAAACTGGCACGAGGCTCTAGATTAATAGGTTAGTCCCAAAAATAATATAAAATAGCATATTAATGCATATAAAACATCCAAAAGAGATAATATAATAGAATGGAACAATAAAAAATTATGGATACGTTGGAGACGTATCAAGCATCCCCAAGCTTAATTCCTACTCGTCCTCGAGTAGGTAAATGATAAAAACAGAATTTTTGATGTGGAATGCTACCTAACATATTTATCCATGTAATATTCTTTATTGTGGCATCACTACTAGGAAAAACCTTATAGGCATGACACTATTAGTAGCGCTGGAAAATAACAATCGCTGCTGCTAATAAGCAGTAGCGCTGTCTTATGGAAGCGCTACAAGTAAATACTTAGCAGTAGCGCTGGAAACATAAAGAGCGCTACTGATAAGAGGGACCCGACGAGCCCACCGCCACTATTTGTAGTAGCAGCGCTCCCCGCAAAAAAGCGCTACTGCTAAAATCTTATCGGTAGCGCGCTTTTACTAAAAGCGGTACAACTAATGTACCCTATCCTCTTCCCCTCGCCCGCATTGCTCACTCTCCCCTGCACACACACTCTCTCTCTCGCTCGCCACGCCGTCACCCCCGTTGCCGCGCCGCCGTCTCCTCCATTGTGGTAAGCCTCCTCCTCGCCCCCACCCTCGTCTCGCCCTCCTCCCCGGCCCTCACCCTCCTTCCTTCGGCCACCGCCGCTTCTCCTCCTCCGGCCACCGCCCCTTCTCCTCCTCCGGCCACTTCCCTCCCTCCCTCCTCCCTCCATCCATCCCTCCCTCCCTCCCTCCCACCCTCTTCCTCTGACCCTCTCCCTCCATCCCTCCCTCCCTCCCCTATTGCATTGAATTTAGTTTTAGTAACTAGCTAGGGTTAGAACTAGGATGGATGGATAGATGTTAGTGTTAGGATAGTTTTAGTATTTTTTTGAAATGAAAATGTGAAATAGGATTTTTTTGAAATGAAAATGTGAATTGAAAATGAAAATGTGAATTGGAAATGAAAATGAAAATGTGCAAATGAAAATGAAAATGAAAATGTGAATTGAAAATGAAAATGAAAGTGTGACAATGAAAATGTGAAAAGGAAAATGAAATTGTGAATTGATTCTAGGGTTAGGTTGTGAATTGATGCAAATGATCCGAGTGGCCTATGTTTCGCCGGAATGTTGATTCATTTCCGTTCCGGTGAATTTCAGGCGCTCGATATGTCCACTTTTTAGCAAAGGTCATGTCGAAATTTTGGCATGACTTGTGCTAGAAAGTAGGCATATCGAGATGTATTGGTTAATATTTGATGATGCATTATTAACTGGATTAGTGATATGTTGTTTAGCAGTAGCGCTTTATCCCAAAGAGTGCTACTGCTAAAGCCTATCTTCTCCAACTTCTCCAACCGGCCGCCCCTCAACCTCCCTCCTCCCTCCTCCTACGGCCAAGCCCTCCGCCGGCAGCCCTCCTCCCACCGCCCTCCTCCTCTCTCCTCCCTCATCCCACCCCCTCCTCATTCCTCCTCCTCCCTCCTCCCACCGCCCTCCTCCCCCTCCTCCTCTCTCCTCCCTCCTCCTCCCTCCTCCCACCCCCTCCTCCCTCCATCTCTCCTAAACCCTAAACTGTTTTTTACTGTTCTTGTATAATGTAGTTTTTTTACTGTTTTTTAGTAATAAGTGTTTAATAGAAATAGTTTATTTATAGTAAGTGCTTAATATAGAATGTGTATAATGGTCGCTTCTCCTTCTTCTCCTTGTGCTAGATCATCATCAACGGTCGAAAAATCGGTGAGGGAGTGTCCACCATATATGAGAGAAGAAGAATGCCGACTGTTGTCGTGGGGGTCGCTTCTCCTTCTTCTCCTTGTGCTAGATATTTGTTATGCACTAGGGGAAGGAGGAGTAGCGACCATCATCGACAGTCGAAAAATCGGTGAGGGAGTGTCCACCATATACGTGAGATAAGAGTTTAGGAAGGAAGACTCGACAGACCTAAAGTCAACCCGTTGCATATTGAGTAATAGTGATCTGTGTGTTGAGTTTCCTGGTAGTTGCCTTCGATCGATTTTAAATGTTTCAACTATGAGCATAATAAATGTCTGACGACGAAAGGAAATTCGTTATGTGCGAATGCTGCGAAGACGAGCGCGGCCTGTGCGACAAACCTCACCTAGTTGATGGTAGGCGCTTCAGCATCATGCTGGATGAGACCTTCGAAGTGGATACAGTAAGTCACAACGACAAGTCTTTTTTCGTAATTAAGCATGACTTCTGCTTCTTTTGCTTCAAATTATAATTTTTATTTTTTACTATTCTACTAGCGTATCCCCTGCCATGCAAGAATTTATGTCTTGGATAAGATTGGTTTCAGTACTAAAAAAAGTATGGAGGTAACGAGAGTTCACTTGAGGACCGAGCATGGTTATACTTTTGCCGTAAAATTGTACAATGCAGACACCTACTCCTATTTTGAATGCAAAAGTTGGAGAGCACTATGCAAGGCTTATGCATTTGAGCCTAATATGCTTATCACCTTTGATATTCGTCCGGAAGATGAAATTGAAGGTAATATCGACATCTCGGTCGATGTGCAGACGCCTCCAGTTCTACCATCATGTGAGTTTCTCAACCATATTTATTAAGTAATTTATATTGTTTATTTAAAAATAGTTGACAACTAATTTCTATTGACAGCTTATTTCCATTCAAGCAAACATGTCCAGCGCTTGGTAGACAACACCTACTACTGTCCCGGGGCTGAACTAAACTGCGAGGAGATAGGTCATTATGTTTCATGGCTTGAGGATCTTGATGCTGTCAAGACAGGTTATTTTCCTGGACTTCGAGATATTAGTACTCAAAACGTGCGACCACTAGTGTGCGTATTAAACTACGGTCACATCTATTTAGGAAAGATGGTAAGATTTTTACTATTTGTCCTCAGTGCATCTTTTGCATACATTATTTTTTAAGCTAAACTTCATTGCTAAGTATGTTACTACGATGTTCTTCAACAGGGACTCCCGATGAGTATTGTGCCTCGTTGGATCGAGTCTAAAGGTCGCATTACAATGGTTAGCTTACGGCCAAGATATCCTGTATTGCACATGAGTGCATTCATCATTTCTCGAAGCGAGCAAGTCTTAATAGTCAAAGACTGGAGCAAAATTGTGAAGGATCGCAGCAGAGAAGTACTAGGGGGCAGCAATCAGAAGCGCAACCCACAATTAGGAGACAGGTTCATCTGCATTCTCCAATATGATGAAGCAGGAGTGCTACACATGTTTTATGCTATTTTACCTGAGAGAGAGCAGCAGGAGTAGGTCCTAGGTATTAAGAACAATTAGTTAGTGCTGATTATATATGACTAGTGACCTAGTGACCAAGTTGATGATGATGATGAGGAGTTGTTATATGATGATGATGATGATGAGTTGTTGTTATTATAACTAGTGACCAAGTTGTTATATGATGTCTCATGGACGAAAATGATGATGATGAGGAGAGTTCTTATATGACAATGATGTATTATGATGATCTGATGAAACTACTGTATAGAGCCTGTATAAATACATCACAAATACGTAGAGGGGGTATGAATCTGTGAAAGCAGGAATACTAGCAGCAGCGCTGGAAGCCATCTAGCAGCGGCGCTGGATTAGCAGCAGCGCTTGCCTTTCTACAGCGCTACAGATAGTTAGCAGTAGCGCTGGTCAGTGCAGCGCTACTGCTAACCAGACTTAGCAGTAGCGCTGTACCAACCAGCGCTACTGCTATAATTAGCTGTAGCGCCTTAGCAGTAGCGCTGGACCCAGCGCTACTACTATAGGTTTTTCAAGCGCTACTAGTAGGGTTTCTCCTAGTAGTGCATGAATATTCAGATCCACAAGATTCAAAACAAAAGTTTAATATTGACATGAAAACAGTAATACTTCAAGCATACTAACAAGGCAATTGTGTCCTTTCGAAATATCATGGCCTCAGAAAGCTATCCCTACAAAATCATATGGTCTGGCTATACTCCATCTTCCCCACACAAAGTATTTAAATCATGCACATCCCCGATGACAAGTCAAGCAATTGTTTCACACCTTTTATGTTCTCAAACCTTTTCAACTCTTACGCAATACATGAGCGTGAGCCATGGATATAGCACTATAGGTGGAATAGAATATGGTGGAGGTTGTGAGGAAAAGGAGAAGATAGTCTCACATCAACTAGGCGTATCAACGGGCTATGGAGATGCCCATCAATAGATATCAATGTGAGTGAGTAGGGATTGCCATGCAACAAATGCACTAGAGCTATAAGTGTATGAAAGCTCAAAAAGAAACTAAGTGGTTGTGCATAATGATGAAAAATTCCACTAGTTAAATGAAAGTGACAAAATAGGAGACTCTCTATCATGAAGATCATTGTGCTACTTTGAAGCACAAGTGTGGAAAAAGATAGTAGCATTGTCCCTTCTCTCTTTCTCTCATTTTTTTTGGTGGGCATCTTTGGCCTCTTTTTTTTATTTGGGCTTCATTGGCCTCTTTTATTATTTGTAAAGTCCGGAGACTCATCCCAACTTGTGAGGGAATCATAGCTTCCATCAACCTTTTCTCTCACGGGACAATGCTCTAATAATGAAGATCATCACACTTTTATTTACTTACAACTCAAGAATTACGGAACGGTGGGAGTTGCATGGCAATATATCTCGGAATGGCTATGGAAATGCCATAATAGGTAGGTATGGTGGCTGTTTTGAGGAAGGGTATATGGTGCTTTTAATGCACCGGCGAAAGTTGCTCGGTACTAGAGAGGCTAGCAAAGGTGGAAGGGTGAGAGTGCGTATAATCCATGGACTCAACATTAGTCATAAAGAACTCACATACTTATTGCAAAAGTCTATTAGTTATCGAAGCAAAGTATTAGATGTATGCTCCTAGGGGAGAGGTTGGTAGGAGTTAACCATCGCGCGCTCCCGACCCTCACACAAAGGATGACAATCATTAAACAAATCATGCTCCGACTTCGTTACATAACGGTTCACCATACGTGCATGCTACGGGAATCACAAACTTCAACACAAGTATTTCTACCAGTCCACAATTACTCCCTAGCATGACTCTAATATCACCATCTTTATATCTCAAAACTTTATGCACTTTATATGAAAGTTTTTATTATATCCCTCTTGGATGCCCATTATATTAGGACTAAATTCATAACCTAAACCAATTACCATGCTGTTTTAAAGACTCTCAAAATAATATAAGTGAGGTACGAGAGTTCAATTATTTCTATAAAATAAAACACCACCGTGCTCTAAAAAGATATAAGTGAAGCACTAGAGCAACATTGCCTAGCTCAAAAGATATAAGTGAAGCACATAGAGTATTCTAATAAATTCACGATTAATGCGTGTCCCTCTCAAAAGGTGTGTACAGCAAGGATGATTGTGGCAAACTAAAAAGCAAAGACTCATATCATACAAGACGTTCCAAGCAAAACACATATCATGTGGTGAATAAAAATATAGCCTCAAGTAAATTTACCAATGGATTGAAGACGAAAGAGGGGATGCCTTCCGGGGCATCCCCAAGCTTAAGCTCTTTGGTATCCTTGAATATGGGTTGGGGTTCCTTGGGCATCCCCAAGCTTAGGCTCTTGCCACTCCTTATTCCATAGTCCATCAAATCTTTACCCAAAACATGAAAACTTCACAACACAAAACTCAACAGAAAACTCACGAGATCCGTTAGTATAAGAAAAATAAATCACCACTTTTGGTACTGTTGTGAACTCATTCTTTATTTATATTGGTGTAATACTACTGTATTCCAACTTCTCCATGGTTCATACCCCCTGATACAACCCATAGATACATCAAAATAAGCAAACACCACAAAGAAAACAGAATCTGTCTAAAACAGAACAGTCTGTAGCAATCTATAGACTTCGAATACTTATGTAACTCCAAAAATTCTGAAAACTTAGGAAAATCAGGGATATTTGTATATCAATCTTGTGTAAAACTTTCAGACTCATTTGACGCTCTGGTGAATTTATAAAATTCTTGGACTGAGCGCAAAAGTTTCTGTTTTTCAGCAAAATCAAATCACAATCATCGTAGACCATCCCAAAGGTCTTACTTGCCTGAAACACTAATTAAAACAAGAAAACACAATTACTACAGAGGTAATAATGTGTAAAGCACTCAAAAACAGAAGCAAAAACAAAATCATAAAAATAAAAATTGGGTTGCCTCCCAACAAGCGCTATTGTTTAACGCCCCTAGCTAGGCATAATGCAATAGATCTAGGTATTGTCATCTTTGGTGTGCAATCCATAAGTGGCTCTCATAATAGATTCATAAGGTAATTTTATTTTCTTTCTTGGAAAGTGTTCCATGCCTTTCCTTAATGGAAATTGGAATCTAATGTTTCCTTCTTTCATATCAATAATTGCACCGATTGTTCTAAGGAAAGGTCTACCAAGAATAATAGGACATGTAGGATTGCAACCTATATCAAGAACAATGAAATCTATGGGCACATAATTCCTATTTGCAACAATAAGAACATCATTAATCCTTCCCATATGTTTCTTAATGGTGGAATCCGCTAGATGCAAATTTAAAGAGCAATCATCAAGATCATGGAAACCTAGCACATCACATAAAGTTTTCGGAATCGTGGAAACGCTAGCACCCAAATCACACAAAGCATGGCACTCATAATCTTTAATTTTAATCTTAATAGTAGGTTCCCACTCATCATAAAGCTTCCTAGGAATAGAAACTTCCAACTCAAGTTTTTCTTCAAAAGATTTCATCATAGCATCCACGATATGTTTAGTAAAAGCTTTATTTTGGTTATAAGCATGCGGAGAATTCAAGATGGATTGCAACAAGGAAATACAATCAATCAAAGAACAACTATCATAATTAAAGTCCTTGAAATCGAAAAGAGTGGGTTCATTGCTATTTAAAGTTTTGACCTCTTCAATCCCACTTTTATCAATTTTAGCATTAAGATCTATAAACTCCGAATCATTGGAACTCCTTTTAACTAAAGTTGACTTATCTCCAGTCCCATCTTTATCAAGATTTATATTAGAAAACAAAGATTCAATAGGAGTCACATCAATCACTTTAAGATCTTCATCATTATTATCACGAGAACACACTTTTTCAAGCCATTAACGCTTAGCACGCATTCTAGCGGTTCTTTCCTTACACTCATCAATAGAAATTCTCATATCCTTTAAAGACTCATTAATATCACGCTTGGGTGGAGTAGATCTAATTTTCAAAGAATCAATCTCAATCGAAATTCTATCAACGTTCCTAGACAAATCATCAATATTGAGCAATTTTTCTTCAATCATAGCATTGAAACCCTTTTGCGAACTAATAAATTCTTTCATATTATTCTCAAGATCAGAGGGCATATTATTATAATTTCCATAAGAATTGTTGTAGGAATTACCATAATTATTAGAGGAATTACTAGGAAACGGCCTAGAATTGAAATTACCTCTATACGCGTTATTACCAAAATTGTTCCTACCAACAAAATTCACATCCATAGATTCATTATTATTTCCAATCAAAGAAGACAAAGGCATATCATTAGGATCAATAGGAGCACTCTTACTAGCAAACAATTTCATTAATTCATCCATCTTTTCACTCAAAGTATTTATTTCCTCAATAGCATGCACTTTTTTACTAGTAGGAGATCTTTCGGTATGCCATTGAGAGTAATTTGCCATAATATTATCTAGGAGTTTAGTAGCTTCTCCTAATGTGATTTCCATAAAAGTACCACCCGAGGCGGAATCTAAAAGATTTCTAGAAGCAAAATTCAATCCCGCATAAAAAAATTGTATAATCATCCATAAACTCAAACCATGCGCGGGGCAATTTCTAATCATTAGTTTCATCCTCTCCCAAGATTGTGCAACATGCTCATGATCAAGTTGCTTAAAATTCATTATATCGTTCCTAAGGGAGTTGATCTTAGCGGGCGGAAAGTACTTGGAAATAAAAGCATCTTTACACTTATTCCATGAATCAATACTATTTTTAGGCAAAGATGAAAACCAAGTTTTAGCACGATCTCGTAGTGAGAACGGAAATAGCTTCAATTTAACAATATCATTATCCACATATTTCTTCTTTTGCATATAACACAACTCAACGAAAGTATTTAGATGGGATGCGGCATCTTCACTAGGAAGGCCAGAAAATTGTTCTTTCATAACAAGATTAAGCAAAGCGGCATTAATTTCATAAGATTCCGCACTAGTGGCGGGAGCAATCGGAGTACTAATAAAATCATTATTATTAGTATTGGAGAAGTCACACAACTTGGTATTCTCTTGAGTCATCGTGACAAAGCAAGCAATCTAGCACACAAGCAACCAAAAAGCAAACGAAAAGACAAACGGAAGAAGGGCGAATAAAAAGGCAAATCTTTTTGGTTTTTTCTGAAAATCGTTTTAGAAGCGGGGGAGAGGAAAACGAGAGGCAAATGGCAAATAATGTAAATGCAAGAGATGAGTTTGTGATGGGTACTTGGTAGGCTTGATGTAGATCTCCCCGGCAACGGCGCCAGAAATCCTTCTTGCTACTTCTTGAGCTTGCATTGGTTTTCCCTTGAAGAGGAAAGGGTGATGCAGCAGAGTGGATAAGTATTTCCTTCAATTGTTGAGAACCAAGGTATCAATCCAGTTGGAGATACAAGCAAGTCCCCAATCTTCGCACCTACACAAACAATCAAACTCTTGCACCCAACGCTATAAAGGGGTTGTCAATCCCTTCACGGTTATTTGCAAGGATGAGATCTGATAGAGGTAGATATAAAAGATTGCTAAAACGAAAAGTAAAACAAAAGTAAAAAGATTGCAGCAAAGTATTTTTGGTATTTTTGGTTTATAGATCTGAAAATATAATATGGAAAATAGACCCGGGGGCCATAGGTTTCACTAGAGGCTTCTCTCATGAAGAAAATAATACGGTGGGTGAACAAATTACTGTCGAGCAATTGATAGAAAAGCGCATAGTTATGACGATATCCAAGGCAATGATTATGCATATAGGCATCACGTCCGTGTCAAGTAGACCGAAACGATTCTGCATCTACTACTATTACTCCACACATCGACCGACTCCTGCCTGCATCTAGAGTATTAAGTTCATGAAGAACAGAGTAACACATTAGGTAAGATTACATGATGTAGAGGGATAAACTCAAGCAATATGATGAAAACCCCATCTTTTTATCCTCGATGGCAACAATACAAATACGTGCCTCGCTACCCCTACTTTGTCACTGGGTGAGGACACCGCAAGATTGAACCCAAAACTAAGCACTTCTCCCATTGCAAGAATTACCAATCTAGTTGGCCAAACCAAACCAATAACTCGAATAGACTTGCAAAGATATGAAATCGTGCATATAAGAATTCAGAGAAGATTCAAATAATATTCATAGATAATCTGATCATAAACTCACAATTCATCGGATCTCGACAAACACACCGCAAAAGAGTATTACATCGGATAGATCTCCATGAAGATCATGAAGAACATGGTATTGAAGAACAAAGAGAGAGAAGAAGCCATCTAGCTACTAGATATGGACCCGAAGGTCTGTGGTGAACTACTCACGCATCATCGGAGGGGCAATGGAGTTGATGTAGATGCCCTCCGTGATCGAATCCCCCTCCGGCAGATTACCGGAAAAGGCTCCAAGATGGGATCTCACGGGAACAGAGGCTTCCAGCGGCGGAAAAGTATTTTCGTGGCTCTTTTTGGTATTGGGGGAATATTTGGGAATTTATAGGCCGAAGAATAGGGTTAGGAGGCCTGCTGGGGGGCCACAAGCCAGGGGGGCTCGCCCCCCCTAGGGGCGCGCCCTGGTGGCTTGTCGCCTCCCGGCAGGTCTCCTGCCTTCATCTCCAAGTCTGGTATGTTTCTTCTGGTCCAAGAAAAATCATCGCGAAGATTTTATTCCGTTTGGACTCCGTTTAATATTCCTTATCTGCAATACTCAAAAACAAGGAAAAACCAGAAACTGGCACTAGGCTCTAGATTAATAGGTTAGTCCCAAAAATAATTAAAAATAGCATATTAATGCATATAAAACATCCAAAACAGATAATATAATAGCATGGAACAATCAAAAATTATAGATACGTTGGAGACGTATCAAGCGGCTCGGACCAACCTTACTCGTCCACGTACGAGAGACCGGTTCCATCGACTGCCATGTAACTTTGTTGCATAAGATGGCTTGCTGGTGTCTCTCTCTCTCCCACCTTAGTTGAATCGGATTCGACAAAGGCGGTCCTTGTAGAAGGTTAAATAGCAACTTGTATATCACCGTTGTGGTTTTACGTAGGTAAGAATCATTCTTGCTAGATACCCATAGCAGCCACGTAAAACATGCAACAACAAATTAGAGGAAGTCTAACTTGTTTTTGCAGGGTATGATGTGATATGATCTGGCCAGAAAGATGATGAGATATATGTGATGTATGAGATGATCATGTTTTGTATAGATTATCACGACTTGCATGTCGATGAATACGGCAACCGGCAGGAGCCATAGGGTTGTCTTTAATTATTGTATGACCTGCGTGTCAATCATTAAGTGCTATGTAATGCTTTACTTTATCGCTAAGCGGTAGCAATAGTGGTAGAAGCATGGTGGTCGCTACAACCCCGATGGCGACACAATGATGGAGATCATGATGATGGAGATCATGGTGTTATGCCGGTGCTTTGGAGATGGAGATCAAAAGCACAAGATCATGGCCATATCATGTCACTTATGATTTGCATGTGATGTTAATCCTTTTATGCACCTTGTTTTGCTTAGGACGACGGTAGCATTATAAGGTGATCCCTCACTAAAATTTCAAGACAAAATTGTGTTCTCCCCGAGTGTGCACCGTTGCGAAAGTTCGTCGTTTCGAGACACCACGTGATGATCGGGTGTGATAGACTCTACGTTCGCATACAACGGGTGCAAGCCAGTTTTGCACATGCGGAACACTCGGGTTAAACTTGACGAGCCTAGCATGTACAGACATGGCCTCGGAACACAAGAGACCGAAAGGTCGAACATGAGTTGTTGGGGATATAACCCCACGATATAACCCGCCGTATGGGCCGAGTCAGGAAGTTGGCGACTCAAGTGGTGAAACGGCCCAGCAGGCCTGAAGATCGAGACAGCCAGGACAAGATGTCAGGCAGGCCGAAGAGAATGCCCAGAACCAGAAGACAGCAGGTGACCCAGAGGCGTGAGCCGGCTGGAGACGACTCGCCGAAGAAGGCAGGATAACTAGAGATAGGATAGATGTAACACCCTGGCTTTCGCTCCTGTTTTTTTTTCTTTTGCGAAATTCGACTCCCGTCTTTTATTTCGGTGTTATCGGATTTCTTTCACTCCTGGGTATATGAAGATGGTTATTCAGCCTTGCCTTCCTATCCAACCAGAGATTCTTCCCAGTCCAACCTTGCCACCCAAGATCTATCTCTGGACTCTACCACCAAAACCCTACCTTCCGAGTTGCCGGAAGGGAAACCCTAATCCTTCCAGTTACAAAGGAACCCCAATTTCCTTTGCCCTGTTGCCTCCCAAACCTTTCCCAGTGATCATCTTTCATCCATAAACCCTGAATATGTAAAAATATTGCCAAGTCATTTGCAATATTTTTCATCTATAATTAATTCCTTTTTCTGCCAGTTAAAGGAATTAAATCCAGGAAAATATCTATCCATCTCCAAAGTTCATGAAAACTTGTGGAGATATTATTTGTGATCATATTGAGCTCCCATAAAAATATTGGCCATAATTAAATAAGGAAAATTGCATTTTCCTATTTAATGCCAATATTGCATTTTGCGCAGTTTCTAAAGGAACTACCATTTTGGTAGCCAGGAAAATTCCCAAATAAATTGTGGATCTTCTCATATCCATATCTTCCCCATTTCCACTAAGAACCCAAGTCCCATAGTTCAACTTTTGAGCACATCATCCAATTCTTGTTTCTGGACCCATTTTGAGATTGTGAAGCAACTATATTTTAGATTGCTGCATAATTCTTGAAATTAATCCAGGACCTCAATCTACCTATATCATGTGAGCATACCAAAATTCACATCATTTTACTTAGCCAATTTCTCCCAATAATTCAATCTAGATTCTGTCCATTCGGAAGCTCTGTGAAGGAAGTACCCTTTTGGTATTCTCAAATGAGCCGAAACTTTTCCAGTATTTCCATATATTCAAATCATCACTCTCCACCAAATTTGAGCCCAATCTATCAAGCCAATTGAGCCCAGCTTCAAATTCTAGTTTCTGGACCAGATTTTGCATTGTGAAGGAAGTGCTAGTTATGCTTGTCCATTGGTGCTCAAATTTCTCCAGGATGGTCACCTTTGTAATTGACAACTCTCAGCCAAAAATAGTATTCAGTGGAGTAGTGTGTTGTCCTCTCCACACTACAAACACTTCCACCCAGAAGTCTAAGTTAGATCAAATCTATCATATCTTGCTCCCAATTCCATCAAAACCTTTATAGGCCATATCCAGAAGCAGTGAGAGACACATTTGGCAAGGTGTAGCATGTAGGCGTGCAACAGAGCGCGTGGTGCACGTAGTGACCACGCAGGCTGCATGCAGAAACAGCGCTCTGCGCATCCATCGCGTCGGGCAAGCCAGCTCATGCGGCTATGGCGTGTCCTAGCATGCTGACCTGACTCTCCGTTGTCCTCACCCTCCTCTCCGGTCATTTCCCCCCCTCCGTCCTCTTCCTCGCCACGCCGCGACAGGCCTCGCCGCGGTCCTGTACGCCCGTGACTCGCCGGCGTCGCCTTCCTCTTTGTCTCCTTCCTCCCCGAGCCCTCCCGAAGCCTCTTCTAGCTCCTCCACTCCTCTGAGAAGCTCCTCGACGCCGCAATCCGCCAACCACGTCACCTCATCGCTCCAGTGCGGCGATAAGGCCGCCACGGTGCCCGTCCTCATCCGCACGTCGCCGGCCGCCTATATATAGCCTTCCCCGATCCCTCCCTGAGCACCTCACCACCCCAGCAGCCTTCCCCCTTCCTCCCTAGCTCCACCCAAGCTCTAAACCGAGCTCGAGAAGCTCTCTGGCTCCTCCTATGGCCGGAGCTACGCCGACAGCCGCCGCTCGAATTCGAGCCGATCGGAGCCCCACCTCCCCTCTTTTCCCATCCAATGAAGTTCCCGGAGCCCGGCGAACCTCCCCGTAGCCTCAGCCCCTCCTCTCCGCTACCCTGCCGCGCGCCACGACGATGGCCGACGCCGTCTCCCGCCATGGCTGAGAGTGCTGATGCTCTCACCCTCCCCGAGCTCCGTCTCCCACTGGGCTGGATGCGCCGCGTCGCGCAGACCTCGCCGGTAGGCCGGATGCCGCCGGAGACAGCCTGTAGCGCCGGCGGTCGCCGTCGGGGTCGCCGGCCTCGCTGGTGCCTCTGCCTGTCGGGAGGGAGAAGAGAGGGGTGAGGAGGAGAGAGAGAGCGCCCGGGGACCCCATCGGTCAGCGGCAGAGGCCGGGCCCCGCCCTCGCCACGCTGGATAAGTGGTGGGGGGTGCGGTTGGGCCGGCCCAGCTACTGCAGCGGCTCCGCGGCTCATCCAGCGCCCAGGCGCCGGCCACTTTCGGCCCACGCAGCCCAGGTGCAACAGTGCCATTTATTCTTTTTCTAGAAAAATCTGCTAAGGACCCGTGAGTAAATATTTTATTTGCAGAAAGGTCCTTCCACAGTCAAACCTTCATATCTTTTTGACCGTAACTCCGATTCCGGTGATTCCAACGCTCACATCTTCAGTTCGTCGAGCCCTTTCTTTTGGCATCATTTTCACAAGATGGTCACATAGTGGAAATGACCATTTTGCCCTTGCTCTCCTATCAGCCCTCCGAAAGAGAATCCTTTCCGGCGATCCCTTCCGCGGACTCTCCGCACTTCTTCCCGGAGTATTCTTCGACCCCCAGGCAAGCCGACCATCTGATATATGCCCTAAAGCATTTCTCTATGTTATTCTTGCGTGTTTAATTAGTAATTATGCTTGTACTAGAAATAATTAAACTCCTGCCATTTCGATATTGTCATTTACATTACCTACTACTGCTCATCTTATCATTGCACTAAGGACTTGTCGTGACATTATATGGAGATACGTGGTTATGTTTTTATGCTTAGCTACTGCCGTCTCAAGTTATTGTGATAAACGACCATGCTTGTTAAATACTTGCTAAGGCTAAACCTAGTCGGTTGATCTAGAGTCACCTGTCCGGGCTTATTCGTGCAGCCACATTTGCCGGTATGGGATGGCCTTGACTTGGTCTGATCGCGTGCTCTTTCACTGGTACCTCCAGACAGGGAAGGTTATGCGCGCGCGCTACCTTGGCCCGGTAGGCGGCGATAACCTTGTGAGCCCAGTTGATTGTTTAGCCCGGGAGTCCCCGTTTGGGACAGTTTAGTTTGGCCACGACGGTGGCAGGTGTCATGAGGACACAGGTGTCATGAGGACACAGGGGCCACCCAGGGCAGGCCTCCTGGGGAGGATGAATGCCGGCGGTACGATGAGAGAGTCACGGGTCAGGCAGGTTTCGTTGAAGCACACTGGTCCACCCGAAGGGGATCACGAGGCCGGATGCTTCATGGTGTGGGTAAAGTGCGCAACCTCTGCAGAGTATAAAATCTATTCGAATAGCCGCATCCACGGTATTGGACAGCCCGTCCAGACCTCACTAGGTGGTCAACCGTAGTAATGATAATAATGATGGAAGAACTCGTCTTGTGCAGACATCAGATGATGTCAGGAATATGATATGTTAGCCATGGGGTGGCTATGAAATGAGTGGTCGGATGACCACATGAATTGGATTGGATTTGAATCAGATCTAGGTTGGATCGTGAGATTGTTCGGAGTATGGAATACTTACTTAGTATGCTTTACTTTACTGTATTTACTTCAGTAGTTATCTTGCTAGATAATCCTGTTATGCCATGATAATTAATATTGCCCTAATAACAATGCATGCTTGAATGTCATGGATTGCATTGCTTGGTGTATATGTTAGTTTGGTTTGCTTGCGAGTACATTCAAAAGTACTCAGCGGCCTTTAACATGGCCAGGTTCACATAAGGATCCGTCGTCCGTCGTCGAGGAACCGGAGCGTTCGCGGGCTAGAAGAGTAACCTAGTCAGATCCCTGTGGATTGGAGGCACCAAGACCATGCTGCCTTAGATAGAGCTTTTCCGCTGCCATCACCTCTGTAATAGACCATGTAAGACTTATATACCCATTAATAGAAATGCCTGTGTTCATGATACTTGTTGTAAACGCGCATGCCAGAGTGATTTCCTAGGCTGGTATGCGTGGCGACCGTCTGGCTACAGTGGTAATCAGGCGGGGTGCCACAATAGAGCATGAATTGTAACCCGATCCGGGCTCTTGTAAAACCCAGGGGCTCAACCCGTCTTTATAAGGGCGAGCCCCAGGGACGATTGAGCTAAGTTAGACTGAATCAAGTCCTTAGAGATAGACAAGAACAACTAGTCGAGAGCTAGGTCAAGCGAACTCGCACCTTTGTAATCGACCCCCAATCAATATAACACCAAAGCAAGACGTAGGATTTTACCTCCACCGAGAGGGGCCGAACCTGGGTAAACCCTTGTCTCTCATTCCCGATCAATCCCTTCGAGTCGCCACGTAACGGAGATGGCCTCACACCTAAGTCCCTTAAACCGGACATCTGCCGTGACAAAACCACGACATGAGTCATATAGTAGATATGATCAACATGAAGATCTTCACCATTGAAACCACCTCATCTCACGTGATGATCGGACTTGGGTTGGTGAATTTGGATCATGTAGCACTCGGATGACCGGAGGGATGTCAATTTGAGTGAGAGTTTTTAAGTAATATGATTAACTAAACTCATTATCTAGAACAATAGTCTAAGTTGTCTTTGCATATTTTCTGTTGTAGATCAATGGCTCGCGCAGTAGTTCTCCTGAATTTCAATGCGTTCCTAGAGAAAGCTAAGCTGAAAGATGATGGAAGTAACTTTGTAGACTGGGCCCGTAATCTGAGGATTATCCTCACGGCTTCCCAAAAGGCTTATGTCCTTGATGCACCGCTCGGTGTGCCTCCCGCGCCAGTGTCGTCTGCAGACGTTGTGAACGCCTTTTAGTCGTGCTCTGATGATTACTCAATAGTTCAATGTCTATGTTGTATGGCTTAGATCCGGGACTTCAAAGGCGTTTTGAACGTCATGGAGCATATGAGATGTTCCAGGAATTGAAGTTTATCTTTGAAAAGAATGCCCGGATCGAGAGGTATGAGACCTCCGATAAGTTCTATGCCTGCAAGATGGAGGAGAACGGGTCTGTCAGTGAACACATACTCAGACTGTCAGGGTATTCCAACCGTCTGGCTGAGCTGGGAATTACTCTCCCGCCAGAAGCGATCACTGACAGAGTTCTTCAATCATTGCCACCTAGCTACAAAGGCTTTGTGTTGAACTATAACATGCAAGGGATGAACAAGTCAGTCGACGAGCTATTTGCGATGTTGAAAGTCGCTGAGTCTGAAATCCAGAAGGATGATGAAGTGTTGATGGTCAATAAAACCACCAGTTTCAAGAAGAATGGCAAGGGCAAGAACGGTAATTCCAAGAAGAGTGGCAAAGCAGTTGCCCCTCCCGTGAAGAAGCCCAAGGCTGGACCCAAGCCAGAAACTGAGTGCTTTCATTGCAAGGGTACTGGCCACTGGAAGCGGAATTTCCCCAAGTATCTGGCCGACAAGAAGGCGGCCAACACCAAACAAGGTATATATGATATACATGTTATTGATGTGTACCTTACCAACTCTCGTTGTAGTGCCTGGGTATTTGATATCGTTTCGGTTGCTCACATTTGCAACTCAAAACAAGAACTGCGGAATAGACGGAGGCTGGGAAAGGACGAAGTGACGATGCGCGTGGGAAATGGTTCCAAGGTTGATGTGATCGCCGTCGGCACGCTCGCTCTTCGATTACCATCGGGATTAGTTATGAACCTGAATAATTGTTATTTAGTCCCTGTGTTAAGCATGAACATTATATCTGGATCTTGTTTATTGCGAGTCGGTTACTCATTTAAATCATAGAATAATGGTTGTTCTATTTATATGAGTAATATCTTTTATGGTCATGCACCCAATGTGAGGGGTTTATTCTTATTGAATCTTGATAGTGATGATACACATATTCATAACATTGATGCCAAAAGATGTAGAGTTGATAATGATAGTACCACTTTCTTGTGGCACTGCCGCTTAGGTCATATTGGTGTAAAATGCATGAAGAAACTCCATGCTGATGGACTTTTGGAGTCACTTGATTTTGAATCACTTGACACATGTGAACCATGCCTCATGGGCAAGATGACTAAAACCCCGTTTTCTGGAACAATGGAACAGGCAAGTGACTTGTTGGAAATCATACATACTGATGTGTGCGGTCCGATGAGCATTGAGTCGCGCGGTGGATATCGTTATTTTCTCACCTTCACAGATGACTTAAGTAGATATGGGTATATTTACTTGATGAAACATAAGTCTGAAACGTTTGAAAAGTTCAGGCAATTTCAAAGTGAAGTTGAGAATCATCGTAACAAGAAGATCAAATTCCTACGATCTGATCGAGGAGGAGAATATCTGAGTTATGAGTTTGGCAATCACTTAAGGCAATGTGGAATCGTTTCACAGTTGACGCCACCTAGAACACCACAACGTAATGGTGTGTCTGAACGTCGTAATCGAACCTTGTTGGATATGGTGCGGTCTACGATGTCTCTTGCCGATTTGCCACTATCGTTTTGGGGTTATGCGTTAGAGATAGCTGCATTCACTTTAAATTGGGCACCATCTAAATCCATTGAGACGACGCCATATGAACTGTGGTTTGGCAAGAAACCAAAGTTGTCATTTCTTAAAGTTTGGGGATGCGATGCTTAAAAAGCTTCAGCATGAAAAGATGGAACCCAAAGCAGAGAAATGCGTCTTCATAGGATACCCAAAAGAGACAGTTGGGTACACCTTCTATCTCTGATCCGAAGGCAAAGTGTTTGTCGCTAAAGAATGGGTCATTTCTCGAGAAAGAGTTTCTCTCGAAAGAATTGAGTGGGACGAAGATAGAACTTGATGTGGTTGTTGAACCTTCAATTCAACCGGAGAGTAGCGCAGCGCAGAAAGATGTTTCTGTGGAGCCTACATCAGTTGAAGAGGAAGCTAATGATATTGATCATGAAGTTTCGGATCAAGTTGCTATCGAACCTCGTAGATCGACAAGGACACGTACTGCTCCTGAGTGGTACGGTAATCCTATCTTGGAGGTCATGTTGTTAGACAACGATGAACCTATGAGCTATGGAGAAGCGATGATGGGCTCGGATTCCAACAAATGGTTAGAGGCCATGAAAACCGAGATAGGATCCATGTATGAAAACAAAGTGTGGACTTTGGAAGTATTACCTGAAGGGCGAAAGGCTATTCAGAATAAATGGATCTTTAAGAAGAAGACGGACGCGGACGGTAATATCACCGTCTATAAATCTCGACTTGTGGCAAAAGGTTTTTCACAAGTTCAAGGAGTTGACTACGATGAGACTTTCTCACCCATAGCGATGCTTAAGTCCGTCAGAATCATGTTAGCAATAGCTGCATTTTTCGATTATGAAATATGGCAGATGGATGTCAAAACAACGTTCCTTAATGGTTTCCTTAAGGAAGAGTTGTATATGATACAACCAGAAGGTTTTGTCGATCTAGAGAATGCTGACAAAGTATCCAAGCTCCAGCGATCCATTTATGGAGTGGTGCTGGCATCTCGGAGTTGGAATAGGCGCTTTGATGAGGTGATCAAAGCGTTTGGGTTTATACAAGTTTACGGAGAAGTTTGTATTTAAAAGAAAGTGAGTGGGAGCTCTATAGCGTTTCTAATATTATATGTGGATGACATATTGCTGATTGGAAACAATGTAGAATTTTTGGAAAGCGTGAAGGAATATTTGAATAAGAGTTTTTGAATGAAGGACCTAGGAGATGCTGCTTTTATATTAGGCATCAAGATCTATAGAGATAGATCAAGACGCTTGATAGGTCTTTCACAGAGCACATACCTTGATAAAGTTTTAAAGAAGTTCAAAATGGATCAGTCCAAGAAAGGGTTCTTGCCTGTGTTACAAGGTGTGAAGTTGAGTAAGACTCAATGCCCAGTGACTGTAGAAGATAGAGAAAAGATGAGTGTCATCCCCTATGCTTCAGCCACAGGCTCTATCATGTATGCAATGCTGTGCACAAGACCCGATGTCAGCCTTGCCATAAGTATGGCCGGAAGGTTTCAAAGTGATCCAGGAGTGGAACACTGGATGGCGGTTGAGAATATCCTTAAGTACCTGAAAAGGACTAAGGAAATCTTTCTCGTCTATGGAGGTGATCAAGAGCTCGTCGTAAAGGGTTACGTCGATGCAAGCTTTGACACTAACCCGGATGACTCTAAGTCTCAAACCGGATACTTATTTATTCTCAATGGGGGTGCGGTAAGCTTGTGCAGTTCCAAGCAGAGTGTGGTAGCTGATTCTACATGCGAAGCGGAGTACATCGCTGCCTTGGAGGCGGCGAAGGAAGGTGTCTGGATGAAGGAGTTCATGACAGATCTTGGAGTAGTGCCCAGTGCACTAAACCCAATGACTCTGTTCTGTGACAACACTGGTGCCATTGCTCTGGCCAAGGAACCAAGGTTTCACAAGAGGACCAGACACATAAAGCGACGCTTCAATTCCATCCGCGATTACATCAATGAGGAGGACATAAATATTTGCAAAGTGCACACGGATCTAAATGTCGCAGACCCGTTGACTAAACCTCTTCCAAGGGCTAAACATGATCAACACCAGAACTGTATGGGTGTTAGATTCATTACAATGTAAATCAAATAGTGATGTGAGCTAGATTATTGACTCTAGTGCAAGTGGGAGACTGTTGGAAATATGCCCTAGAGGCAATAATAAAGTGGTTATTATTATATTTCCTTTTTCACGATAATCGTTTATTATCCATGCTATAATTGTATTGATTGGAAACACAAATACATGTGTGGATACATAGACAACACTGTGTCCCTAGTATGCCTCTAGTAGACTAGCTCGTTTATCAAAGATGGTCAAGGTTTCCTAGCCATAGACATGAGATGTCATTTGATAACGGGATCACATCATTAGGAGAATGATGTGATGGACAAGACCCAAACTATGAACGTAGCATATGATCGTGTCAGTTTATTGCTATAGTTTTCTACATGTCAAGTATCTGTTCCTATGACCATAAGATCATGCAACTCACTGACACCGGAGGAATACCTTGTGTGTATCAAATGTCGCAACGTAACTGGGTGACTATAAAGGTGCTTTACAGGTATCTCCAAGGGTGTCTGTTGGGTTGGCATGGATCAAGACTGGAATTTGTTACTCCGTGTGACGGAGAGGTATCTCAGGGCCAACTCGGTAATACAACACCACAATGAGCCTTGCAAGCAAAGTGACTAAAGTGTTAGCCACAGGGTCTTGTATTACAGAACGAGTAAAGAGGCTTGCCGGCAACGAGATTGAACTAGGTATGCAGATACCGACGATCAAATCTCGGGCAAGCAACATACCGATGAACAAAGGGAACAGTGTACGGGATTAACTGAATCCTTGACATAGAGGTTCAACCGATAAAGATCTTCGTAGAATATGTAGGAACCAATATGGGCATCCAGGTCCCGCTATTGGTTATTGACCGGGGAGTGTCTCGGTCATGTCTGCATGGTTCTCGAACCCACAGGGTCTACAGACTTAAGGTTCGGTGACGATATAAGCATAATTGAGTCATTGTGTTGGTGACCAAAGGTTGTTCTGAGTCCCGGATGAGATCCCGGACGTGACGAGGAACTTCGGAATAGTCCGGAGGTGAAGATTGATATATAGGATGAAGGTAATCCGAGTGCGGAAGTGTTCCGGGGCATACCGAGGAAGTGACGGAATACCGAAAGGGTTTCGGGAGGCCCCGACAATTGTTGGGGGGCCTCATGGGCCAAGGAGGGGGGGCACCGCAGCCCACCCAGAGGGCTGGGCGCAGCCCCACCCCCTGCCCACTTCGGCCGAAGGGAGGGGGCCTCCTCCTAGGGCCGCCGGCCACCCTTCCTTGGGTGGCAAGGCAGCTTGGGGGGGGGGGGGCACCCAACCCTAGCCGCCGCTCACCCTTGGCCGCCGGCCCCTAGGGGAAACCCTAGGGCGCCCCTCCTCCTCCCTTCCCCCTATATATAGAGAGGTAGAGAGGAGGGCAGCCTTACCACATCATGCCTTGGCGCTGCTCCTCCTCTCCCTCGTAGTTCTTCTTCTCCTCATATCGCGCAGCGAAGCCCTGCTGAGTTGTCACCACCACCACTTCACCACGCCGTCGTGCTGCCGGAGAACTCGGGCTACTACTTCACCATCACTCGTTGGATCGAGGAGGTGAAGGAATCATCAAGCCGTACGTGTGTTGAACGCGGAGGTGCCGTCCTTTCTGCACTTGATCGGGAGTTCGAGGGACGGCTTGCGATTTTGATCGCGAAGACGTTCGACTACATCAACCGCGTTTCTCAACGCTTCCGCTTAGCGATCTACAAGGGTATGTGGATCCAATCTCTCCTCTCGTAGATGCTCATCACCATGGATAGATCTTGTATGTGCGTAGGAAATTTTTTGTTTCCCATGCAACGTTCCCCAACAAGATCATCCCCCGCATGGCCACAGTGGAGGCTACAGTGGCGCCGACTCCGTCCGACTGCGACCGGTCAGGCGGCACAGTGCGCGCACGCCGTCACCCACTCCATTACCAGCCCCCGCGTGGCTACAGTGCAGCCGGTCGTACCGCTGACCTAAGCCGGCTACCACTAGACGACGTAGAGCAGGACGACCCATGCCACGGCGTGACAAGCACGCGCCAATGACGAGGGCCAGCCGGCGGGCCCCTCCTCCGTCTCCCGATGGGACCCTGCAGCCGGCGGGCCCTACTGGCGACTAGACTCTTCGAGTGGGGGGGCCTCAGGCTAGCCGGAGTGACTGCACCTCTCAGATATATTGTATCCCAGGGGGTTGCCCTATAAAACCCCCTGGAACCCCCATGCAACAAAGAACAAGCACACACATGCAACACACACCTCCCGGGAGAGAAGCAGAGAGCAAGCAGCTCCTTCTCCCACCTCCAGATAGCACCTCCCTCGGAGCACACCTTGTAGCCCGCTTACTCCATTAATCAGACTAGCAGGACTAGGGGTGTTACCTCCCTCGGAGGGCCCGAACCTGGGTACTTCACGTGTCGATCACCGCTCGTCCCCAATCCCGTCACCGGAGCCCGCCGGCGTCCTTCGGCCCCAACCACTCTCGATAAGCCACCCCATGGCATCTATTGCGACGAAACACCGACACCTGTTGGAGATGCTCTAATTTGCTACAGGAAAATGCTCCATACATCTCATGGGTGGATGTTTTAGTTGCACTAGAGTTGTGGCGCGGTATCTATTATATAATTAAAATAAGGCCCCGTTGGGAACTTCGCTGGCTTCCCAAATGAGCCAGCTTCTCGTGGAGCCAGGGCTAACTAGCTTCTCGGAGAGCCGAGCGAGCGTCCGGCAGCAGAGATTCGTGCGTGGTTCTTCGGAAGGGCACTAGCGTTGTAATTTTGAGCAACTCCAGGCTGTAGCGACAGTTGTAGTGAGAGAAAATTAATGGTTCGATGGTGGCACTTCGGAAGGGCACTCTCTTTAATTTCGGCCAACTCCTACTCCTTGTTTTCGCGAAGCTGCGCTTCAACTTCTCCAGAAAATTGCACTGCACCGTTGCGTTTCTCCAGGAGCTGGCTTCTAGGAGCTGGAGTGTTCGGTGCGGCTTCTAGGAGCTGGATCAGGAAGCTGGCTGGTGGAGAGCTTTCGAACGGGGCCTAAGAGTCAAACAAGTCATCACGATAGTCCACATAGATTAAATTATCCGAACCATTAATTTTATATATAGACGGTGAAGATTTAAAGATATGAACGTTACATACAAATATTATGTTGATGACTATATGTTCTTTGACACATGAAAAGGGTGTCACGTACATTTATTTTATTATGATGAAAACGTTCTATCACAAACATGTATAGGAGAAGAAAACTTACAAGTTTACACGTGTTGTAATTGAATATTAGATTCTCAAAACATTGAATATTAAGACATGTAATCAGGTCCGTTTTGAGTTCCAATAGGGAAAACAACAAACTGCCACCCACCATCGCAAAAGGAGAAAAAAAGCCACGCTTAGACATAGACATAGACGAAGTTGCCACCACTCGGCCCAGATTGATACTTCAGCTCTGATAAGCCCATGAAGGAACAGTAGCGGGGTATAAAAAAAGGAAGGTGATAAAGAGGGATAAAAGGCTGAAACACCCCCCCCCCCCCCCACACACACACACGTCCATACGGCCATATATATAAATTGGATTATTTTATATTTTATGATAAACTATCTGTAACATTTATAATAGCTAAATTCGAATTCATTTGTAATACTGGGGACTCTTATTAGATGGATACAATAGAACTACATTATATAGTAGAAAATTTGGAATAGAAAAATATAATGATTTGGTTTCTGTACAAAATTGACATGAAATTCTTAAAAAGAAATCCTAAAAGGTTCGTATTAAATGCAACAACATATTTACAAAAGAGCCTAATATAATAACAAAAAAAATTAACTCCAGGAGATATTCTTAAATATATAAAATCGAAATAAAATTCATATATACATAGAATAATTCTGTTCTATCAATTTGGAATAAAGAAATATATTAAACATGTGTTTCTTACCAAATACATCCATTTTTCATAAACTGATAAATATGGAATAAACTGTATATATAATTGTATATTTATGAAGTGAAAACACATTATATTTTCCACAACCACGTTTTGGAATCATGTAATTTATAAATGTATAAAAGAAAATCCATATCAAAATATTGGTAAAATTGTGTACGGATGGCCATGTCAAGAAATAAAGCGACATGCACAAAATTAATGTAACAATTGTAACATTGCAAATGTGCGATTGAACAAAGCCAGAAATATATGCTTTGTGATATGATAATCGAGCACTAACTGAGTTTGAAGAAAGTCTCGGACAATCAAGAAACGAATAATCAAATGATTTTAATAATAGTTTAAACTTACAAGCTTGATCTCGATACAAATAGCAGTCGCCAATGGTGTTCAAAGATAAATTAAAGACATCTCATGGTTTTTCTCGAGACAACATATTGACGATTTGCACCTTTATTATAAAAAAAAGTCAATCCAGAAAGAAAATTGGTCACACGTGCCAGTCCAATGCAACTACAGCCTACAAGTTTCAACTTGCACGTGTATAATATTAAACTTTCATTCGGGAAAATTAATTTGTTTAAGAATTAACAAATGGAAAAGGTGTACTTTTGATTTTTATGGAAAAAATTAAGTGGTTTTTTCCAGGCATAATTATTTAGAAAAAATATTCACACTGCATAATTTGGAAACCAAGTATTTTAGAACAATCTGGAATAATTCCTCATAAGAATGCAATTCTAGCCGCGCAATTGCGCGGGTCACTCCGCTAGTTTTGATAAAGTCAGTAGCTCAAAAGGAACTTCTGTAGAAGAAATAAATTGATCAGGAATTAGGTAGAAGAAGAGAAAATGTGTTTTTCGTCTGTGAAATGTTGAAGATTTCGCACTGTTATATATGCATCAGAGAGGCCAAGGGTGCCACCTCTACTTAAGTACAAATAACAGTGTTTATGCACAGTTTTATTAAACAGTGAGTTCAGTACCTTGATGACCTACTAAACTACTAGCTAGTGCTATAGTACTACTTTTCACAGACAATGGCTTCTTTGAAATGTGCCATCAGTCTACAGGAGAATCCATATTGACAACACACATGGAACGAGTGTGGAGATGATTGGAGTATGAACTGACTCTGGGATCATCTGTTCATCACACATAAACAATGTATTTCCCTTGTCTTTTGCGTGTCGGTGTCGGTAACCAGTGAAATGTGCATATTCGTCAGTGGTGTTTATTGAACTAAAAGCCAGCTAGTTGTTGGCCTGTTACATGCACAAATAATGGTAGCAGGACACATTTGGTAACCCTGATGCCGGAGCACACGGACCTAATCTGGTATTTTCCATCGGAAAACCTATCTGCTCTGGTCCAATTGGCTGGCTAGTTGTCTGATTGTGCATGCGTGACTGTATAATATGGGCAGGCGGCATAAAGAGAGGAGGGAGAAAAGGCAACACACAATGTGAGGTGAGGTGCCACCACAGGATCGATAACTAACTAATATTCCCAAGTCCCAAAGGCCATACAACAGAGCGAAAAGCTAGCTACAAGATGGTGTCCAGGTTCAATGCACTCGACTGATCCACATCGTTCAAAGTTCAGAGACCCAGATGATGGCTAGTTTCAAAGCAGGTGAGACGATTAGAGCTGCTGGGCAAAGGGCATGGAGATGGAGATGCTTGAGGTATGAGTATCTGTATCTTCGGAGAAGCATCATTCGGAGGGGCGAGATGATGGCGACGCGGCGGGAGCTTTTCTTCTTCCTCCTCATGCGGTAGGAGGAGGAGGAGAGGCCGTCGGCGTCTCGCATGGAGTTCCCCCATTCACACTTCTTGGCTCTCTTGTTCGTGGTTGTTAAGTTCAGGTAGGGACTGTGCTGTGATCTCCCTTGTGATGTTTGTATCGTATGGGAGGCCTGCTTCACTGCTCCCCCCTAACCCAATTTCTGAGGGGTATCCTTGTCCCTCGCGAGTTTATTTTTTTCCTGGCCCGCCGTAGCCCATATCCAAGCCATGTCTAACCCTGTATAACCTAGACCGTATACGTACAGTACCATCCCCCGAAAAAAAAACATCACAGGACCCCACGACCACATAAGACCTGCCGAATCCAATCATTCACGCAGCTCCATCATTCACGCGGCTCCATAATTCACGCAGTAGATCTCCAGCGGCGGCGATCTCGTCGCCGGCGATCTCATCGGACAGCGGGCGCGGCACCGTCGTGAATCTCCAGCACTCGCAGGTACCGCATCCCGCGTCCCCCCATTAGTCTCGCTCGCGCAACATCGAACGAACTGCCGCCGTTTTCGTGGTAGTGGTTAACCTAGCGGGGCGGGTAACCTAGCTACCAGGCGGCGCAAGCGATCGTGGATGTTGTTCCGGTAGTGGTGCTCCTCATGATCTGGGTTCTTTGTCTAGGGTTAACATAGCGTTGGTTGTAGTCGGCTGTGTGCACGATGGCTATCGTATTTGATGCGGCGGCTAACCAAGGTATCCAGCGGCACAGGTAATCACAGATGTAGCTAGGTTTGGTAGTGTCGCTCCTCGCGATCCAAAGTGATCACGATGGGTGCCGTGGCCATCTTCCTTACTAGGTTTGCAAGATCTGAACGTCCTCGGTTGGGGTAGTTTACTTAACATTCGTGATCGGGTGCTATGTGTTCTCTATTTCATTATTGTTATTGTTTGCACATGTGATGATACCTGCTATTTGTTGTAGGAAATGGCGGACGATGAATTAACTGGTATCATGGTAGACATGGAGTTTGGAGAACTGATGAAAGACTGGATAGAAGATTGGTCAGATGATGAAAATTCAGATCGTGGAGATTGGTCAGAGGATGGGAACGAAGGGGAAGATTTATAGATGGATGAGCATGATGATGGTCACGAAAACAACTCCGAGGTCTCGAATGAAGATTACATTAGTCAGGTATGGAAATGGAATTTTTTGTTCGCATGCAAATTGAATTTTGCCTGGAATATTATATGATAACTAATTATGTATTTGTGTTGTATTTTTCAGCTCATTTCCGGATGTCATAATGCGTACGACTATTACGATGAATCCGACGCGGAGACAGACCTTGATGACAAATCATTAGATGCACCTGATTCTGGGGAGTCGCAGTCGTCGGTCATCATGAGTGAGGTATGTATGTAATCAATGTTGTATGGAAGTAATGTTAAACCATAGAAAACTGTTTTCATGGCTATGTTTTGATTGTGTAGGTGACAGAAGATGAGGGGCAGAGAATCTCCAAGATACTGCCCATGCAGATGATAAGAGGGATATGTTCATGAGGATAATAGAAATGACTTTTATATCTCAAGATGCTGCGTTTGATTTCTACAACAGCTATGCTAGAGATAATGGTTTCAGCATTAGAAAGGATAAGGTCAGGTATAGCAAAACTGAGTCACATCATATGCGTTATAGGCGGTTTCTTTGTTCGAAAGAAGGGAAACGTGACATCAAGGGTCTAACCGAGGAAGGACACACCCGTAGGCTCAGACCCGAGACATGCTGCAACTGTGAAGTGCATCTGACCGTCAAGCTTGACCAAAAGCGTGGGGTTTGGTATGTTGAAAGTTTTGAGGACAAGCATAGCCATATGTTGGCAAGACCGGACGAGGTATCTTTTCTTTGGTCCCACAGAAAAATCAAAGAGTACCAGAAAGCTGAGATATTGTCCATGGGAGCTGCAGGGATTAGAATTCACGACATTATGGATTCCTTCGTCAGCAAACATGTATGGTATGGCGGTGTTGGTTTTACCAGGCGTGATATCTACAACCTTTGCTCCAGGGAGAAGAGGAAGCTGCATTCAAAAGGTGATGCTGCCACAGCCATAGGCATCATGGCCAGTAGGAAAGAGAGGGATCCTAGCTTCTTTTTCGAGTACAAGCTAGATAAGGAAGGACATATGAATAGAATGTTCTGGTGTGACTCCCAGTCTCGTCATGACCATGAGGACTTCGACGACGTGCTTGTATTTGACAGCACGTACAAGATGAACCGCTATGGTATGCCATTCATACCTTTTGTTGGTCTTAACAATCACCGGAAGACCACTGTTTTTGGTTGTGCCATAGTTTCGGACGAGACCGAAGAGACATATGTGTGGCTGCTGCAGACTTTTTGAGGTCCATGTGTCAGAAGCTGCCGAAGAGTGTAATCACGGACGCCGACGCTGCGATGATCAAGGCAATTCGCGAAGTCTTGCCAGACGTGTGGCACTGTATATGTACGCATATAGAAAAAAAATATGAAGATTCACCTTAGTCACAAGTCCTTGAACGAGTTCCGAACTCTTCTGTACTACAGCACGTCCATGACCACGTTTGAGGAGAGATGGCACGCGTTTGCCAAAAGATGGCAGTCGGAAAAAACAGTAACATGGTTGAGACGGATGTATAGGAAGAGGAGACTGTGGGCCGCAGCTTATCTGACAGAGGGGTTTTGGCTTGGCATGAAAAGCAACCAGAGGAGTGAAAGTCTAAACTCATGCCTTCACCTTCACCTAGACGGTGAAATGACCCTGGTGGATATGATTTTGCACTATGAGAACGCCGTCGTACGTATCCGTGAGAACGAGGCGCGGGATGACCGCACGGCCTCACATAGTTTACCGGTGCCAGTTACTAGCTCCAGGGAACTTGAGATAGCTGCTTCTCACGTCTTCACTCTAGCAAACTTCTATATGTTGCAAGATGATCTTAGAAAAATTGGCGGCATGGGGATTGTAGAAATAATGCTCGGAGACGAATCACAGCAGTACATCGTGGCCTGGAAGAATAACCGGAATAGCCGTTTTTGGGTGGAGTATACACCAGTAAATTCCACAGAGACTATAAGGTGCAGCTGTAGAAGAATGATTCGAAAGGGTCTACCTTGCAAGCACATATTCCATGTACTGAAGTACTTGAATATATCTGAAATACCAAAGTGTTTAGTTCTTGTTCGGTTCACGAAAGAAGCAAGGTTGGGACTGCCCGCGAGGCGCACAAGCGATCTGCTCGGATTTGGTTGGACTGGGGCAGGGGAAAGAATGAAATATAGCCAGGTCAGTGTGTTAGCGTCAGAAGCTATGCATGCGGCATGCAAACACCCAGCTTTGTGGGATCAGTTACAAGAGAGTTTGAAGGCCGTGATAGCTAAGAGTCATGAGTATGATCTGCTACAGGAAAATTTGAGCAAGAAAACGTATGACCTCAGTAAGTGTGCAATGGAATATGTAGATGATGGTGAAGGCAACATGGTTACATTTCAAGATCCTATGAAAGTGTCAAGCAAAGGTGCAACAAAGGTAGATGAGAACCGCCCTATCTCGAAAAATGGTAGACCACTCTCTTATGAAGAGTTGAAAACCCGGTGCGGCGCTTGCAAATTGCTAGGACACACTAGACGTAGCAAGAAATGCAAACATAATAAGAAGTAAGTGTTTGTATGCATTGTCGATTATTATTTTTTTCCTTATCATTCATTAACTTATCTTGTCTTTTATCATGTGAAGAAATGCGGAGAAGGAAGAAGGGTAGAACACTTGCTTCAATTATTTACGGATGAATCGAGTGAACTAGCCAGTATATCCTTCAAATTATGGCATCATGTTTAGTACGACGTTTCGCGTGTTTGGTTCCTATATATTGTAGCAACTTCATCGGCACTATGTTTAGTGGGACCGTGCTTTGGTTGAACTATGTTTGGTTTTATGCATGTAGGATGTTGGTTAGGTATGCTGGTACATGTAAGCATATAAGTTATGCAATCGGTACGGTTTGGTCAGGTTCTTTGTGATTGAAGAACTGAATATCTAGTGTTTACCATATGTGTCAAGTTGAGTTAAATTTCAGAATATTGAATATCTACTGTTGCTTTGCTTCAGTGTTGATTCAATGGTGTAAGTGCTGCTAGATGTTGCTCCTATGTTGCAACAGTACAATGTGTGCTGCTGCACAAATCAGTTGTGCTGCCAAATATAGAACATGCCATCATGATGGCCCCATGTTATTTCTGCTGCAATCTCTGTTACAATGTGCCCATGAACTGAATAGCAAATATTTCATCATCATTTCATCATGTCAATAACAACGATGGCAATACATGACTGCGTAGTACATCAAAATTTGTGAACAATCTACTTGCTAACTATGACACCAATCATAATGGCAAACAGGCCAAGATACAACAGACCTCCAAATCCTAAAATCCTATCCCTATAGAGCAATATTTCCTTCTGCATCTTAACCATTGCTCTCTTTTCTTTCTCATTCCTTTTAATTTCTGCTTCATATTCTGTAATCTTAGTCTCTAGTTTCTTGTTCTTCATGGCAAGATACTTAATGACTGACTTTGCTTTGCTATCCCACTCCCCATCAACCCATTCAACATAATCACAAGTGATAGCATCCTAAATAAATCATGAGCAATTCAAGTCAATTTATAACATCGATAAGTCACAATATTCGAGATGCCCTGTTTCTTACATAAATGATAGAAACCCAAAGATATTCATGCCTTCGAAACCTTCTTCCGGCACTAAATCGAAACCACCAAAACTTCAATCTTGCATGATGTATGAAGTCTTCACGCGCGCCTTTTATTTGCGATTTCGCGAATTTTGTTCTTCACAAACTCTAGCGTATTCGAAGGTGACATAATCAACTCAGCGACGAAACGTCTTCTCCTAGCGTTTACGGAGGCCTGTAAAAATTGACATAAAGGTTACATGAACCGAAGTTGCTACACGACCATACTAGCAAGTGTACAAACATCAATAACATCATACCTGGGTAAAATCGCGGGTCATTCGGTCCCCGTCCCAATGTTCTAGACATTCTGTGACAAAAAGGCCACAAGAGCTCCTGGTATATATGCAAACATTAGCCGTGGGCAATACGAACATGTGTGTCGTTGTTTGAATATGATGTAGTATTAACTCACCCATCCTCTTGCTGGGGCATGTCATACTCATTGATAGGCCACTTACTGACGTCTGGATATTTCCCTGGTGTAATAAGATTTGCCTCACGCATATCGTGTGCTATAGCCATTCGCTATAAAGAGGATAGTGTTAACGAAGAATCATAAAACAATATGTAAGACCAATGCTACAAATGTTCGTTACATTACCAGTGCTTTAACAGTCTTCAAAACCAGCTCCAGAGGATAGAGGGAATCGAGAACTTGGAATTATTGCTTGACCATGTGCATTACCACGGTCATCCAGTGGCTATTGCAGATACTCAACGCGATATACGTCTATAGTGCAACAAAACATTATGGATCAAACGAAATACTTCATGAAATGTCCTTTAGTGAACAATTACAAACAGAACGTACCTTATCACGCACAGTATACTCTTCCATGACTCTTTTAACTGCTCCAGATTTGGAGAGAACACTATCCATGTTGCAGCTCGACGGCAATGGATCGTCTCGTGCGATAGCACGATCTACAAGGAATTTGGACCTCCACGCTGGACAGAGGTAACGATCATGACCAACGCGCAACTCCAAATGTCCCATATAAGCGTTAATAACCTTCATAGAATATCAGGGCATTACATGTTGAAAGTTGACACATAGATTATTGAGCAATTTAATAACAGGACATGCAAGTAGTACTTACATCGTCCGACAACCATGTATGATTTAGTACCGGTTGAATCCTTTCCAAAGTCAGAGATATGCCACGCCCTTCACTGTAGTAAACTCTTTTCCCCTTATTCTTCTCGGACCGAGCAGCTATCTCCACAAATGTAACAGCTGCCTCAATTACTTCCGACGTCAACTCGTCTGCCACAACCTCCGACACATCGTTGTCAGAAAACAGAGCTGCATGAAATAATATGAACGTCAACAATGGTGATTATATGCATTAGTAGTAAATAACAAATTAAGAAAGTTAATTATGATACCTCTACTAGCGGTAATAGTACCGGAGGGTCTCTGACCGCGGTTCGTACGCCTGCTGGGCTTGTCAAGTGCGTACGGGGATTCAAATTTCTTGGGAACAGTCCACTTCCGCTTCCCGGACATAACTTCCTCATCCTTATCGATTGTTGCACCCTTTTTTCCAGTCGCCTTAGCCATGAACTTGCTGACAGAAGATGGACAAATGTCTATGTCCGATGAAGGTGCTTGAGTAGAATTACCAATGATCCAAGGGTTTTCCGGTGTAGCTCCACATTCACCATTAGGCTTAATAGGTGAAGCACCCTTGTGGCCATTCATCTTGGCTGGGGTTTTCTGTTTGGCAAAAAAAATCATGTGAACATTTCAGCACATACAAAAGTTTAACGAGAAAATTATAGACAAAAATATAAATACATACTTCCTCAGCTTCGGTTTTATGGTTGGGAACCACTTCATCAGGCTGCGTCGGATCAATGACCGGCTCTCCGTCAGAGTCTTTGTCTTCCTTGTACACGAATTCCTTCTTTTCATACGGACCATTCTCGAACGAATCCACTTCTTCATCCACATCATTGTCCGCGGATGGCACGGCAGCAGTCGGCTTGTACATGACACCTGCTTTGTTCAACTTCTCCAACAATCTCTGCAATAGAAATATAAAGTTAGTAATGCGTGCATGGTTTTAAAACATCAAACATACTGTAAACTTTAAAGTTAGGATGTGACACCTCAGCAACTTGATCAGGGATTTGCCTCATCTGGGTGTGTATCAAGTCCATACACCACTTCATTAGAACCTCCATCATCTCCTCCGAGTTTGGGGCTGTCTTCGACTTCCTTGCGGTTGCACTAGCAGGCTTGGTTTTTGGGTTCTGTGTAGGTGCATGATCTGGGACTTTGGGCTCCTGCGCCCTATATTCTTGGGTTATATTATCTTCGATCTACATGCGATATTCAAGTACATGTGATGAATTAAAAATAAATATTATTTAGTGACAAAACATTTAAGAAAGACACAACACAATGACTTACCTTGACGTTACCACGGCCGCGGCCATTGTCGTAGTCAAACTGATCTCTCCTAGTGGCTGCAGCTTCAGTCCAATTCCTCATCAGAGGTTGTATGGACAAGTTGGTATTGAAAGCGCAATCACCTTCCACAGGTTGCACCTTCTCCCAGTACAAGTACTGCAAAAAAATATAGATATTTAGAGTTAGTACAATACATCACATAAATTTGCAATGATATAATAATTGACAATGCAACAGGTCTCATATGTGTACCTGCAAGAGAGCTAAATTGCCTTTCAGCCATTGGCGGAGGTGTTTGCCTTTCTTGACTATGCGAAGGCAATCGAGGAGAACACGGAGGGTGAATGCATTCCAGTTAATCTTGGAAATACGTTTGACATCATCCACCAACGCGTAATACTGTTTTGGGACAATCTTGCTCGACATGGGAGCAATAACTGTTCCTAGCAGGATAAGGACTACTTTCCGAAGGAAATCATCCTCGGCGGATTTATTTTTAATGATGTCCGCAATGAGATCATCAATCACTATGTTACCTGTTGTCTTACTGAGAAATTGTGGCGGCACCCGGTCCTTAATATCCTCACCTTCTTCAATGAGAATATCTGAAGCCGACAGTCCTTGGTTCTCCAAGTTGAAGATGCACTCGACGTCCACGGCACCGAGAGACACCTCCCCCAACCAGCTCTTGTATAATGAATCTCCCCGTGCTGGCCTCAAAATTCTCAACCATGTACCTTATCAATAGTGTACGCATCTTAAGCGATGGTATCTGAAGCATGCTACGCAATGCTGTTTCGGCGACTTTAGCGCGTTGACCGCCAGATAGAGCGGCAATAAGCTTGCACCATTTTTCAACGGCGCACACAATTTCTCCATTGAGCCCGTCCATCCTGTTGAAAAAAAATATAAAACTTCCTCACAGTAGCTAACAGTAATGCAAAAATAACAATAGAACAATCATGCATAGTGCAACATGCAGCGAAGGGTGTTGATATGAGGCTTTCTGATCACTTTCTTTGAGTATCTGATCACTTTCTTTGAGTATCTGATCACTTTCTTTGAGTATCAAGTAAATTGTATAATCAGTTAATCTCATATGGTAAACTGATAGAAATTCGTCCAATTGTCTTATTAACACGGTGACAAATTGATCAGCTCTAAATAAATAGAGTCTATAGCAATGGTACTTATTTGAGGTTCATCAACATCTAATGCATAATTCTTTAATGTTGTATGTGCACACGAATATAATTGGATCATGTGACAAAACTATAATTGGATCATGTGACAAGAATATAATTGGATCATGTGACAAAAATATAATTGGGTCATGTGACCAAAATATAATTGGATCATGTGACAAAAATATAATTGGATCATGCTTGTCGACAAACAACATCTATTAGATTTAGAGGGACACCAAAAGATAATTATTGGACCATGCTATCAAAGAACAAAAGATTTAGTTCATCTACGCCATCTGGTCAGAACGCATGTTGTCGAGTTCATATAATTTGAAAATATGTGCTCATCCTAAGTCGATCAAAGCAATGACACGGACAAACTAGCTTGCTATGAAGGCGGTATGGAGGACAACATACTTGATCGGTCAATGAAGATGAAAGTAGTCAGCGATGCGGTGTCGACGTAGTTTGTCGAGGGCGGCCACCACGTGCGGACGACCTTGATGTTCTCGGGGTTTTCCTGGCGTGTGGGATGCGGCGGACGGAGCTGTCATCGACTCGCCGGCAAGAGGCGATCTAGACGACGACATGTGCGACCAGGTGGAGATTATATAGGAGGTCGATCTCCTGGGTCGTCGTAACTTCCCTGCGGCGTATCTCCAGATCTATATTTTCCTCCGTTGACGCGAGGCAGAACGTGCTCCTCAATCCTAGGGATTAGGACGATATGGATTACCACGATCCCGGAATTGTGTAACAAAACGGCAACTACTCCCGTGATCGACGTGCATGTGATCGACGTGCATGAAAAGCGCACCGCTGTGGGCTCCCACACAGATCCGACTGGTGTTTGCTATTATTTATTGTATATTTGTTTATGTTTAAAAATATATATAGTATTTCTTTCATATCTGCAATATTTTAAAATCAAATGTATTTTTCCTATTTCCTTTTTTGGTTTTCCTGTTATTTTATGTTTCTCCTTCTTTATTTTATGTTTCATAATTCCCTATCATTTCTTCTTATAGTTTTCAATTTCAAATATGTATGATAAAATGTTGTCTTATATTTGACTTCCTAATTGGTCATGCATGCTTGCCATGGTCATCCTAGGGTGTGCATAAAGCTTGGGCTCAATTGGTGGGACCGGGAAGCAAAACCTCTTTCCGACTTGCCCTCCGGTAGACCCGAATGGTCCTGCTTGTACATGGTGCATGTGGGGGCATGCATGACATGACCCCAACTTTTTGCACCATGTGGGCATGGCCAATGTGGTCCCCCAGGCAAGGTCTGCACGAATTCGGACACAAAACGCACGTTGCGTCACGTCGGGGCAGTGTTTTAGGGCTTTTTCACCGGAAGAACCCTAGAAAATGCATCGAGTGTCGGAAATGAACGATACTTGCCATGCATGCTTGCCATGGTCATCCTAGGGTGCGCATAAAGCTTGAGCTCAATTGGTGGGACCGGGAAGCAAAACCTCTTTCCGACTTGCCCTCCGACAAACCTGAATGGTCCTGCTTGTACATGGTGCATGTGGGGGCATGCCTGAGATGACCCCAACTTTTTGCACCATGTGGGCATGGCCAATGTGGTCCCCCAGGCAAAGTATGCACGAATTCGGACACAAAACGCACGTTGCGTCATGTCGGGGCAGTGTTTTAGGGCTTTTTCACCAAAAGAACCCTAGAAAATGCATCGAGTGTCGGAAATGAACGATACTTGTCATGCATGCTTGCCATGGTCATCCTAGGGTGTGCACAAAGCTTGGGCTCAATTGGTGGGACCGGGAAGAAAAACCTCTTTCCGACTTGCCCTCCGGCAGACCCGAATGGTCCTGCTTGTACATGGTGCATGTGGGGGCATGCATGAGATGACCCCAACTTTTGGCACCATGTGGGCATGGCCAATGTGGTCCCCCACGCAAGGTATGCACGATTTCGGACATAAAACGCACGTTGCGTCACGTCGGGGCGGTGTTTTAGGGCTTTTTAGTACATGGTGCATGTGGAGGCATGCAAACGATGACCCCAACTAGATTTGATTTAAAAATATTTCAACTATCAAACAGAAAAGAAAATTTATAATATCTTTCATTTTTTTTAATTTTAAAACTGTCGGAAGAAATGAAATAGAAAAAATATATTTTATTTTAAAATATTTCAAATATAAAAAAGAAAAGAAATATTTGATTGAATAAGTGAAATAGAACACAACATTTTTCCTACGTTTGTGAATTTAATAACTGGCAGAACAAATAAAGAGAAAAAATAATTGATTTTAAAATATTTTAAATATAAAAATTAAAAGAAATATTGAAATCAATAAGTGAAATAAAAGAAAATATAAAACAGAAAAGAATGTAAGAATTAACAAGTAGACTCAAAAAAAAAAACAAGTGAAATAGTTCAGCGTGCGGGTGAGGCTGGTCTGGGACAGCCCACCCGAATTCGGCCCATGCCACAGCCGCGCCGGGCACTGCCGAGGGGTGGTGGGAGTGTAGTCCCACCTCGCCAAGGGAGAGGAGCTCGCACCGGTTTATATACCCGGCTGAGCTATCCCTCTCAAGATCCTCTCTAAAGCGGGCAGCACATTGCCTAACCTAGTCCCTCTCTGCCCCGTGGTGGCTACTAGCAGCATATTTACTAGCCTAGCGGGCCTGCACCCTGTGTTGTGAATTATGCAGCTAGTAAGTGGGCATTTTTTCTTTTTGCATATGTCACATGTCAATTTTTTGACCTTCTTCGAATCACCACCTACTTTTTATACATGCTCACTTACATGTAATACACATGTTTATCAAAGGAATTTCTAGAAAAATGAAAGTAGGTGGTCTCACTTATGTACCTGAGTTTCACCAAGCCACTCTAAAATATATAGAATTCTAAAAATGGAAAACATTCATATTCTTTCTGAGTTTATGAAAGAGATCATTCCTGCAAAATTTGAGGTCATTTGGAGGTGGTCGAAAAAATCACCTTTCTACAATAACTCGCTTAAGTGAGACCAAATGGTCCATCCGTAATGTGGTGATTTTTTTGACCTCCTCTAAATGACCTCAAATTTTGCACACATGACCTCTCATACAAACATAGCTAGGTTTTGAAGGTTTTACATTTTTTTTTGAATTTTTACTGGCCTGTAGAATGACTGTTCAAAACATCGGACAATACCTTAAGGGGCATTGTAAACTACAATTTTTTTTGCAAATTTCTTTCATATCCATGTTTGGCACATGTATTTGACCATGTATAACAAAATTGGGGTCATTTGGAGATGGTCGAAAAAACACCTTTCTACAAAAACGGGCTTAAGTGAGACCAAATGGTCCCTCCGTAATGTGGTGGGTTTTTTTGACCTCCTCTAAATGACCTCAAATTTTGCACACATGATCTCTCACACAAACATAGCTAGGTTTTGAAGGTTTTACATTTTTTAGATTTTTTTTCAATTTATACTGCACTATAGAATGACTGTTCAAAAGATCGGACTATACCTCAAGGGGGCATTGTAAACTACATTTTTTTAAAATTACTATTATGATACTCTTCTAAATTTACATTTTATTTCCTTCACACATTTGATGATGGAATATTTGCTCTGTTATTGGAATAGTTGTTGAAATGAAGGAATATTTGATCTTTTTGCTTATTCAAATGACGGACTAATGGAAAGTGTGAGGATGAACAATTATCACTAACTTTACTAAACCACATTAACTGAACCCCATGTACCAATAAATAATGACACTACTAATTTCGAACACATGATCTATTACACAAACATAGATAGGTTGTCAAGGTTTTACATTTTTTGGAATTTTTTGAATTTATAGTGCCATGTAGAATGCCAGTTCAAAACAACAGACTTTACCTTAAGGGGACATTCTAATTTTTTTTTTAATTGTTTCATAACCATGTTTGTCACATGTATGTGACCATGTAAAACAAATTTGGTTTGATTTGGAGATGGTCTACAAATTCACTGTAATATTTCAAATTTCAATATTTTCCAATTTATTTTAAAATTTAAATTCAAAGATGCAAATTTATGAAAACCTCAACTCCATGTAATTTAGTTTCTAACCTATGTAAAAAACAATTGATGAAATGATGGAATGTTGTTCCTAACCTATGCAAATTCTATATAGCTTCATTAATACATGTGTGCATCATGCCCTGGCAATGAACCTTCACGGTCAGGCTACCAAGAAATGTTGAATGCAGACTGGTTTTTCATCTGCTTGTATCTAATAAGTCAACATGTCACATAGGCAAAAAAAAAGATTTTATAGAAAAAGCCCACCTACCTAACAGGATATTTCACTCCTTTATTACAAATTTCCATCACATCTTAATTCAAATGCTATTTTTTGCAGACACATTTTTAACAACATATTTATTAATATTCTTTATTTCTATTTTATTTTCTTATATTTATTAAAAAACTGTAGATATTATTTTAACAACAAATTTTTTAAGAACACATTTTTTATATTTCTATTTTATTTTCTTATAAATAAGTTACAGTTTCAAAATTCTAATAAGTAGGATAATAAAAGTTTATTAAAAAAAGTACATCTTAAATCAAATTCTATTTGTTGCACACACTATTTTTAATTACTATTATATTACTCTTCCAAATTTACATTTTATTTCCTTCACACTTTTAGGATGGAATATTTGCTCTGTTATTGGAATAGTTGTTCAAATGATGGAATATTTGATCTTTTTGCTTATTCAAATGATGGAATGATGGAATGTGTGAGGATGAACAATTATCAGTAACTTTGCTAAACCCCATTAACTCAACCCCATGTACCATAAATCATGACACAACTATTTTGCAACATTGGCACATCCTAAATTTGGTAGGATTTCCGCATGGGCACAACATGCTGCACCTGGCCACAGCATGGGAAAGTGTTGCGGCATGTCTGAACCAATACTGAACCAGCATGTGTTGCAGCAAGTCTGAACAAGCACTGAAGCAGCATGTGTTGCAGCATGTTACACTCAAACAGCATCTACACACAAGGTAGCATAGACCACAAATAAATGTAAGGCCACACAAATATAGATAGCATTCTAGATTACCACCACAGGTACCATCCAGTTCACAACTGATCCAGTTCAGACCCATACTACATTACATTAATATCTATACTACATTAGTAGAGCAAGTTCCAAACAGTTCACACCCAGATGCAGCTTTCCAAAAGTAAAACATCATCAAATCTAGTGATGATGAGTAGGTCTTCCAGCTACTGATGATCACCATGATCTAGAGCAACTACATTGGAGACAGGGCCTTCACGAGGGCAGCATGTTGCGCCCTCATCTTCGGGTCCTCGCCCCTGATCGATGAAGCCCGTGCATGAGACAGAAGATACTCAAAGAGCCCATCCTTGGGCTTTGGCTTCGTGCAGTAGGGGCATTTGAACTTACCCCTCTTGTAGTAGCCAGAAAGTCCCTTGTCTTTGATCTTCTGCACCTCCTTCTCTATGAATGACTCAACGTTGGTGTCGTCGACCTCATCTCCAGAGTCATACTGCACACATGAATGGATAACATTAATATTTTTTTAAAACCAATGCTTTAAATGAAAATCTTAATTTACATTATTTTCTAAGTATTGAACCCAGCCTCTATTTCCATCATAGATTCTCCACTCTACATAATTACATCCATGATTTCAAATTTATACTTAATGAACCTATACTGTAATATAAAAATCTTAATTTACATTAGTGTCTAAGTTTTGAGCCCACCCTCTGTTTCCATCATATATTCTCCACTGTATATAAAAACATGTGAAATCAACTATATGAACAATCTACAATTCAGGTTGGGCTTACCTCATAGACTTCGGCGTCACCATAGCCTGGATCATACGGGTCTTCGAAGTCAGTCAGGTCCAGCTTCCTCTTCTTCTCCACAGAACCATCCACCTAATTATAAAATCACATCCATTAGTACTAATTACAGAAGCCAACTGAAAATTTTAATAAGCACACATGACACATTGATCAGCTTATCCAAACTATGAGCATACTTGCATTTTCCATTTTCATGCACACAATTTGAACAACATAGATCTAAAAAATCCCTGTCCAAACTCCACCAAAGATCTAATAATCACATATGGTCTATCTGTCCTTAAATTCCCTCATAAATTAGGTGTCCAAACTCATGCTAATTAAAATCTTATAAGCAAAATTTCAACAACATAATCTAATAAGCATCTGAAAAAAACCCATCCCTCAAACCGACTACTTCTAACCTATCTCTCATTAATATCTGTCCACAATTTTTGCAGGAATCAAATACACAAAACCCTAGTGCAGAGAAAACCCTCAATCCAACTACTCTAACCCAGGAAACTTCTGGCCAATCCAATGGAACTAACCCTACAATCTATAAAGTACAACTAAAAGGGATAAGGATTTACCTTCTGCGCCACCTGCTCCTCGCCAGAGCCCGCCTCCACCTTCTCCACCTTATGCGCCTCGCCGGAGCCCGCATCCACCTTCTCCACCTTATGCGCCTTGCCAGCGCCCGCCTCCACCTTCTGCGCCACGTGCTCCTCGCCGGAGCTCACCAAAGCGTGCGCATCAGGCTGGACTGCGCCGCTCGAGCCCACCTCCACCTTCTCCAGATCTGCAGCATCTGCTGCACCGCCCTGGACGCCACCATCCTCCTGCACCGCTGCGGGCACCGCGCGCTGCAGCGCCACCAGATCCGCGCCATCGGAGCGCTCGCGGCGTCCATCCTCCATGGCGATGGAGGTGAGGGAGAGGATGCGGTGGGGGAGAGGGAGACGGCGGTTAGGGAGAGGGAGACGACGCCGAGGAAGAGGAGAGGGAGACGATGCGGCGGGGGGAAATTGTGGGCGATGCGGCCGGAGGTGGTTCCCCTCCACATTTATATGATGGGACATTTTTGGCATGTTCCCATGGACACGTGCTGCCCCAAGACCGCAGGCGGCTGCACGAGAAAACGAAACGCCCGGGCGTATACGAATACGCATACGGCCGGGCATACGAACTAACCGGGCCGTATGGGCCCCCGAGGGCTCCTCGACGGCTATACGCACGGGCCGAAAAGATGATCGCGCCCCTGGGTACGAACGGTTTTTGGTTAATCCTGGCCGTCCTTGTGTTTGTCCCCCTCGCGTTCAGCCCGGGGGCGAGCACCGGAGCAGAAACGATCGTATGGGGGATGGGGTTGTATCTATTCGCTCTCCTCTTACTGCGTGTTGTTGTTGCAGCTTGATTGTATGTTTGTTGTATCAGGGCATCTCGCGTTCTCGTCTCTTTTGGCCACTTTGTGTGTTTCTTTCAGGATGATGTGTTTGTTCGGACAACCTCCGGAAACACATGCTTGTCTTGTTTGGGTTTGTTTCTGGATGCCATGATGGTTGTAGTTGCGGTCTCCATCCAAATGGACGATCACGCCACAGTAATGCACTCTGATCCACGTCGTTGTCGGTGACATTCAGGTTGCAAACTTGCAATGGCATATGTTGTGATTCACATAATCACATGACACCATTAGCTCAGCATTACACATTCCACAGCAAACACGAACAAATCAAACCAACAAGGCATGCCATAAGCTAATTCCGTTCACTAGGATAAAGTTGATGCTCTTGGGACAGGGGCAAGAGTGAAACGGGTTCAGCTAGCTAAGCTACTATAGTGTTTCAACAGAATTTCTTCTCAGGCCAGAGGCAGATCCCCACGGCACAAGATATCCTGCACTACATACATAGCTACCTACTATACATGTTGATGTCCACAGATAACCTTAACCAACTACATGTCCACAACCATAGATGATTAGTAGTGACATGCCCCCCCCCCCCCCCCCCCCCCCGCGTCGTCCGCTCTCGGGCGAAACCGTAGGCGTCACCGGTTCCCCGCCTCCCCTTCTCCTCCTCCACCGCCGCCACCGGCAGCCGTCGTCGGGCTTGCCCGCGCGGCAGTAGGCGGCGGCGGGGGCTTCCCCGCGCACCCGCATCGGCCTCTGGAGAGCCCCCCATCCCGCATCGGGCGCCGCCGCCCGCTGCCCTGGTGGCCGCCGATGCCGGCCCTCTGCGGCGGCCGTCGGCCACCTGCGTTGTCGCCCCGCGCCTGCCCTGGGTCGAGTCGCCTGGGACGGCTTTGCCCGTCAGATCCGGCCGCCTCGGCCCTGGGATCGGGGCCAGCTCCTCCAATCTGGCGGCTGGTGGGCCGGGGTTCGCTGGATCCGCCCGGATCTGGCCGGCGTGGCCATGCCTCGTCCTGCCCGGCTTGGGTTTTCGTGGTGTGGTGTTCCCTGGTGGCGGCGGTGTGGGTCTTTCTCCATGTTTCGACGGGATGTGTGCGGTGGGTGGATGCCGGGGCGGCGGCCTCGGGCGGTGTGGACGGCGTTGCCTCTAGACGGGCGACAGCCGTGGGTGCTGGTGGTCCGTGACTTCGGCCATGCGGGCGGCGAGGTCTCGGTGGACGTCTACTACAGTGGGTCGGGGTGCCCCGTCACCCGGTGTGCCTACTTCGATGATGTCCAACGCCTTCTCCGGCTGCGTGCGCTCCCCTGGCCAGGTCTTTGGCCGGGTGGATGGGATGGGGGCAGGACCGGGGGAAACCCTTTGCCGTCGGCGGAGGCCACGACAATGGCGGCGCCTTTGCTGGGCGTCGGTCCCCTTCTTGGAGGCCTTGTCGAGGTCCTCTCCCGTCTTTCACTGTGCTCTTCCTTTGGGCGAAAGTTCTAGTTCCCCTTGCGGGCGACGGCGTCGTACCCTCGTCGCGCTCCTTCTTGAAGGCGTCGCCCGGGGTTCCCGGAAGCACGGTGGGCGCTTTGCGGTGTGTGTGAGGTGTTTGGCGTCGTCTTGTGGTGGCGCTCCTTCTGCTTGGAGATGGACTAGCATAGGTGGTGGTCGTCGTTTGGCGTCTTGGTGGCGTCGATGGCGGAGGTACCTGCCAAGGTTGGCACCTCAATCTGCTCTGAAGATGGACCAGTGGAAGATGGCGGCGACGACACATGTGAGTGCGTCGGACCGGATTGTGCCCCGGACCTGGTATGTGGCTCGGTCGGGGCCTCCGGCTTTAGATGTTAGACTTAGGTGAGAGGTCTGGGTATTTGGCCCAGCATGCACCCCTTCATTATATGGATAGGAGTAGCGGCAGATGTTGCCAAGACGGCGGATTCAGGCATATTGTTGTACTACTTTGTAAGGTCCTCGAGAATAATCAATAAAATGGCCGCATGCATCTCCCAGATGCAGAGGCCGGGGGTCATCCTCCTTTTCTAAAAAAAAAATGTCCACAACCATAGATAACCTTAACCGACATGTCCATCAGTAACCATAGATAGATAACCTATATACACACCCAAAGCCAACGAAGACGGAGCTCAGTCTAGCAGACCTTCTGGAACTTGAGGCAGATGCCCATGCTGAAGAGCTCCTGGTAGAGCAGCTTGGCGCTGTAGAGGACGGCTATCTCGATGATGTTCCCGGATCTTCTGCCGCCCGCGACGGGCCGCATGATCACGTTCGCCGCCCGCTGCCAATGCGCATCTCCAAGAAATCACTCAGTGTGAAGAGCCGCTCGTGGAGGTTGGCGGCCGCGCCATGGGCCAGCAGGCACTCGCCCTCCATCTCCCCGCCGGACCTCTTCCTGTCCGCGACGGGCTGCCTCATGAGCGGGTGCACCGGCCCCGTGTTCCGGAACTTCACCTTGTCCTCTGCCATGTGGATCAGCCTCTTGTAGAAGGTGAGCCCCGCGAAGATCAGTGACCGCATCCTTTTGCCGGTTTGGCCGTTGAGAACACTTCCACCGAGAACTAGGTAGTACCCTAGTGGCAAGGGTCGCGGTGGCGCACCCTGCGACCAGGTTTCGATTCCCATCAGGAACGGATTTCTGACAACTCATCTGAGTGAGGCTTCTTCTATAAAAATATGTCATGAATGCTAGTGTCCAAGTATCTCATTTTTTAAGAACACTATCATCCAGGGGCGAATCTACTAAGGGTGCTTTAACAGGCTTGACCCCTATTCGAGTGTTGCAAAAAATATTTTTACTACTAGTCTCAAGGCCCGGTATAACCACTTGCTAGCCCAGTCCAACATATGTGTGGACCACACAGGCAGCCCAGCCCCCTTCCATTTTTTTTAGATTCGCCACTGCTTTTACCTCCTCAATTTTTTTCTAAGGAAACAACAGGACTCTGCTGCATATTTTTATTGATTTTCAAATAAACAATATAAATGTCCGGAAAAAAAAACAAAGAGCTATACAAGGTAAAAACCTCCCCCTCTTGCAAACCCGAGCCTGGAATACAGCAAGATGAGTCAGTTTTGGACGTTTATTAAAGGCCAGCGATCTGCGCCGGCGGACCGGCGCAACGGTTCGGCCGGTCTCACCCAGGCCGTCCGATGCAACGAGCCTTGGCCGTCAGATCTGCGCGCGAACCCACTCAACGACGGAAGCAAACCGTTGCAGCAAAACACTAAATTGTATGTTGCAACCACCCCCACCCAACCAGGCACGAGGAAAAATAGAGCCCTCCTGCCCCCGCGTCGGCGGCGGTCGGATCCGCCGGGTTTTGGTTGCCGGCGACAGGAAGATCTTGAGGAGGCCTTCCGCATCTATCACAGGACCTGGGATTTGCTTCAACCATGTCATATATCAGAGATCAACTACTTGCTGCCATGGATTTGGGCTCGAGCTCTGGGATGAGCTCCGCCGCCGTTCATGGCCAAATCCCTGTGAGGCAGCAAGAGGATGGTTCTAGTGTGCAGTTGATGCAACGCTACATCAACCCGGGTGTGGTTTTCCAGGATGCAGCACGTCATGGCCGTGATGAATTTGATCTGGTATGAACCCTAGATCCTTTCTCTCACAAAAAAAATGTTGCAACCATTGGTTTTTAGTTGATTTGCTTCAAACAAGAGGATTTGTTCTCAATACTTGTGTTGATTACTCTGAATTTCCTCTGAAACTGGCAGTTTTGATAAGAAAATGTTTCTTAATGTTGTCTGCTAATATGATGTTACATCCATATTGTGCATTTGCTACATGCAGTGTACTAATTGTTACATGCTACATCATAATTGCTGCATGCTGCAAACCTTCACGCTACAAGGAGTAACTGGTTGAAGTATGAATGAAACCACAAAAATTTGTTGCATACTACCAAACTCCAAGCTGTTTGAACCCCTGTTTTACATGCTATGAACGTTGTAGAAAATGTTTGATGGAAAAATAACATTATGCTATGATGCTAGCAACAAAAAACTTGTTTTGGATTTGTGTTTCACAACCTGCATCCAGTTTTTTTTATTTATGTTTGGCATTTTTTTGCATGGTTTTTGAAGCATTAACTTGAAAATGACTTGGTTGCTGATTTTGTTGCAGAATGTTGCTACGGAACCATCGATTTTCTTTGATGATGACATGCAAAATGCTGCGGAGCAAGAAGAACATGACGCCATTGATCTGAATGATCCTCCGGGAATGTATTGTGAGGACACCTTGCAGCAGAACACAGATGGTGCAGCTAATTACAACGAGCGAGTTGGCGGTAATGATGCGACTGGAAATGCTACAACACTTGTTGATGAACCAGACGAAGATATATCGTCGCAACCAATTGTTCCCTTTGTTGGCATGGTTTTTGACAATGTTGAAGAAGCACAACGGGTGTACAACGAATATGCACTAAAGATGGGCTTTGGTACTCGGATTGTGACATCGAGACACAGTAGGGCAAGAGGCTCGGAGAAGAAGGGCAATCTGATCTATAGAGTTTTTGAGTGCATACACTCCAGGAAAAATCGATCCAAGAATGCCGGTGGTAGCATTTCTGACGGTGCTGCAACAAATCAGTGTGACGATGTTGACATGAGCTATGCTACTAATAAAAAATCAGCAAGCAAACAAGCTGGCATCTCTATGGATATGAGTGACAAGAGGCAAAGAAACAGATTGGAGCGGTACGATTGCAAGGCGCATATGTGTGTTAGTCTGCGAGACGGGACCTGGGTTGTCACCGTTTTCGAGGAAGATCATACTCACCCGTTGATGTTGCAAAAGGGTCGTCGCAGATTCTGCCGCTCTCATAGAAAGATCCCGGAAGCCGACATGCAATACATCACTTCCCTGCACTACCGAAACATATCAACAGCAAATGTGATGGGCTTGCTGGGAGATGCACGGTGTTGCGATCCAAGGAGTTTTCCATATGTTAAGACAGATGTGACGAATGCAAGAGCTAGGCTGCGAAAGGGCCTGTCGGAGCATGACTTGGAGCTTACAATCGAGTACTTTAAGAGGAGGCAGGTTGAGAACCCAAACTTCTTCTTCTCCAAGCTAGAGGAAGATGGGGCTGTTGTGGCGATGTTCTGGGTTGACGGGAGAACAAGGGCATTGTACCCAAAGTACAGGGATTGCGTGTTTTTCGACACCACATTCTGCACAAATCGCTACAACCTCCCTTTCGCGCCGATTGTTGGGATTAACAACCAAACACACACAGTCTTCTTGGGGTGTGCTTTGCTGCCTGATGAGAAGATTGAAACGTTCAAATGGGTGTTTGAGCAATGGATGTTGGCAATGAATAACGAGCATCCATTAAACATCATGACTGATCAAGACCAAGCAATGGCTACAGCCATCTCCTTGGTGTTCCCAAACTCGACACACAAATGTTGCAAGTGGCATGTCTTTCGGGTTGCGAGGACAAAACTAGGGAAGATGCTGGGCAAGGACGAGCCTTTCGCCGAAGCATTCTACAGTTGTATCAATGGTTCAGATACCATTGAGGAGTTTGAACAAAGATGGCAACAGATGATTGAATTCTTTGGTTTGGCTGACAAGAGACACCTCAAAAACATGTGGACCACCAGGAAGACATGGGCTCCCGTGTACTTTAGGCATAATTTCTTCCCTTTTACAGGAACAACCGGCAGGTCCGAGGGGCTGAATTCCTACTTCAAGACCTTGAACCACCATGGAGACTCAGTTTGGACGTTCGTTCAGTAGTTTGAGCTTTGCCAAGAGCTAATGCTAGACTGTGAGGACAATGCTGGCTTCGTCAATGAAACGACTAGGCCACCACTATGGGGGAAGTAAGTCCAAACAAATTCATGTTTTACTTGCACATCATTGTTTTTCAATGTTTTTGGCAGTACAGTTTGGTTGCAACATTTATTTGAATCATATGTAGCAAACTTTGTTAATGTTGGAAGCTTTTCTTTTTACAGTTACAACATTGAAAAGCAAGTAGCTGATTTCTATACCAGGGAGGTATTTTCCAAGTTCCAAAAGCTCTTGGCTAAATCAACAGGCTTTGGGCTGCAATTTCAAGTCGAGGGGGATACAATGTGGTTTCGTCTCGTTGCAAATGATGGTGTCAACCCTAAAGCTTACATTGTGCGAGTTAATCCTAAAGATGAGAGGTACATGTGCAGCTGCAACATGTTTGAGATGTGTGGGTTGATCTGCCCACATATCATCCATGTCATGGTGCACCTAAACGTGCAAATGATACCTGCAGCTTACATGCTTGAAAGATGGTCCAAGAGAGCAACTGATGTAGCGCCTGATCCCGGTGATGGTCATAGGGCTATGCACTTTGGTGTCCCCACAACAAACACACTCAAGTTCAACTCTCTCTGCAGGAAGTTTGGCAGGCTCGCTTGTGATGCATGCTTTAGTGATGAAGCTTATAATTTCGTCTCTAGACTTATTGATCAAGGGAGTGTTGGGGTTTCTGCAATGAAAGCTAGAGCGAGGGATGGGGTTCTAGGAGCCGCCGGAGAAGCCCAAGGCCATGAAGCCACTGAACAAGTGCAGGCTTCAACGGGTCCGGTTACAGGGCAGCAGCAACCAGCCCCTGTAGGTTTGCGGAACCCGCCAAAGTCTGCAAAGAAAGGGAGGCCAAAGGAAAAAGAGAAGCGAAGGAAGCCACTAATTGAGCTACGAGAAGATGAGATGAGGAAGAGACGAAAGAAAGACGAAGCGAAAACGAAGAAAGCTCAAGCTCCAAAGCCAAGGGGTAAGAAGACACCTTGCAATTTTTGTGGAGATGAGGATCACAATGCAAAGAGCTGCCAACTGCTTGCTTCTATGCTTGCTGCGAGTGCGAACGGGAAAGATCCGGATGTCGAAACGGTCCTTACACTTTAGGATGTTTCAATGAGGGGAAAATGATGTATTGCTTTGTAGGCTTGCTGGATTCTATTTGTGTGATGGTATGCAACATATAACTACATGTGTGAATTTAAAAAGGGCAGATTCCAAAATTCATAAGTTTGTGAAGCTGTGTTTTTTGTTGAATGATGGTTACTAAGATTGTTGCAAGGGTTGAACGGTTTTTTTTAGATTTAGAAATCATTATGAAAAAAACAGTCTTGCTTGTAACAAATGTAGTCACTGGTTGTAGCAAAAACAGATAGTAGTTGAAGCATTTTGTTTGAATGATGCAACCCTACATGGTTCCTGCTGTGTAGGAACGAGCCCAATCGATTATGCTTGTAAGGTTATGAGTATTTAAAACCACATGGATTAACATATTTTAATTGTTGTTTCCAGTAAAATAAAAGTTGAAAGAGAAAAACATTGCTTGGGTTAGAAAATTGTGGTGCTTTGGCTGTGAAACAGAATTTTGGAGTGTACGTGTAATGGTTGTAAACATGGATGAAGCTTTTTTTGTGAGCTTGAAGCAAATAAAATGCAAGAATGTAGCACTACATTTATTACATGAAACAGATGTTTGCATAAAATAAATTGTAAGTGAGGTGTACTGTTGAAGCTTTTATAGATTATGCTTCCAGCAAATATGTTAAAATATATACTAAAAGCTTCAACAATGGACGGGTGTCGTATTCATCTTGCAACCATGTTGACACCAATATGCTTCATCCAAATTCAAACTTACAAACTGGAACAAGTACCATTGGTTCATACATACCAAAAACAAAACAAAAGCTCAATGGAGTTATCATTCTTTACATAAGTACCATTGGTCCAATCAAGATGCTACCATTTGAGACATTGACTAGAACTAATGAAAGCCCGTTCGCCTTGAACCATCGTGAAATCACTCTGCCAACTCTTCCCTGAATGCCAGCTCCATTGAGCCTTTGTTGAGTGGGTGCTTGCACAGGTTGTACGCCCAGTCCATGCGGTACTGTGTAATGTCTCCCTGTAAACATGAAAGGTTGAGAAGCAGTTTGTTACTAGCTATTCTTTTGCTGCATAGGTTTTGAACAAAGAAAAAACTAGATTTAACAAAAAAGAGAATGCAAAAAAGGTAAAATGGATACCTGCTCAAAATCTTTCAATGCCTTTCCATCAAAGTTCTCCATATACTTGAGCCCGAAGAAACCACAATCACACTTGTGAGTTAAAAGGAAATAATATGACATTCCCGCGTATAGTGGAAACAACCAACTTGTTTCAAAGGAACACATGAATGAAGCATATGAAAAACTCACAGGTTATTTTGCTTTGGGTAGTCGTCTAGATCAGCCCGGGTGAAGGATGCAACAGGTACATTAAATGCATCACTCTCTTGTGCAAGGGTTGTAAAGTTTGTGATCTACCAACAAAAACACACACAAAAGTTTGCAAAAGCATATGAAAACATGTAAAAGATGACATCAGGAAAATAATGTAGACGGAGCGAGGGCAGACGCAACAATAAAAGAGAGAAAGAGCTGACTAGGTTGTTGGATTGCTTCTTCAAGGGGGATGGTTTTCCCTTTGCATTAACTGAGTCGAATACATTCCATTGCTTGTGAAGCAAGTTCGCGCAAACAACTACCCAGTGACGTTCATGAACAATTGCGAACCAGAGCTGAAAATGCAAAAGAAGGCAAAGGGATACAAATTTCAAAAAATGTTACGTGCGTCGCATCGCTGGATACAAATTTCAAAGTATTTGTGCTATGAAAACAGAAATGGCTCGCGGGAACTTATGAGGTTGTATTTTTGAACCTTGAACTTAATCACAACCCTTTCAAGCTCAGCCATGAGGGCATTTGGTTGGAAAACTGATGGGTCTTGCTTGAGTAGAGACTGCATGAAAATAGCAACAAAAGGATTAGTGTGTGCTGCATGCAAAGTGAAAAAAGCATGAAGCATTACTTTGTTTTTACGGGACTTACCGCCCCATGGACTGAGAAGAAGTATTTTTTTACATCCCTATTGTTTGTTCCATAAGATGCAAGATTGAGCTGCTCGATGCATAGCGACATAATCTCATCATTCATTTCCCCACGGGGCTTCAGGCATGCAAGAAACTTCTTGTACCCAACATAAAACCCACCTATTTTGATGAAAGGTGTCCTGGTACCATAGTTGCAAGCGATGAATAATTTGTTTCAACAACAAAAAATTAAGAAACTAGATAGGGGATAGGTAGCTCATGGTAGTTCATTGGGTTTTGACCTCCTTAGTGGTTTCCCATGCTTAATATACTTCTCATAAAGTGCTTTAACTTTATCTTCTTTAACTTCGACCTTCTACTTCTTTCCCTTTGTTTTGACAGCTGGAACTTTAGCCATCCTCTTCTTCCTAGTGTTCTTGTCGTGAGTGCTAGGTCCACTGCTCACATCAATGGGGTGCTCGTCCGCAGCGACCATCATATCAGCTGCAACAAAGAGACATGTATGTATGGGTGAAACGGGTAATCTAGGAGCGATTTTATGAGAATTTACTGCAATCACACAAACACGAAAATAACGTGGACAAAAAAAAGATGCAAACATGAAACAAGGTGATCAAAAAGAGATGACGGAGGAAGGAAACATACCTGGGATAGTAGGGCTGCCATCATCATCTGAAACAGGAAAAACAGGGATGTTGGTATAGAGAGGTGTGCATGTTTTGTTCCTGTTTGTATGCTCGTCCATACCATGCATCAACTCGTAATCTTCGGAAACCTTTGGGAACAGCTCAAACGAAGGCTCATCATCCCAAACACCGGCTGTTGCGCTCCTGGGTGCATCAAAGAACAGTGGGGGACTCTGAGGTGGCACGTCTCCTTCCACCTCCATACTCACTCTTTGTTGCTCATGAGTATGACCAACATTTGTTGCAACTTCTTGGTTTTTTTCCTGCTCCCCAATAACTTGATCTTTGTTCAACACGATGTCAGCAGCTGCACCTTCAGCTTCATCACCAGTGCCAGTAGTTGCAGCTTGAGCATCCTTCTCTTTCTCACGAGCTTCGTCCATGGTAGGTGTTGCAGCTTGAGCTTCATGTCGAGCATCCTTCTCTTTCTCACGAGCTTCGTCCACGGTGGGTTCTGCAGCTTGAGCTTCATGTTGATCATCCTTCTCTTTCTCATGAGCATCAACCACGGTAGGTTTTGCAGCTTGAGCTTCATGTTGAGCAGCCTTCTCTTTCTCACGAGCATCGTCCACGGTGGGTTCTGCAGCTTGAGCTTCATGTTGAGCAGCCTTCTCTTTCTCACGAGCATCGTCCACGGTGGGTTCTGCAGCTTGAGCTTCATGTTGAGCACCATTCTCTTTCTCACGAGCATCATCCATGGTATTTGCGATGGCATCTCCCACGTCACGAAGCATAGCAGCCATACGGTTGGATTGCAATCCCTTTAAACTCTGCCCAAACTTGCCTAATGCATCATCAACCTCCGTTGAGAAAATTTCCTTGTGCTTGTCATACAACGATTGGAACTTAGCCGGTACCTACAAAAAGGCATGTGTTTAAAAAACTAGTCATTTCACATGTATCTTGAAACAAAATAATGCATGCATCTTTTGTAGAAAAAGTACCTTGACATCATCCATGCTAGGAAACGGTTGTTGGAGCCAATCATCGAACGATGAGGATAAATTTGGTTGAACCTCAACATTTGCTTGAGCTTCAGGTGCTTCATTTTGGCTTCCTCGGCCATTAGCTGCTTCAGTACCAGCCCCCTGCCCATTGGCTTCTTCAGGATCAACTCCTGGACTAATAAGTAGTGGTGCATAGGTCGTGTTGCACAGACTCCGAAACTAGGAACAAAAAGAAAGAAAAAAAAATGAGGAAGAATAATTGGTTGCCATGCTGAAATGGAAGCAAACCTATGATGCATCAAAACAGTAGCTAGAAGAAAGCACATATATGCACACGCTAAAAAAACTGAAAACATGTGCAACAAACAAACAATAGCTAGCAACAAAAAATCTGAAACTGACAGTCTTGCTAAGAAAATGTTTCTTACTGTTATCTGCTAACATGATGTTACATCCACTTTGTGCATTTGCTACAGCCAGCATACAAATTTGCTACATGATGCATCCTATTTGCTGCATCCACTTTGTGCATTTGCTACAGCCAGCATACAAATTTGCTACATGCTGCATCCTATTGGTTGCATCCACTTTGTGCATTTGCTACAACCAGCATACAAATTTTCTACATGCTGCATCCTATTTGCTGCATCAACTGTGTGCATCCATAGGCTGAATTACTATGACATGCTCATTAACAAACAAAACATATGACACGAAAGAAACATATATGGATGAAGAGATAATACTTGTGTGTGCTTCCCATAGAAAGGCTGCACAAGAGTAAGCTTGTTCTTGTCAACTCTATCCACCCAATCGAAATCCTTTTGACAAACATAGCGTATCCTTGGCACGGAATAATCTATGATATGCTCATTTGGGAGGCCGTGCGGGATATCGAGATGATCCATGTATATAATCTGCATAACAAATAGACAACAAAAAAGCATGAATGCAAGCTACACAGATGTATTTGCATCAATGAAAAGGAAAGGAGGTGTTTTTTCTTGAAAACGTCGCATACCGCTAACATGGGCAGACATGAGCGGATCTGAAATTCTTTTGGATTTTCAATTGTTGCTTGTGCCCTCTTCTTCTCTTGAAAGACCGAAACCTCCTCCATAGCTCGTGCCAATACGTGCTCATCCCAAGCAAGGTTCTGCACCAAATCCATGTTTTCAAGGGAAGCTAGATACTCAAGGTTGACCATGTTCCCGGTGCCTGGGCAAACAACTATAGCCAACGCGACGAGTGCCCATGTTCTCTTTATCATAGACTCATCCGTATCGCTGCAATCTTTGAGCAACTTGAAAACATGGGCAATTGGCGCTCTATTCCCGTCCTTGTAAATGCTGCGAAGGTCATGCTCATCACACTTCTTAAGAAGCTTCACGGGACTATCACCCGATGGCACATTGAAAATCCTTTTCACCATGTCTTTGCTGAACTTGATAGATTTATTCTTGTACTTGAACTCTCGAAGTGCATGGTTTGTGTTCATCACAACAAACTCAATAAGTGCATGTGGAACCTTGAAGGGTTTGATGTCCAACAAATCCCCAAAGGGGTCATTGCGTATGATACTCTATTTCGCCGGTGATAGCTGCTCCGCAAGATCACCTAGCCGTTTCGAATTAAACCTCGTCTTGAACCCGCATAGATTTTCTTTCTTCTTGATCTTCTTCTTAACCTTCTTACTCCCCTCATCCTCAGCAGATGTGCCTGCAACAACTGCACAAAGGAGAGAAAAAAGAACTCAATCAGGACCAATGATGCATCATAACATTAGCTAGAAAACACATATATGACCACGCTAAAAAAACTGAAAACATGTGCAACACACAAACGGGATTTAAGCATCTACTGGTGGCACTCGATTCACACGGGATTTAACATCTACTGGTGGCATTGTGATCATCATCTCCACAAAATTCCCCACGAGGGATTCACACGAGAAGTAGCTAGTGCGTAAACTAAAGCTGCAAACCAGGATTTAGCCATGTAGAAAAAACAGCAAGTGCAGAGCAACAGGTGCAGCCTCTGTTCCAAACCAACACACTCATATAGCCATGGATGAAAAGCAGCAGGTGCAGAGCAACAATGGGGCAGAGCAGGTGCAGGGGCAAACTCTGTTCGTCTGCGCAGAGCAACAGGTGCAGAGCAGCAGGTGCACAACAACAGAGGAACATATCTCCCTAAAAATCAGCAGCCGAGGGGGGGAGGTGTGGCCGCGGTCATCGGCATTAGACGAGGTTGAGGACCTCGCGGGGCGCAGGCGCGGAACAACGTGTGGCCACGGGGGAGGAAGGCCGCGCCCACCACCGCGTCCCCCTCCGAGCCCTCGCCACTCCTCTGCAGCTCCATTGACGACACTCCCCACCGCGAAACCCTAGCGAGATTGAGGGTAGAGGGGAGAAATTGGGGAGAAGAACAGGGGAAACCTTCCGGGGGAGCCATAGATCGCTGGAGAACGCCGCCGCCGCCGCCGCCGCTTATGGTTTCCAGGCGCGACCGCCGCCGTCGAACTCCAGTCGCCGGGTCCGCCGCTGCCCCTGTCGCCCCCGAAACATGGCCGAAATGGAGTCGCTGCCCCGATGAACGGTTGCAGCAAATGACCCCCCTGGTAGCAATCGGTGGGCACCTGAAAAAAAATTGTTTCCACGTGGCGCTGCGGGGGTAATTGGATCGATCTGGATCCAACGCGCCTTGCGCGTCCGGCGCAACGGTTCGGCCGGCGCTCCGGCTGTAAACGTTTCCCTTTATTAAAGCAATAACGTGTTACAGGAATGTAGCATGAACTGAACTGGTAGCTGAACTCAAAACGTATGTCCAGCGTAACTATGCATTATGATGTTACATAGGTAGTGGAAGTACGAATGTCTCATTTTGACAAAGCACGTGATGTTACATGCTGGTACTAAAGAGAATGTGATGCAGATATGAGAACACCTGGCGAGATTGAAGAAAACAATGGAGTATATATGATTATTTTATCCGTAGAGCTAGAGTTGTTGAGACGTAATCAAACCATGTATTAATTAGATGATAAGATCAAAGATGACAATGATAAATTTCTTCAGACCGAGTGGAATTCCGTCCCCTCCCGTGTCGCTCCCGCGAGCGCCCCGAAGGGGAAACCCTAGCCATCGGTGTATCTCGCCCACCCCCTTCCTACCTCCCCTTGCTGCCTTAGGCTCACACTTACGGGCAAAGCCTAGTCAGCGTCGGGGCCTCTCTCCCCCTTCCTGACGGTGGCCGGCGTGGGTTGGTGAGTCGGGCGGCGCTGTGTTGGTAGAGAACGCGGTGGCGTGAAGGGATCCGTGGTTGTGGGGGTATGCATGTGGATCACCCTGACACGTTGTGGCGGCCACGGTCGGGTGGCATCTTCTACCCAGCGGTGGGTGGTGGGCGCTGATGCGGGGGTGTGCCGCCGTTGGCTACATGGGTTGCAGGTTGGCGTCGAGCGTGGAGCGGGCGCTCCGGGCCTCCTCGTCGATCCTTGGAGCTGATCTGGAGAAGGTGGTTTCCTCCCTCAATCCTCGCCGGCCCGCGATGTTGGCGACCCCCAATTGGTCAGATCGACTGGCTTGGTGGGGTTGGTGGCGCTGGGGGCTATGGATTGGGGAAATCCCTTGGCCGGCTACAACGGCCATAATGCCAACAACGCTCAAGGTGTCGTTCCATTCCTGTAGGCGGCTTTGAAACCCTGCCCCTGCCGTCCACCTCCGAGTCCCGGGTGAAACCACAAAATCCCTGGATTGTGTGACAACTACGCTCAGGTGTCGTTGTACTTCCTCAAGGCGCCACCTTGGGACTGTGAAGTGTTGGTCAAGTCTTCGTAGTTGGAGGTTGACTACCTGGATCTATAGAGGTGCTCCCACTCGGCTGCTTGTGGTTGACGTTGATCCTTGCTAGAGGTGGTGGCGAGGGTGTTGGCTTTGTAAGGTGAGGTAGGTGTGATGGTCGACCTCGCCCTGACAACCCGTTGGTCCTAGTCGTACGAGCTTGGGGCTGAGCGGCTCTGCTTGCTGATGATGTGACGTCCTCCAACCCAGGACAAGAGTGCAAGGGGCCTTCTTCGGAGCCAAACACAGATGGCAGACAAACTTTGGTTGGCATCATGAGAGTTGACGGAGCATGGCCTTCCTCTGACGGCGGGCTGCTACCTTGCCTTGGTCATGTCTATAGAAGGATCTTGGTTTGTCGAGGGTCTCGATGGCCAAGCTTGTTCTTGGTGCACTCGAAGCTCATTAGTGGCTCGTTCGGTATCATGTACATTTGCCCTTCTTGTATTTTCTATTGTAATGGCCGTTGTATTTTGGGTTATGGCTTTATCTATAATGGAGGTGAATGCCTTTTTAGAGAAAAATTTGCCATTATCTTTTGAGTTAAGTTTTAGAAACTGTAAATTCTACACTGAAAAGAGTGGCGTAATTTGTTGAAATGACACCATATGAGATACGGTATGGTAAGACAAACGATTTTGTATATTCTTAAAATTTAGTAATGTAAGACATATGTAAAATGTTTGCATGTCTATCCCAAATTAGTTAAGTGCTACTTTGTAAGTTATCCCAATATATTGGGTATTCCTCACTGCACGATGGCAAAAACTTTACCACTAAGAACAATGTGTTTTTGAAGAAAATGTTTCTCGGAATAAGTGGGAAGACAATGCAGCTTCACGAGATTATAGAATTTTCGTCATCGGGCCAAATGAAATAAATGTCGAAAGTTGTTCCAAAATTTGACCACTACAACTGATGTGTATCTCCGCTTCTCCTAACGATATTAAAATCTCCTCAATAACGAAGGGGGGGATCATTACAACCAAGCGTCTGCACGAAATCAATGAGAAAGTTCTCCTTATCTTTAGAGTGAGCAACCGCGTAAACATTGTTCATGTTCCATTTGAACCATGTCCTCTCATCCATAAGAGTCATTCTAGTCATGTAGTTACTACCTACACATGTATCAGCTTCAACCAAAGTTTCACTAACCCCATAATCGAGTCACCCAAAGAAACAACAGCTAGCTGCCAAAGCCATATAATGGTAAAATGGCCACTAACCCCAGCCACCTAGGCGGTAGTGAAATCACTTTTTGTATCGCTTGATATGTATAAACTCAAACTTTTAATCATAGATAGTTTCTTTAAGAAGGTGATACCTGGAGAGAGTGTTGTCCCTCAGCATAAGCTTGTGGTTGTTGACTTCCGTTTTCGGATTCGTATCCAACGGGACAAGCATGCCAAAGTCGCTAGAACAAAGTGGTGGAAGCTCAAGGGAGAGGTAGCTTAGGCGTTCAAGGAGAGGGTCATTGAGGAGGGCCCTTGGGAGGAAGGACGTGATGCAGACAACATGTGGATGAAGATGGCGACATTCATTCGTAAGGTGGCCTCAGAGGAGTTGGGAGTCTCCAAGGAAAGTAGAAGCGAAGTTAAAGATACCTAGTGGTGGTGTGGTGGAACGATGATATGCAAAAGGCAATTAAGGAGAAAAAAGGTTGTTTCCAACGCCTATACTTGGATAGGAGTGCGGACAACATAGGGAAGTACAAGATGGCAAAGAAGGCTGCAAAGCAAGCTGTGAGTGAAGCAAGAGGTTGGCCGTATCCGGACCTCTACCAGCGGTTAGACATGAAGGAAGGTGAAAGGGACATCTATAAGATGGCCAAGATCCGAGAGAGGAAGACGAGGGATGTTGACCAAATCAAATGCATCAAGGATGGAGCAGATTAGCTCTTGGTGAAGAACAAGGAGATTAGGCATAGATGGTGGGAGTACTTTGACAAGTTGTTTAATGGGAAGAGTGAGAGCTCTACCATTAAACTGGACGACTCCTTTGATGATACTGGCAGGCGTTTTGTGCGGCAAATCCAGGAGTCGGAGGTCAAGGAGGCTTTAAAAAGGATGAAAGGAGGCAAGGCGATGATCCCTGATTGTATCCCCATTGAGGTGTGGAGAGGCCTCGGGGACATTGAGATAGTATGGCTAACCAAGCTTTTCAACCTCATATTTCAGGCAAACAAGATGCCAGAAGAACGGAGGCGGAGTACATTAGTACCAATCTTCAAGAACAAGGGGGCATGTTCAGAGTTGTACTAATTACCATGGAATTAAACTGATGAGCCATACGATGAAGCTATGGGAGAGAGTCATTGAGCACTACTTAAGAAGAATGACAAGTGTGACCAAAAATCAGTTTGGTTTCATGCCTGGGAGGTCGACCATGTAAGCCGTTTTCTTGGTACGACGACTTATGAAGAGATACAGGGAGCAAAAGAAGGACCTGCATATGGTGTTCATTGACTTGGAGAAGGCCTATGATAAGATATCGCGGAATGTCTGTTGGGGAACGTTGCATGGGAAACAAAAAAAATTCCTACACACACGCAAGATCTATCCATGGAGACGAGCATCTACGAGAGGGGAGATCGGATCCACATACCCTTGTAGATCGCTAAGTGGGAAGCGTTAAGAAACGCGGTTGATGTAGTCGAACGTCTTCGCGATCCAAATCGCAAGCCGTCCCACGATCCAATCACGATCTCGTGCCGAACGGACGGCACCTCCGCGTTCAGCACACGTACAGCTCGATGACGATCTCCGCTTCCTTGATCCAGCAAGCGAGGGCGGAGAGGTAGATGAGTTCTCCAGCAGCACAACAGCGTGGTGGCGGTGGTGGTGAACTAATCCGGCAGGGCTTCTGTTGGGGATATAACTCCACGGTGTAACCCGCCATATGGGCTGGGTTAAGAAGTTGGCGACTTAAGCAATAAAAGCCTTAATGGGCCTGAGGACCAAGACAGCCTGGAGGAGATACCAGGCGGGCCAAAGGGAAGGCCCAGAACCAGAAGGCGGCAGGTGATCCAGAGGCGTGACTCGGCCGGAGACGACTCGCCAAAGAAAGCAAGATGATTAGAGACAGGGTAGAGTACGAATTGTAACCCTGTCCGGACTATTGTAAATCCCGGGGCCTCGACCCGCCTTTATAAGGGCGAGTCCCTACGGCGACTCAAGGGGACTAAAGAGTTTAGTCGAGAGCTAGGTTAAGCGAATCCGCTCCCTTGTAATCAGCACCCCATCAATAAAAATACAAAGCAGGACGTAGGCTTTTACCTCCGTTGAGAGGGGCCAAACCTGGGTAAATTTGCCTCTCGTTCCCGATCAATCCCTTCGAGTCGCCACATAACGGCGATGGCCTCACACCTAAGTCCTTTAACCCGGACATCTGCTGTGACAAAACTACGACAGTTGGCGCCCACCGTGGGGCTATCGCTTGGCGGAGTTGAGTTCTCGAAGGGCGTTTTCCCAGGGATCGAGGGGTGCGCGTTCAGTTCAACGACCAAGAATCGCCAAAGCGAGCTTTACATCGACAATTCAGATCAGGGCATGGAGTCCAACTCAATTGAGCCGGAATATCAGATCCCTTTCAGCAAAATCAGTGCATCGACATCTGAGCAAGATATCTTCATTAACTCGGCCCGGCTCACCCGGCCCAATGGCATGTCAGGACTTAAGCCGGGCATTTACACCCCATTATTTCGCCCGCTCTATGATGGGAAGCCTGGGGGCTATTCCGATGGAAGCAGTATTCCGGAGCCCTATGACCCGGAAAATCCAGCCGCCATCTTCATGGCAGACACGGCGCCAGTTTTCAATAGCACTACGGATGCTAGGAGTCAGGTGGAGTGCAACGCAGAGCTAATGAAGTTTCACGAAAAGATAGCTAATATTCAGCAAGAGATGATGGAAACACAAGCTTGTATGCATAATGAGTTAGAACGTTTGAAAGCCAAGGTTGGGCAGTTAGAGCTTTGCCAAAACACTTCCGAGAGGAGACACCGGAACCAGTTACCGACAAACATCACACCGGGTCAGCCGGAGCATGATGGGAGTTCAGGAGGTCAAAATAGCAATCGAAAACGTAAACCGGCCAATGGCGGGTCAGAAATTACTGATGGTGACAACACTGGTTTCAAAAATCAGCGCAGGAATAAGCGCCCAGGAGGAGCTCACGTTAAGAATAAATCACACAATTATGAAGAAGCAATCAAGGCGCCTTGTCCCAGACATAGTACTCAAAATAAGAAGGCCAGTGATGACCCACAAGTGTAGGGGATCTATCGTAGTCCTTTCGATAAGTAAGAGTGTCGAACCCAACGAGGAGCAGAAGGAAATGACAAGCGGTTTTCAGTAAGGTATTCTCTGCAAGCACTGTAATTATCGGTAACAGATAGTTTTGTGATAAGATAATTCGTAACGGATAGCAAGTAACAAATGTAGCAAAGGTGCAGCAAGGTGGCCCAATCCTTTTTGTAGCAAAGGACAAGCCTGGACAAACTCTTATATAAAGCAAAGCGCTCCTGAGGACACATGGGAATTTCTGTCAAGCTAGTTTTCATCATGCTCATATGATTCGCGTTCGTTACTTTGATAATTTGATATGTAAGTGGACCGGTGCTTGGGTGCTGCCCTTACTTGGACAAACCTCCCACTTATGATTAACCTCTCTCGCAAGCATCCGCAACTACGAAAGAAGAATTAAGATAAATCTAACCATAGCATGAAACATATGGATCCAAATCAGCCCCTTACGAAGCAACGCATAAACTAGGGTTTAAGCTTCTGTCACTCTAGCAACCCATCATCTACTTATTACTTCCCAATGCCTTCCCCTAGGCCCAAATAATGGTGAAGTGTCATGTAGTCGACGTTCACATAACACCACTAGAGGAGAGACAACATACATCTCATCAAAATATCGAACGAATACCAAATTCACATGATTAATTATAACAAGACTTATCCCATGTCCTCAGGAACAAACGTAACTACTCACAAAGCATATTCATGTTCATAATCAGAGGAGTATTAATTATCATTCAGGATCTGAACATATGATCTTCCACCAAGTAAACCAACTAGCATTAACTACAAGGAGTAATCAACACTACTAGCAACCCACAGGTACCAATCTGAGGTTTTGAGACAAAGATCGGATACAAGAGATGAACTAGGGTTTGGAGAGGAGATGGTGCTGGTGAAGATGTTGATGAAGATTGACCCCCTCTCGATGAGAGGATCGTTGGTGATGACGATGGCTTTGATTTCCCCCTCCGGGAGGGAAGTTTCCCCAGTAGAACAGCTCCGCGGGAGCCCTAGATTGGTTCTGCCCAGGTTCCGCCTCGAGACGGCGGCGCTTCGTCCCGAAAGCTCTCTTATGATTTTTCCAGGTCAAAACCCTCCATATAGCAGAAGATGGGCACCAGAGGGCTGCCAGGGGGCCCACAAGCCACTAGGGCGCGCCCTGGGGGGCAGGGCGCGCCCTCCAGGCTTGTGCCTGCCTGGTGGGTCCCCTCTGGTATTTTCTTTGCCCAGTATTTTTTATATATTCCAAAATAATTCTCCGTAGATTTTCAGGACTTTTGGAGTTGTGCAGAATAGGTATCTCAGATTTGCTCCCTTTCCAGTCCAGAATTCCAGCTGCCGGCATTCTCCCTCTTCATGTAAACCTTGTAAAATAAGAGAGAAAAGGCATAAGTATTGTACCAAAATTTGTAATAACAGCCCATAATGCAATAAAGATCAATATAAAAGCATGATGCAAATTGGACGTATCAACTCCCCCAAGCTTAGACCTCGCTTGTCCTCAAGCGAAAGCCGAAATCGATAAATATGTCCACATGTTTAGAGATAAAGGTGTCGATAAAATAAAATACGGACATGAAGGCATCATGATCATCTCTAGAACAGCAACATATATTGACATATAATTTCTTTTGCAAAAGTAACAATTCATTCACAAGGTAAAGTATGAATCAAGAACTCTATTGAGAACCAACAAACTATGATCTCAGTCATTGAAGCAATTGCAATTTATCATAACATCGGAAAGAGTCAATATAAGAGCTTGTAAAGCAAATCCACATACTCAATCATCTTTTAGTCTTTCATAATTCCTAACACTCACGCGGTACCTATGAGGTCAAAGCTTCAATTGGACACAGAGAAAGATAGGGGCTTATAATTTTGCCTCCCAACTATTTACCTCAAGGGTAATGTCAACAGAAATAACTCATGATCACCCACATCTGAGTGGATATAGGTGTCTAGATCATTCCCCAACACATGACGCTTGCCAAGAGAGAAAGGCGAAATAAAAGAAGTGATGAAGATCACCACGACTCTTGCATAAAGGTAAGTACTAGAAAGTCAAAGTAACAGATAGGCCCTTCGCAGAGGGAAGCAGAGGTTGTCATGCGCTTTTATAGTTGGATGCGCAATCTCTTAATGCAAACGAACGTCACTTTATATTGCCGCTTGTGATAAAGTCGCACATGGCGTCCATCCGGAGGCCATGCCACCGAGTGTACCTCTGCGCTCGGTTGCTTATTTTTATGCCGGAACACTTCACTTCTGCTTCTTTTGGGTCCAGTACTCAAACGAGTTCAGTCGGATCCTTCCCTTGCACAAGTACAGTCGGATCCTTCACTCTTTAGACTCTTGCTAGTTCCGAACCAACAAGCACCTGGCACACCCAGTGGGTGTCTATGGGTGTTATTTACACAAATTATTTCAGCAAAGATCAAGTTACTTTGATAAATTTTTATGTTGGCTTGTGCTATTTTTCATACACAGGTTATGCGATCACTCGGCGCATCTGTGCGCCATCTTCGTCGCTACTCAGGCTCAGTCGCCGCAACGATCATTCGTGTGTTTCCACTTGTTCGGATGCCTCCTCGATGATGTACTGGACACGGTCACCCCGCGGGCCGTCACTGGGTCAGACATCTCCTCGACATTCATGGCTCGGCAGTTCCGCGCATTGCCATTCAGTCGGACGCTCCATCGTCACTCGGCAGCTCCGCGCATCCCCATTCAGTCGGACGCTCCTTCGACACTCGGCAGCTCCGCGCATCGCCATTCAGTCGGACGCTCCATCGTCACTCGGCAGCTCCGCGCGCCGTCACTCTACTGGACGCGTCGTCATCACTCGGCAGCTCCGCGCATCGCCATTCAGTCGGACGCTCCATCGTCACTCGGCAGCTCCGCGCATCCCCATTCAGTCGGACGCTCCTTCGACACTCGGCAGCTCCGCGCATCGCCATTCAGTCGGACGCTCCATCGTCACTCGGCAGCTCCGCGCGCCGTCACTCTACTGGACGCGTCGTCATCACTCGGCAGCTCTGCGCGTCGCCATTCAGTCGGACGCTCCATCGTCACTCGGCAGCTCCGCGCGCCGTCACTCTACAGGACGCGTCATCGTCACTCGGCAGCTCCACGCATCGCCATTCAGTCGGACGCTCCTTCGACACTCGGCAGCTCCGCGCATCGCCATTCAGTCGGACGCTCCTTCGACACTCGGCAGCTCCGCGCATCGCCATTCAGTCGGACGCTCCTTCGACACTAGGCAGCTAAGCGCATCGCCATTCAGTCGGACGCTCCTTCGACACTCGGCGGCTCCACGCATCGCCATTCAGTCGGACGCTCCTTCGACACTCGGCAGCTCCACGCATCGCCATTCAGTCGGACGCTCCATCGTCACTCAGCAGCTTCGAGCATCGCCATTCAGTCGGACGCTCCTTCGACACCCGGCAGCTCCGCGCATCGCCACTCGGCGAGACACGTCTTCGTCACTTGGCACCTCCGCGCATCGCCACTCGGCGAGACACGTCTTCGTCACTCGGCAGCTCCGCGCATCGCCACTCCGTGTGGCACGTCTTCATCATCGGCCGCCCCGCGCGCCATCGCTCAGCTTAGCTGCGATTCCGTATCGCCTAAGTTAAAAAACCACTCCGTGTGAGGACATCATCCACACTCGGGGGGCTTAGCTGCGATTCCGTATCGCCTAAGTTAAAAACCACTCCGAGTGAGGACATCATCCACACTCGGGGGCTTAGCTGCGATTCCGTATCGCCTAAGTTAAAATCCACTCTAAGTGAGGACATCATCCACACTCGGGGGGCTTAGCTTCGATTCCGTATCGCCTAAGTTAAAATCCACTCCGAGTGAGGACATCATCCACACTCGGGGGGCTTAGCTGCGATTCCATATCGCCTAAGTTAAAAACCACTCCGAGTGAGGACATCATTCACACTCGGGGGGCTTAGCTGCGATTCCGTATCGCCTAAGTTAAAACCCACTCCGAGTGAGGACATCATCCACACTCGGGGGCTTAGCTGTGATTCCGTATCCCCTAAGTTAAAAACCACTCCGTGTGAGGACATCATCCACACTCGGGGGGCTTAGCTGCGATTCTGTATCGCCTAAGTTAAAAACCACTCCGAGTGAGGACATCATCCACACTCGGGGGCTTTGCTGTGATTCCGTATCACCTAAGTTAAAAATCACTCCGTGTGAGGACATCATCCACACTCGGGGGGCTTAGCTGCGATTCCGTATCGCCTAAGTTAAAAACCACTTTGAGTGAGGACATCATCCACACTCGGGGGCTTAGCTGTGATTCCGTATCACCTAAGTTAAAAACCACTCCGAGTGAGGACATCATCCACACTCGGGGGGCTTAGCGGCGATTCCGTATCGCCTAAGTTAAAAACCACTCCGAGTAAGGACATCATCCACACTCGAGGGCTTAGCTGTGATTCCGTATCACCTAAGTTAAAAACCACTCCGAGTGAGGACATCATCCACACTCGGGGGCTTAGCTGTGATTCCGTATCACCTAAGCTGAAAACCACTCCGAGTGAGGACATCATCCACACTCGGGGGCTTAGCTGTGATTCCGTATCACCTAAGTTAAAAACCATTCCGAGTGAGGACATCATCCACACTCGAGGGCTTAGCTGCGATTCCGTATCGCCTAAGTTGAAAACTCTTCCGAGTGACGAGCGCTTCTCTCACTCGGGGGCTTAGCGGCGAACCAGTCTTCGTCTCAGTTAGGAACTCTCCCAAGTGACGAGCATTCCTCTCACTCGGGGACTTAGCCGCGAGTCAGACCTCGCTTAAGTTAAAGGTTGTTCTGAGTGACAGGCAACACTTTCACTCGGAAACTCAGTTGCGAACCAGTTTTCGCCTAAGTTCAAAATTCTTCTGAGTAATGAGCATCCATCTCATTCAGAAACCAAACAGACTTAGCCAAGCAAAGGATTGGAAAAGAAACAAGCGAAGATTGTCTCTATCAGACCCCCGCCGATGCAAGCACTCGACGGCGATCTCGGGGACTACACCCAGTGGGTGCACTCAGCGTGCCCCCACTGGACCTACTATCACTCGACCAGGTCCGGCCTGTCGAATGACAAGCGATTATCAAAGCAAATCTAAGACCCCTGCCGATGTCACCGCCATTCGACAGCGGTCTCGGGGACTACACCCAGTGGGTGCACTCGGCGTGCCCCCACTGGACCAAAAACCACTCGACTAAGACCCGATCTACTCGAGGAAAAAACACGCAAGTACGCATTTGAAGAAAACACCCAGTGGGTGTAAAGTCAAGATGGACTGGAATACAATCGGAAATGAACTTACAACAGCACTTACTCGGACCGGATTTTGCGTTGAAGTTCACTCGGATATATTTCAAGACAGAATCGATCAGGATGATTGACAAAGGTTCCAATCGACACAGATTTCAGTGAAGCCCTAAAATGCACTCGGAATTTTTGGGTCTTATCAGAACCCGCGTCGATTCCTTTTTACACTCGAACCCCGATCCATTCGGGGGCTAATGATGGGGATATGTACCTAGGGTAGGGTCATAGGCCTGACCTACATACTCCACCTAAGGACACTGCCCCAGAGAGCTTAAGGACAACAAGGAAGTCTCCGACTGAAATCACCAAGACATACAAGTCACTCGACAATATCCACTCGGAGATTACCTTTCACTCGACGGTTATCTTTCACTCGGAAGAGCCGGGAGACAGTCGACCAGAAGTCACCCCAGGGAGGCTAATGGACAGGCGTTCGTCTGTATCAGAAGTAGCATTTATTGCATACGTTACCAGTAACGTTCACCATTATAGCCACGATCGGACCCTTGGATGCCGGATATTATGAGGGGCAGCGGACTCTATATAAGCCGCCCCTCCCCTCTGGCTCAGGGGTTCGCACCCTCTGTAAGGATACTCATATTCCACTCGACAGATAAACAAAGCCTCTCCGGAGCACGAGACGTAGGGCTGTTATCTCCACCGTGAGAGGCCCGAACTCGCTAAAACCACCGTGTCACCCATATGCATCTCGTTAGATCATGCTCCTTTACCCTACCCCCTTCGTACTGTCAGAATCGTTCCCACGACACCCATACCCATGTGTTTAGTTGTCTTTCTTCGGAGGTGGTGATGTTGGAGTAGGATCTTTAAGCTTGTTCAGTTTCCTCTTAAGCATAAAATTTTGTTCCCTCAGATTGTCTACTTCCTGCTCGAGCTTCAATATCCTTTGACATAATTCTTGCTTCCTCTCCTGCAGAAAACGAGAAGAAGAAGAAGAAGAACTCCAAATCAAACAGGCATCGCGCTCACGTCATATCATCGCATTACCTGTACCTGCAACTGTTGTTGTAGTAATCTGTGAGCCACAGGGACTCAGCAATCTCATTTCCAAGGGTATCAAGACTACTAAAGCTTAATGGGTGAGGTATGGTTAAGTGGTGAGGCTGCAGCAAGCACTAAGCATTTATTCGAATAAACGGTCGTGAACTAGTAGTGACCTCTAAGAGATCCTGAACACCTACTTACGAACAAACATAACCCCACTGTGTTCTCTCTCGGTTCAGGAATTCACGAGAAGAGACAGTCACGGTTACGCACACAGTTGGTGTATTTTATTTGAATTACTTCAAGTTTGCTATGACCGGGTCTTAAACAAAGTTTCCAAGTTGCCACGTAACCGCGGGCACGGCTTTCCGAAAGATTTAACCCTGCAGGGCTGCTCCAACTCATCCATCACAAACTAACCACACGCCGCGGGAATAACCTCGACCACGAATCTCGTGATCTTCCTAGGCAATTCCACTGGAAAACCGCAACCTCGAGATAGCCCGAAGTATTCTCGGAATTCCTCGCACAAGACGTTCGAGAAAGGTAAAACAAATCCAGCAAGAACTCCCGACGTGTCGACGATCCCGATAGGAGCCGCGTATCTCGTTCTCAGGACACGGCGGATAAGCGACGCGTACAGTGGCCTGATAGAAATCACCCGAGTTGCCCCGGGGTGGCCCCACACAGTGCTCTAGTTTTGGACCAACACTCATGAGTGTTGGAAATCTGTTAACATGATAGCATATTGTCTTGATGATTCCCATGATTCCTTTGTTCCTTTAAGTTTGGCTTAATGACATGAATTGTGGTGCAAGTTACCCTCTGTCATCTTGTGCAATTAGTTTGTGATAAGAGGTTTTACATCATAGATAATTTTGTTGCTCAATATGTCATCCTGTTAAAACTGCTGCTATTCTCTTAGTGAATTTGTCTAAGTCTGAGGATCTGTAGTTATTTTCAGCTCATGCTCAGTGCTAGTGTTTTGTTATGAATGTTGCCCTCTATGACCCTGTTAAAATTAATGCCATGAAAGTTGCTGTAGCATATATAAATAGTGCTGTCAATATGCCATCTGGTTAACTCAGATTCCAGAAAAACTGGAATTTTCACTAAGTCCCTAAAACCTGATTCAACATGCCATCTTGTGAGCTTCATTGCTATTGATCCATGCTTCCTTTCAAGTTTGTGTAGATGGATGATTTGTTAAGCATGCTGTATAGTTTCTGTACATGCTTTGGTTGTGGTTTAAAACTTGTTGTAGCTCTTGTTATGTGTGTTGCAAGATGCCATGTTGCTGTTTGTGGACAGATTGTGTGTTTGAATGTTTTGTGACTTGTGGGAGCTATACCCCATGGTTTCGCATGATCTTTAGCTCTATTCTTGCTAGATTTTCATTACCTGTCCAGTGGCATCCTTGGAATACCAAGGGATAGCCCATGGCCTCCCTCATCCTGTGTTTTGTCTCCGTTAACGTTCGTACTTTGCCGTGAGTGTACCGTGAGCTACGTTACTCCGTTTACAATGTTCTACATATGCATTTGCATCGATTTTGCATGAAGCATTCATATTTGCCATGATCATGCATATTCAGATAACTAAACATGAGGTTCTGTCCAGAATACTAAATAACTTAATAATTGCATGTGAAACATGACTAGCTTAGGGTTGCCATGATAAATACCTCAAATGGATCATGCATCATCTTGTTTGTGCGTTGCACCTTGTTTGTTTGTTTATTTGGTGATGTTTTCTTTGGGTAGACGCGAGTGTCGAGCCTGAGAACGAGGATCCAGGAGAGTACAACTACGAGGACCCAGCTCTTTGTCCCTCTGAAGAACCAACAGGTAAGATGATCATTTCCCTGGATACCATTACTATCATTGCCATGCTAGTTGTCTCGTTTCTATCGCTGTCTCGCTACCTACCACTTGTATGTCAAGCGTCCCAATTTGCCATGATAAGCCTCTAACCCCTCCACATCCCAGCAAACATTGTTTGGCTATGTTACCGCTTGCTCAGCCCATCTTATACCGTTGCTAGTTGCAGGTGCAAATTCTTCCTTGTGCCAACATGGATATTTTGTTATATCACAATATTATTGCTATTTAATTTAATCAACAGCAACTAGAATATGAGTATACCCGTTGGATTTTGGAAAAGGTCCCATATAATCAAAACCCCAAACATCAAATAGTTCAATAACAAGAGAGTAATTCATAGGCATTTCCTGACGTCTACTAATATTACCAATTCTTTGACATTCATCACAAGACAAGACAAACTTATGAGCATCCTTGAAGAGAGTAGGCCAATAAAAACCAGATTGTAATACCTTGTGTGCAGTTCTATCTCCAGCGTGGTGTCCTCCGTAGGCCTCGGAGTGACACTTGCGTAGGATCTGTTCCTGTTCATGCTCAGGTACACAACGTCTAATAACACCATCCCAAAAGTAATGTCTTAAATCATAGAAGAACTTTTTCTTTTGTTGGTATGTGAAACTAGGTGGTATAAATTTAGCAACAATGTAATTAGCATAATCAGCATACCATGGAGCATTACGTGAAGCATTTATGACAGCTAATTGTTCATCAGGAAAGCTATCATCAATAGGTAGTGGGTCATCAAGAACATTCTCTAACCTAGACAAGTTATCCGCTACGGGGTTCTCAGCACCCTTTCTATCAACAATATGCAAGTCAAATTCTTGTAGCAAGAGAACCCATCTAATAAGTCTAGGTTTAGCATCTTTTTTCCATAAGATATTTAATAGCAGCATGATCAGTGTGAACAGTTACTTTGGAATCAACAATATAAGGTCTGAACTTATCACAAGCAAACACAACTGCTAAAAATTCCTTTTCAGTGGTAGCATAGTTTCTTTGAGCACTGTCTAGAGTTTTACTAGCATAATGGATAACATTTAATTTTTTATCAACTCTTTGCCCTAGAACAGCGCCAACGGCATAATCACTAGCATCACACATAATTTCAAAGGGTAGGTTCCAATCAGGTGGTTGAACAACGGGTGCAGAAATCAAGGCTTTCTTAAGAATTTCAAATGCTTCTACAGAATCATCATCAAAAACGAATGGAACATCTTTTTGCAAAAGATTAGTGAGAGGCCTAGAAATCTTAGAGAAGTCTTTAATAAACCTCCTATAGAAACCAGCATGACCAAGGAAACTTCTTATACCTCTGATATCTGTAGGACACGGCATTTTTTCAATAGCATCAACTTTAGCTTTATCAACTTCAATACCTCTTTCGGAGATTTTGTGCCCCAAGACAATACCTTCATTGACCATAAAGTGGCACTTTTCCCAATTCAAGACAAGATTAGTTTCTTCGCATCTCTGCAAAACTCGATCAAGGTTGCTCAAGCAATCATCAAAAGAAATTCCATAAACGGAGAAATCATCCATGAAAACCTCAACAATCTTTTCACAAAAATCAGAGAATATGGCAGTCATACATCTTTGAAAGGTAGCAGGTGCATTGCATAAACCAAAAGGCATACGTCTATAAGCAAAGGTACCGAAAGGACAAGTAAAGGTGGTCTTCTCTTGGTCCTCTTTTGACACAGGTATTTGAGAAAAACCAGAATAACCATCTAGAAAGCAAAAGTGTGTGTGTTTGGATAGTCTTTCTAGCATTTGATCAATAAAAGGTAGAGGGTAATGATCTTTCCTAGTAGCTTTATTTAATTTCCTAAAATCAATTACCATTCTATATCCAGTAACAATTCTTTGCGGGATCAATTCATTTTTATCATTAGGAACAACGGTAATACCTCCCTTCTTAGGGACACAATGAACGGGACTAACCCATCTACTATCAGCAATAGGATAAATTATACCTGCCTCCAGAAGCTTTAATATTTCATTTCTTACCACTTCTTTCATTTTAGGATTTAACCGTCGTTGGTGATCAGCAACTGGTTTAGCATCAAGCTCCATATTAATTTTATGCTGACATAGAGTGGGACTAATGCCCTTAAGATCGTCAAGAGTATATCCAATAGCAGCACAGTGCTTCCTCAAAGTTTTCAATAATCTCTTTTCTTCATGCTCTGAAAGGTTAGCACTAATAATAACAGGATATATCTTCTTTTCATCAAGATAAGCGTATTTCAGAGTATCCAGTAATTGTTGAAGCTCAAACACGGGATCACCCTTGGGAGGAGGAGGATCCCCAAGTATTTCAACAGGCAGGTTGTGTTTCAAAATAGGATGCTGATCAAAGAAAATCTTTACTATTTCATTCCTTTCATTCATATGCATATCGTTCTCATGGTCTAGCAAATATTGTTCTAAGGGATCAGTAGGTGGCACAGCAATAGAAGCAAGACCAATAATTTCATACTTACTAGGCAATTCTTTATCATGGGGTTGTCTACGAAATTTAGAGAAATTAAACTCATGGGACACATCCCCAAAACTTACAGTAACAGTTTCTTTCTCACAATCTATCTTAGCATTAACAGTATTCAAGAAAGGTCTACCAAATATAATGGGACAAAAATCATTTTGTGGGGAACCAAGAACAAGAAAATCAGTAGGCTATTTTATTTTCCCACACAAGACTTCTACATCTCTAACAATCCCAACTGGTGTTATAGTATCGCTATTAGCAAGCTTAATGGTAACATCAATTTCTTCTAACTCAGCTGGTGCAATATCATTCATAATTTCTTGGTATAAGGTAAAGGGAATTGCACTCCCACTAGCACCCACATCACATAAGCCATGGTGACAATGATCTCCTATTTTAACAGAAACAACAGGCATGCCAACAATAGGTCTATGTTTATCTTTAGTATCAGGTCTAGCAATTCTAGCAGCTTCATCACAGAAATGAATAACATGCCCATCAATATTATCAACCAAGAGATCTTTAACCATAGCAATACTAGGTTCAACTTTGATTTGTTCAGGGGGTGTAGGTGTTCTAGTATAACTCTTACGAACCACAGTTGTCGCTTTAGCATGTGTTCCTTTATTCTAACAGGGAAAGGTGGTTTCTCAATATAAGCAGCAGGAATAACAGGATCAACATCATAAATAATAGTTTCTTCTTCAACTTTAATAGGTTCAACTACTTTCACTTCAATGGGAGGATGATATTTAAACCACTTCTCCTTAGGGAGATCAACATGAGTAGCAAACGATTCACAGAAAGATGCTACTATCTCAGAGTCAAGTCCATATTTAGTGCTAAATTCACGAAAAGCATCGGTGTCTATAAAGGATTTAACACAATCAAACTTAAGGTTTATACCTGACTCCTTACCTTCGTCGAGTTCCCAATCTTCAGAGTTGCGTTTATTCTTTCCAATAAGTCCCATTTGAATTCAATATCTTTCTTCATAAAGGAACCAGTACAAGAAGTATCGAGCATGGTTTGGTCATTACGAGAAAGCCGAGCATAAAAATTCTGAATAATAATTTCTCTTGAGAGCTCATGATTGGGGCATGAATATAACATTGACTTAAGCCTCCCCCAAGCTTGAGCGATACTTTCTCCTTCACGAGGCCAAAAATTATAAATATAATTCCGATCACGATGAACCAGATGCATAGGATAAAACTTCTGATGAAATTCCAATTTCAATCGGTTGTAGTTCCATGATCCAATATCATCACATAGCCTATACCATGTCAATGCCTTCTCCTTCAAAGATAAAGGAAAGACCTTCTTCTTGACATCATCCTCGGGCAAGCTTGCAAGCTTAAATAATCAACAAACTTCATCCACATAGATTAGATGCAAATTAGGATGTAGTGTTCCATCTCCTGCATAAGGATTAGCTAGGAGTTTCTCTATCATACCCGAAGAAATTTCATAATAATGATTTTCAGTAGCTTCAGTAGGTTGAGGAGCAACTCTTTGTGCTTCCGGTCGAGGTGAAGATACCCCGAACAAGCCCCTCAAAGGATTATTTAACATAGTAACAAGTGACAGTAAATTTCAGCACACTATATAAATTTTTCCTTACCAAATTCCACTCACCAAAGGCGCTTCACTCCCCGGCAACGGCGCCAGAAAAGAGTCTTGATGACCCACAAGTGTAGGGGATCTATCGTAGTCCTTTCGATAAGTAAGAGTGTCGAACCCAACGAGGAGCAGAAGGAAATGACAAGCGGTTTTCAGTAAGGTATTCTCTGCAAGCACTGAAATTATCGGTAACAGATAGTTTTGTGATAAGATAATTCGTAACGGATAGCAAGTAAAAAATGTAGCAAAGGTGCAGCAAGGTGGCCCAATCCTTTTTGTATCAAAGGACAAGCCTGGACAAACTCTTATATAAAGCAAAGCGCTCCCGAGGACACATGGGAATTTCTGTCAAGCTAGTTTTCATCATGCTCATATGATTCGCGTTCGTTACTTTGATAATTTGATATGTGGTTGGACCGGTGCTTGGGTGCTGCCCTTACTTGGACAAACCTCCCACTTATGATTAACCTCTCTTGCAAGCATCCGCAACTACGAAAGAAGAATTAAGATAAATCTAACGATAGCACGAAACATATGGATCCAAATCAGCCCCTTACGAAGCAACGCATAAACTAGGGTTTAAGCTTCTGTCACTCTAGCAACCCATCATCTACTTATTACTTCCCAATGCCTTCCCCTAGGCCCAAATAATGGTGAAGTGTCATGTAGTCGACGTTCACATAACACCACTAGAGGAGAGACAACATACATCTCATCAAAATATCGAACGAATACCAAATTCACATGATTACTTATAACAAGACTTATCCCATGTCCTCAGGAACAAACGTAACTACTCACAAAGCATATTCATGTTCATAATCAGAGGAGTATTAATTATCATTAAGGATCTGAACATATGATCTTCCACCAAGTAAACCAACTAGCATCAACTACAAGGAGTAATCAACACTACTAGCAACCCACAGGTACCAATCTGAGGTTTTGAGACAAAGATCGGATACAAGAGACGAACTAGGGTTTGGAGAGGAGATGGTGCTGGTGAAGATGTTGATGGAGATTGACCCCCTCTCGATGAGAGGATCGTTGGTGATGACAATGGCTTCGATTTCCCCCTCCGGGAGGGAAGTTTCCCCGGCAGAACAGCTCCACCGGAGCCCTAGATTGGTTCTGCCCAGGTTCCGCCTCGAGACGGCGGCGCTTCATCCCGAAAGCTCTCTTATGATTTTTTCCAGGTCAAAACCCTCCATATAGCAGAAGATGGGCACCGGAGGGCTGCAAGGGGGCCCACAAGCCACTAGGGCGCGCCCTCCAGGCTTGTGGCTGCTTGGTGGGTCCCCTCTGGTATTTTCTTCGCCCAGTATTTTTTATATATTCCAAAACAATTCTCCGTAGATTTTCAGGACTTTTGGAGTTGTGCAGAATAGGTATCTCAGATTTGCTCCTTTTCCAGTCCAGAATTCCAGCTACCGGCATTCTCCCTCTTCATGTAAACCTTGTAAAATAAGAGAGAAAAGGCATAAGTATTGTACCAAAATGTGTAATAACAGCCCATAATGCAATAAAGATCAATATAAAAGCATGATGCAAAATGGACGTATCAGCCGGCTATTCATGGGAAAATTGCTACATCATGCAGGAGTTCCTTCAACGAGGAAGCATTCAAGTCGCCCAAGAATATAAGCCGGTGTGATGCCTTATGGGCTTATCATATTATGATCAATATAATAAAGCCGGCAACCTGATATTCGGGGCCTCTGTCGTTTCATTTATATGCATATGAGTCTTTATTTATGGATCATAAGGTCACTTGGGGGCTTCCAACTCATTGAGTTTAGCTTTCATACCCTCTTGACCGGCTTTATATGCCATAACTGAGTTAAGCCTGCCTGTTTGCAACTTGCTACTCCACCAGGTGACCCGCCGTACTCCTGACCGTCAATCTTTTATAAGACCCTGAACTTGTCAAAATTAAAACGGCGGTTTCTGTCACGAGAGAGCTGGCTTACAATGAGCTAGGACCAACTCACCCGTCCGCTATAGTCTCCCCGCTATGTGGCCCGTTCGTACTCTTAACAGTCAATATTTTTTAAGACCCTGAACTAGTTAAGGTTTAAACGACGGATTTATGTCACGTGAAAGCCAATGTATGGGATTTTAGGATTTCATGCCTAGCCTCTTCGGAGGCAAAAACCTTACAAGTTTTATCAAAGAAGAGTTGATCTCCTCTGGTTGTGCCTTCAAAGCTGCCTCACAAAGACTTGAGCCTTAAAAGCCAGTCACCTTGCCAGCTTATTGTGGGTTGTCATACCCGCTTATCATACACATACATCATGCTACACTGCAGCATACATTGCATCATCTTGTCATACATCATATGTGCATGGATGTCCTGGTTTATATGGCAGGAACCGGTTGTCAAACCGGGTTACATATTCCATAGCCAACATGGCTGGATTTTCATTATGGTTGACATAGCCAAGTATTAAATACTCGGGGTTTTTTAAGCCAGCTCAGAAGAATTGATTATTCTCAAAGAGCCGCCCTATCGCATATAAATGTCGGGTCATCTAAATTAACCGGCTCTTGGATTTTATCGACTCATGCTCTGTAGTAAGCTACAACACCTATGGGTTTTGTCAGACGTATTTTGATGGTTTGCATTGCGACCACAAGCAGGAATTTCACTCCAGGATATTCGATAAAAGGCCGGGTTATACTATAACCACGGTCCAAGGGTTCATCCAGATCAGATCAATATCAGTTCAAAAGAGTCTGCGGATTATATTACTGTCCCAAGTTGCTGTAGGCAGGCGACCCGGCACTTGGGAGCTACATTGATCAGATCCTATTACCGGCTCATGAATGAATATCCGGGTTATGGAACTGCAAAACCCTATTATGGTCAGATCAGTTATTCCAGACCTCAGGGAGAAAATTCAAGAAGGCCGGCTCACACATTGACCTGCCCGATATAAACCGGAGATAGGGTTCAAGTGATATAGGAACATCCCAGTTATAACTCGAAGGCGAGACAAAAGTTAAAATGTGCACGAAGGCACAACCCAGACAAAATAATTGTTTCAACTACAGCTATTACAGAGCGTCAGAAGAGCCCAGAAGATGTACTGATCAGCAGTCTTTTACATAAACCGGCAATTGACAAGTGTCCGGGCCACACAGTTAGAACAAAGTAAACAAACACCTTAAAGGGCCTCCGGGTTATCCTGCGTTGAGCTCTCTGGTTCATGAATGCGAAGATTGTCCAGGTCCCAGTTGCAATGGGCCAGTGATAGAAACACTGCCTCTTCATGTAGTACTGGAGACGGGTCAACGTCAGGAGCGAAGGCTTGCTTGCAACGATGAGGAGTTAAGTCTTGCACCTCGAAGCTGGGTGGCTGAAGTCTGGAATTGACATCTTTGTAAGCCGCCTGGTACGCTTTAAGGTCCAGTTCAGAGGCAAGTTTGGTGGCCAGCACCCGAGAAGCTTTCCTGCAACGAGTATAGTCGGTGGTTGTGAACGCTGACCCGTCATCTTTCAATTCCGGGAACCCGCCGGCCATTTCTTCCGGGTCCAGGTCTGAGGAGTAAGCTATCGCCTGACTCAAAGTAGCCATAGCACCCGCCCTGGCTGATGATTTCTTCAAGTCGTCTAGTTGTTTGGGAATTGTGGAAAGGCGAGTCAGCACATCTTTGATAAACCGGACAGGCTCTTTATTTCCCATGACAGCCTTCACAATGCAACAGCTTCCAACATATAACTTTTCAGTAAGAGCATAGATAGCTTTCAGATTTACCAAGCTATCATCTGGAGAATTGCAAGTTCGGGGGCCTGCAAAACAGTTTGAGAAATATAAGCCGCCAGGCGAGTCTTTTTTGCACATCAAGTTATCTAGAAGTTATGAGCTCTTAAGATGCTTACCAAAGACAGCCTGAGTCATCTGGATAATATGGCACTTCAAGCTAGCTAATTCCTTAGCAACAGGTTTTAGTTTGCCCTCAGCAACTTCAGCACGTTTGATTAAAGCGTCCTTTTCAACTTCAAAACCCGCCTTGATTTTCTCCAACTCCCCCAGTGAGAGTTGCAACTTTACTTCGGCTTCAGCACGGGTGGTTTGCTGCTGTGCCAGATTCTTTTTCAAGCTGGCCACATTTGACTCGGCCGTTTTTAAGGCATCCTACATAACACAAGGAGACGGTCAAAGTAAAATTTTCAAGTCCCAAGCAGATTGCAGGCAATATACTTGGCACTTGGGGGCTAATGTATATCAATTTTCTTAAAAAAACATATGATTCAAGACCCGGTTCATCTTCAAGAAGATGACCCGGCCCTTGGGGGCTACAGGTCGCTGATCATTAAATATTCAAAGGCCCGGTTCATCTTCAAGAAGATGACCCGGCCCTGGAGGGCTACACATTGATTACTCAGCAGTCTTATTGGAAGACCCGACTCATCTTCAAGAAGATGAGTCGGCCCTTGGGGGCTACAAAGGATATACACAAAGTACAAATCAGAGTTAAAAACATACCTCGTATTTTTGCTTCATTAGACCAACCATGTTGGCCTCTAATTCCCGACTTGCGGAGAGACGGCTTAGATAGCCATTATGAATTTCTTCAGCACTAAGCCCCTCATAACTGGGAAGGTCAAGCTTGGATTTCCCTTTCTCAGAAAAGGGCACCTCCTCCTTAGAAGAAACTTTGGTCAAGGCAAAAGAAGGAACTGGAATGGTGTAACCCGTCCCAGTAATAGTAACATCTTCAGAAACCTCAGCTGCTTTTGGCGGGCTTGGCGGATCAGTTTCAGGAATAGAAGTTTCAGCAGCTGTCGTCTCTTCAGGCAGGGGCGGCTCTTCTTGAGTCTCTGAACGGTCAACATGAATTTCAGGAGTAATGGATGGCTCGCCTATTTTTCTCTTTTTTGCCTTGGCCTTCATCCTAAGGGCAAAGATAGCAAGATGAAGCATATGCAAAAATTAAGAATAACAAAAGCAGGAATCAACTTAAAAAGAGCACATACCCTGGATTGATAGTAAGAGGTGGTAGCTGGGAGGCAATTGAGTCACCCGAAGAAGAGGAAGATTCTTGGTACCTCGAATCAGAAGGATTAAGAGGTTGTCGAAAGAGACCAGCTTCTGGAAAGGAAGGAGTGGGACTATGAGGCACCTCATTTGATCGCTTGCGAGCCGCCGACTTAGCAGATAAGCCGGTTACAAGACCACCAGGGCCGCTCCGGATCTGTCGCCTTGACTCATAATCCATCTTCTTCAAAACAAAATCGGGATCTAGATGAGCGTCCAGGTGTGAAAAGCTTACTTTCCTAATGGCTCGCCGTGGTATCTTCGAAAGCAAAGGTTCTGAGTCGGAAGAGACAAGGATTACCTCAGCATTTTCAGTCTGGCTGGTCTCGCCGTCAGCCTGAGAGGAAGGCGCATCAGCAACTTCATTAAATAAACGGCCAAGAGAGTCAGGGTCTACCTCCGATTGGTTATCATCAGTGTATGACCCACCCCTAGTGGATGGCCCTTCAGCAGTCGTCTTACTTTTCTTCTTGGGAAAGGCTTTGGGATTCTGAACTGGCACCTTCTGATTTTTCTTTTTCCAAAATGGAGAAGTCGCCTGCAAAAGTGTTGACAAAGATAGCAAAGCTCTTAGAAAGATGAGTTTTATTATGAAAAATAAATGAAGTATGTCAAAGTTTCTTACTGGAGGAGCCGGGTTAAGAACGCTGAAGGGTCTCAGACCAACTTTATTACAAGTTTCCTGATTCTCACCCAGAAGTTTCTTCACAATTCCATTAATGTCGTCAGTTTCCAAAGGCATGTTAATGTATCGTTGAGTATTATTCAAATCACCGTCATAAGCACACATCAAAGAGTCACGGCGGCTTAGGGGAAAGATGCTCCAAGACACCCAGCACCGGGTTAAATCAATGCCAGTTAAACGATTTGCTGTCAGGGCGTTAATTTTTGGCCACAAAGGGGCGAGTTGATCGCGTTCTTCTTCAGAAGCATAAACCGGAAGCTCGAAATTTGGGGGAAGACGATCAACCCTATAACCCGGCAAAGGACTATCAGTGACAGGGGCTGTGTTCTGACAGTAAAACCAAGTCTTCATCCATCCTTTGGGGTGACTTGGCAAGGTAACAGCTGGGAAACTACAGTTTCTCCGCCTTTGAATCGAGACCCCGCCGAGTTCCAAGCAGGGGCCGTCAGCGTACTCTGTCTGGCGATTCAAATAAAAGAACTCTCTAAAGAGAGGGATAGAAGGCTCTATCTGCAGATACGCCTCGCAAAAAACTTGGAATTGGCACAGGTTGGATATTGAGTTAGGAGCCAAGTCTTGAGGATGGAGACAATAGAAATGTAAGATATCCCGGAAGAATTTTGACCCGGGAGGGCTAAAACCCCTGAATAGATGATTTATGAATATCACCACTTCTCCTTCAGCCGGATGAGGCCTTTCCTCTCCAAGAGCAGTTCTCCAACCAATCTTTTCCTTGGGAAACAGGAGGCCTTGTTCCACGTAATCTTTAAGGACATCATCATTCACTTGTCAAGGCTCCCAATTACAGGTGGTGGTCCTCACCATGATGAAATACCGAAGGAAAAAGAAAACTATAAAAGCTTATATGGCAGGTTAATCAGACAACAGCCGTCTGCCAAGGAAGTTTAAACATTATCGGACAATATGACTATATACAATGAGTTGTTCATGATAAGCCGTTATCAATAGGCGAGTTACCATCATAATGGTGAGCCACCAAAAAGAATATGAAGGCGACTTACAAGCATTCAGCATATCAGTTTCTTCGCCTAAGTATGAGACAAACAGGTTTTCACTGAAACAGCTACAAACTACGGATCTAGAAATGATTCGAAAAAAGGAAAAAAACTGATTAACCCTAAACACAAGAGGCGGAAAGCATAGTGACCTACACTACGGGTTTCAGGGAGAATCTTAGACACTATATGGGAAAATGGAACTGCCGTCCCAACCGCTACCGATTTATGTGAAAAGGTCTAGGAAGATCTAGTGCAGGACATCAATGGTGATGGGACTAAAACCCTGATGAACTATCGAAGAACAAGAAGCATGGCAAATCCAAACTTGAGGAAAAACGTACCCGGATGATGCGGAGGCTTGAAGGGAATCCCTGGCGGTGTCCAATGGCGTCCGTGAACGACCGTCAAAGCTGCGATGGTCGCCGGAATGTTCAGGAAGATAGGACGGTGGCGGAGCTTTAGTCGCGTGAGAGGACGGAGGAAGAAGAAGAGCGAGCAAGGGAAAAAGGGAAAGAATAGTACCTCATGTTTATTTATAAGAAGAGGTGGAACAGTAACAGTCATGCACGGGAATCGAGGAGACACAATGATGACTGACTGCGGAGGCGCCTCGATCTTCGGAATGACCGGTCAATAGAAAGATCCGTTATGACGTTTGAAGATTTTCAGAGATGACGTCATTATTTTTATAAGGCGGGTCATGAAGTTTTATCATCAATACCTGAAGGAGACGTTAGACTCGCCAACCGGAAGATTTGGAGATTGACATGAACAAGTTCAAATCAATCTGGGGCCTAATGTTGGGGATATAACTCCACGGTGTAACCCGCCATATGGGCTGGGTTAAGAAGTTGGCGAATTAATCAATAAAGGCCTTAATGGGCCTGAGGACCAAGACAGCCTGGAGGAGATACCAGGCGGGCCAAAGGGAAGGCCCAGAACCAGAAGGCGGCGGGTGATCCGGAGGCGTGAGTCGGCCGGAGACGACTCGCCAAAGAAGGCAAGATGATTAGAGACATGGTAGAGTACGAATTGTAACCCTGTCCGGACTATTGTAAAGCCCGGGGCCTCGACCCGCCTTTATAAGGGTGAGTCCCTGCGGCAACTCAAGGGGACGAAATATTTTAGTCGAGGGCTAGGTTAAGCGAATCCGCTCCCTTGTAATCAGCACCCCATCAATAAAAATACAAAGCAGGACGTAGACTTTTACATCCGTTGAGAGGGGCCGAACCTGGGTAAATTTGCCTCTCGTTCCCGATCAATCCCTTCGAGTCGCCACATAACGACGATGGCCTCACACCTAAGTCCTTTAACCCGGACATCTGCCATGACAAAACCACGACAGCTTCGCCGAGCTCTACCGAACTAATCTAGAGGAGAAAGACGATCTAGAGAGGAGAGGGCAGCACGTGGCTTTTCAGGTGTTGGGCTGCCCTCGAACCTCCACTATATATAGGAGGAAGGGGCGGGAGGAGGCGCCCTAGGGTTTCCCCTAGGGCCTTGGCCACCGGCCAAGGAGGTGGAATCCACCTCCTACTAGGAGGTGGAATCCTACTTCCACTAGGATTCCTCCCACCCTCCACCTTTTTTCTACTTGGGCGCATGGGCCCTCATGGGGTCGGATGCCCAGCCTACCAGGGTCTGGTGTGCCACCTCTTGGGCCCATGTGGCCCCCCGGGGTGGGTGGGCCCCTCCCGGTGGACCCCTGCAACCCATTCGTCACTCCCGGTACACTACCGGAAATACCCGAAACTTTTCCGGAACCCAAATACCACTTTCCTATATATAAATCTTTACCTCCGGACCATTCCGGAGCTCCTCGTGACATCCGGGATCTCATCCGGGACTCCGAACAACCTTCAGTCACCAACATATATAACTCAATAATACCGAAACGTCACCAAACATTAAGTGTGCAGACCCTGCGGGTTCGAGAACTATGTAGACATGACCGAGACACCTCTACGGCCAATAACCAATAGCGGGACCTGGATGACCATATTGGTTCCTACATATTTTTTGAAGATCTTTATCGGTTGAACCTCTATGTCAAGGATTCAGTCAATCTCGTACGTAGTTCCCTTGTTTATCGGTATGTTACTTGCCCGAGATTTGATCGTCGGTATCTTCATACCTAGTTCAATCTCGTTACCGGCAAGTCTCTTTACTCGTTCCGGAATACAAGATCCCGTGGCTAAATCTTTAGTCACTTTGCTTGCAAGGCTCATTGTGATGTTGTATTACCGAGTGGGCCCTGAGATACCTCTCCGTCACACGGAGTAACAAATCCCAGTCTTGATCCATGTCAACTTAACAGACACCCTCGGAGATACATGTAGAGCATCTTTATAGTCACCCAGTTATGTTGTGACGTTTGATACACACAAGGTATTCCTCCAGTGTCAGTGAGTTACATGATCTCATGGTCATATGAACATATACTTGACATGCAGAAAACAATAGCAATAAACTGACACGATCATATGCTACGTTCATAGTTTGGGTCTTGTCCATCACATCATTCTCCTAATGATGTGATCCTGTTATCAAATGACAACTCATGTCTATGGCCAGGAAACCTTGACCATCTTTGATCAACGAGCTAGTCTAGTGGAGGCTCACTAGGGACATAGAGTTGTCCATGTATCCACACATGTATCTGAGTTTCCGATCAATACAATTCTAGCATGGATAATAAACGATTAACATGAACAAGGAAATATGATAATAACTAATTTATTATTGCCTCTAGGGCATATTTCCAACAGTCTCCCACTTGCACTAGAGTCAATAATCTAGTTCACATCACTATGTGATTAACACCCAATGAGTTCTAGGGTTTTATCATGTTTTGCTTGTGAGAGAGGTTTTTAGTCAACGGGTCTGCAACATTCAGATCCATGTGCACTTTGCAAATCTCTATGTCATACTGTAGATGCTGCTACCATGCTCCACTTGGAACTATTCCACATGGTGCTCCACTATACGTATCCGGATTGCTACTCAGAGTCATCCGGATTTGGTGTCAAAGCTTGCATCGACGTAACCCTTTACGATGAACTCTTTATGACCTCCATAATCGAGAAATATTTCCTCAGTCCTCAAGTCACTAAGGATAATTTTGACCACTGTCCAGTGATCCACTCCTGGATCACTCTTGTACCCCTTGACAGACTCATGGCAAGGCACACACCAGGTGCGGTACACAGCATGGCATACTATATATAGCCTACGGCTAAGGCATAGGGGACAACATTTGTCCTTTTCTCTCTTCTGCCGTGGTCGAGCTTTGAGTCTCACTCAACTTCACACCTTACAAATCAGGCAAGAACTCTTTCTTTGACTGATCCATTTTGAACTCCTTCAAAATCTTGTCAAGGTATGCACTCATTGAAAGTCTTATCAGGCGTTTTGATCTATCTCTATAGATCTTGATGCCTCAATATTTAAGTAGCCTTTTATCCAAGTCTTCCTTTGAAAACATCTTTCAAACAACCTTTTATGCCTTCCAAAAATTTCTACATCATTCCCGATCAACAATATGTCATCCACATATACTTATCAGAAATTCTATAGTGCTCCCACTCACTTTCTTGTAAATACAAGTTTCTTATAAACTTTGCATAAACCCAAAAGCTTTGACCACCTCATCAAAGCATATATTCCAACTCCGAGATGCTTGCTCCAGTACATAGAAGGATCACTGGAGCTTGCATACCTTTTAGCATCCTTAGGACCGACAAAACCTTCTGGTTGCATCACATACAACCTTTTCCTCACGGAAACCGTTAAGGAAACTATGTTTTTACATCCATCTGCCAAATTTCATAATCGAAAATGCAGCAACTGTTAACAATTCCAACAGAATTTAGCATCGCTACGGGTGAGAAAAGGACAAATGTTGTCCCCATCGTAGTCAACTCCTTGAACTTGTCGGAAACTACTTTGCGACGAGTCGAGCTTTATAAATAGTGACATTTGCCATCAGCGTCTGTCTTTTTCTTAAAGATCCATTTGTACTTAATGGCCTGCCATTCATCGGGCAAGTCTACCAAAGTCCATACTTGGTTTTCATCAATGGATCCTATCTCGGATTTCATGGATCCTAGCCATTTGTTGGAATCCGGGCCCACCATCGCTTCTTCATAGCTCGTAGGTTCACTGTTGTCTAACAACATGACCTCCAAGACAGGATTGCCGTACCACTCAGAGGCGGTACGATTCCTTGTCGACCTATGAGGCTCGGTAGTAACTTGATCCGAAGTGTCATGATCATCATCATTAACTTCCTCTTCATTCGGTGTAGGCACCACAGAAACATCTTTCTGCGTTGTGCTACCATCCTACTGAAGTGACGTTTCAATAACCTCATCAAGTTCTACTTTTCCTCCCACTCAATTCTTTCGAGAGAAACTCTTTCTCGAGAAAGGACCTGTTTTTAGCAACAAACACTTCGCCCTCGGAACTGAGATAGAAGGTATACCCAACTGTTTCCTTAGGATATCCTATGAAGATACATTTGTCCGCTTTGGGTTCGATATTATCAGGTTGAAGTCTTTTCACACAAGCATCGCATTCCCAAACTCTAAGAAATGACATCTTAGGTTTCTCCAAACCATAATTCATACGGTGTTATCTCAACGGACTTTAGATGGTGCCCTATTTTAAAGTGAATGTAGTTGTCTCTAATGCATAACCCCAAAATGATAGTGGCAAATCTATAAGAGTCATCATAGTACGTACTATATCTAATAGAGCACGGCCACGATGTACGGACACACCATCACACCATGGCGTTCTAGGCGGCGTGAGTTGTGAAACAATTTCCACATTGTCTTAGGTTGCATAGCAAACTCGTAACTTAGATATTCACCTCCACGATCATATCGTAGACATTTTATCTTCTTGTCACGATGATCTTCAACTTCACTCTGAAATTGCTTGAACTTTTCAAACGTTTCAGACTTGTGTTTCATTAAGTAAATATACCTATATCTACTCAAACCATCAGTGAAGGTAAGAAAATAACGATATCCACCGCACGCTTCAGCACTCATCGGACCGCATACATCAACATGTATCATTTCCAATAATTTACTTGCCCGCTCCATCAAACCGGAAAACGGGGTTTTAGTCATCTTGCCCATGAGGCATGGTTTGCATGTCTCAAGCGATTCAAAATCGAGTGAGTCCAAAGATCCATCAACATGGAATTTCTTCATGCGCTTTACACCAATATGACCTTAGCGGCAGTGCCACAAGTATGTGGTACTATCATTATAAACTTTGCATCTTTTGGCATAAATATTATGAACATGTGTATCACTACAATCGAGATTCAATAAACCATTCACATTGGGTGCATGACCATTTGAAGGTATTATTCATGTAAACAGAATAACCATTATTCTCTGACTAAAATGAATAACGGTATTGCAATAAACATGATCTAATCATGTTCATGCTCAACGCAAACACCAAATAACATTTATTTAGGTTCAACACTAATCCCGAAGGTAGAGGGAGCGTGCGATGGTGATCACATCAACCTTGGAAACACTTCCAACACACATCGTCACCTCGCCCTTTAGCTAGTCTCCGTTTATTCCGTAGCTTTTATTTCGAGTTACTAACATTAGCAACTGAACCGGTATCTAATACCCCGGTGCTACTAGGAGTACTAGTATGGTACACATCAATAACACGTATATAAAATATACTTCTGTTGACGTTGCCAGCCTTCTTTTCTGCCAAGTATCTGGGGCAGTTCCGCTACCAGTGACCGTTCCCCTTATTATAGAAGCACTTTGTCTCGGGTTTGGGTTCAACCTTGGGTTTCTTCATTGAAGCGGCAACTAGCTTGCCATTCATGAAGTTTCCCTTCTTGCCCTTGCCCTTCTCGAAACTAGTGGTTTTACTAACCATCAACACTTGATGCTCCTTCTTGATTTCTACCTTCGCAGTGTCAAACATCGCGAATAGCTCAGGGATCATCTCCATCCCTCGCATGTTATAGTTCATCACGAAGCTCTAGAAGCTTGGTGGCATTGACTTGGAGAACTCTGTCAATCACTATCTTATCTGGAAGATGAACTCCCACTTGATTCAAGCGATTGTAGTACCCAGACAATCTGGGCACATGCTCACCTGATTGAGCTATTCTCCTTGCAGGCAAACAATCTTGTTGGAGGTCTCATATCTCTCAACAAGGGCACGAGCCTGAAATCCCAATTTCAGCTATTGGAACATCTCATATGCTCCATGACGCTCAAAACGTCTTTGGAGCCTCAATTCTACGCTGTAATGCATGACGCATTGAACTATCAAGTAGTCATCAGAACGTGTCTGTCGGATGTTCACAACATCCACAGACGACGCTTGAGGGGGTGGCGCACCGAGCGGTGCATCAAGGACATAAGCCTTCTGTGCAGCAATGAGGACAATCCTTAGATCATGGACCTAGTCCGCATAACTGCTACCATCATCTTTCAACTTACTTTTTCTGTAGGAACATATCAAAAATTTGGGGGAGCTACTGCACGAGCCATTAATCTACAACATAATTTTGCAAATACAACTTTAGACTATGTTTAAGATAATGAGTTCAATTAATCATATTACTAAAGAACTCCCACTCAAATTGACATCCCTCCGGTCATCCGAGTGCTACATGATCCAAATTCACCAACCCAAGTCCGATCATCACGTGAGATGAGGTGGTTTCAATGGTGAACATCTCCATGTTGATCATATCTACTATATGACTCATGTTCGACCTTTCGGTCTCTTGTGTTCCGAGGCCATGTATGTACATGATAGGCTCGTTAAGTTTAACTCGAGTGTTCCGCATGTGCAAAACTGGCTTGCACCCGTTGTATGTGAACGTAGAGTCTATCACACCCGATCATCACGTGGTGTCTCGAAACGATGAACTTTCGCAACGGTGCACACTCAGGGAGAACACAATTTTATCTTGAAATTTTAGTGAGGGGTCACCTTATAATGCTACCGTCGTTCTAAGCAAAATAAGATGCATAAAAGGATTAACATCACATGCAAATCATAAGTGACATGATATGGCCATGAACTTGTGCTTTTTATCTCCATCTCCAAAGCACCGGCATGATCTCCATCATCACCGGCATGACACCATGATCTCCATCATCTTGATCTCCATCAACGTGTCGCCATGAGGTTGTCGCGCCAACTATTGCTTCTACAACTATTGCTAACTCATAGCGATAAAGTAAAGCAAATGACACAAATTAATTAAAGACAACCCTATGGCTCCTGTCGGTTGCCGTACTCATCGACAAGCAAGTCGATATTTTCTATTACAAAACATGATCATCTCATACATCACATATATCACATCATGTGTTTGGCCATATCATATCACAACATACACTGCAAAAACAAGTTAGACGTCCTCTAATTTGTTGTTGCATGTTTTACATGGCTGCTATGGGTATCTAGCAAGAACGATTCTTACCTGTGCAAAACCACAACGGTGATATACAAGTTGCTATTTCACCTTCTACAAGGACCGCCTTTGTCAAATCTAATTCAAATAAGGTTGGGAGAGACAGACACCCGGCAGCCATCTTATGCAACAAAATTACATGTCAGTCGATGGAACCGGTCTCTCGTACGTGGACGAGTAAGGTTGGTCCGAGCCGCTTCATCCCACAATACCGCTAAATCAAGAAAATACTAAGGAGGGAAGAAATCTGAATATCAACGCCCACAAACTCCTTTGTGTTCTACTCGTGATGTCATCTACGCATAGACCTAGCTCATGATGCCACTGTTGGGGAACATTCCATGGGAAACAAACAAAATTCCTACGCACACGCAAGATCTATCCATGGAGACGAGCATCTACGAGAGGGGAGATCGGATCCACATACCCTTCTAGATAGCTAAGCGGGAAGCGTTAAGAAACGCGGTTGATGTAGTCGAACGTCTTCGCGATCCAAATCACAAGCCGTCCCGCGATCCAATCATGATCTAGTGCCGAACGGACGGCACCTCCGCGTTCAGCACACGTACAGCTCGATGACGATCTCCGCCTCCTTGATCCAGCAAGCGAGAGCGGAGAGGTAGATGAGTTCTCCAGCAGCACAACGGCGTGGTGGCGGTGGTGGTGAACTAATCCGGCAGGGCTTCGCCGAGCTCTACCAAACTAATCTAGAGGAGAAAGACGATCTAGAGAGGAGAGGGCAGCACGTGGCTTTTCAAGTGTTGGGCTGCCCTCAAACTTCCACTATATATAGGAGGAAGGGGTGGGAGGAGGCGCCCTAGGGTTTCCCCTAGGGCCTTGGCCGCCGTTCAAGGAGGTGGAATCCACCTCCTACTAGGAGGTGGAATCCTACTTCCACTAGGATTCCTCCCACGCTCCACCTTTTTTTCCTCTTGGGCGCATGGGCCCTCATGGGGTCGGCTGCCCAGCCCACTAGGGGCTGGTGCGCCACCTAGTGGGCCCATGTGCCCCTCTGGGGTGGGTGGGCCCCTCCCGGTGGACCACCGGAACCCATTCGTCACTCCCGGTACACTACCAGAAATACCCGAAACTTTTTCGGAACCCAAATACCACTTTCCTATATATAAATCTTTACCTCCGGACCTGTTCGGAGCTCCTCGTGACGTCCGGGATCTCATCCGGCACTCCGAACAACCTTCGGACACCAACATATATAACTCAATAATACCGAAACGTCACCGAACGTTAAGTGTGCAGACCCTGCGGGTTCGAGAACTATGTAGACATGACCGAGACACCTCTACGGCCAATAATCAATAGCGGGACCTGGATGCCCATATTGGTTCCTACATATTCTTCGAAGATCTTTATCGGTTGAACCTCAATGTCAAGGATTCAGTCGATCCCGTACGTAGTTCCCTTTGTTTATCGGTATGTTACTTGCCCGAGATTCGATCGTCGGTATCTCCATACCTAGTTCAATCTTGTTACCGACAAGTCTCTTTACTCATTCTGTAATACAAGATCCCGTGGCTAACTCTTTAGTCACTTTGCTTGCAAGGCTCATTGTGATGTTGTATTACCAAGTGGGCCCTGAGATACCTCGCTGTCACACGGAGTAACAAATCCCAGTCTTGATCCATGTCAACTCAACAGACACCCTCGGAGATTGTTGGGGATGTAACCCCACGGTTGAACCCGCCATGTGGGCTGGGTTAGGAAGTTGGCGACTTGAGTGACAAAGGCTTCAATGGGCCTGAAGACCAAGATAGCCTGGAGAAGATATCAGACAGGCCAAAGTGAAGGCCCAGAGCCAGAAGGCGGCGGGTGATCCGGAGATGAGACTCAGCCGGAGACGACTCGCCGACGAAGGCAAGGAAAGTAGAGACAGGGTAGAATACGAATTGTAACCCGATCTGAAGTCTTGTAAAGCCCGGGGCCTCGACCCGCCTATATAAGGGCGAGTCCCTGCGGCGACTTAGGGGGGACGAAGGAGACTAATAGCCGAGAGCTAGATCAAGCGATTCCGCTCCCGTGTAATCGACACCCAATTAATACAACACCAAAGAAGGACATAGGCTTTTACCTCCTCCGTGAGGGGCCGAACCTGGGTAACATCGTGTCTTTCGTCCCGACTAACCCCTTCAAGATAACCGCCGAAGCGATGGCTTCACCCTTAAGTTCGTTAACCCGGACATCTGCCGTGACAAAACCATGACAGTTGGCGCCCACCGTTGGGCCGATGCTCGGTGGTTTGGAGTTCTCGAAGGGCTCTCTCCCAGGGATCGAGGGATACGTCGTGGGCAGGATGACTAAGAGTCGCCGCGGCAAGCTTTACATCGACGACGCCGACTGGTGCCCCGAGGCCGACTCAATTGAGTACGGGTACTGGGTCCCCTTCGATAAAATTCACATCTTCATCGGAAAGATCGGCGGATCCCCGCCCGGGCCGGACGTCTGCATCAACCTCGTCGAGCCGGCCCGGCGCGCGCAGCCCGCCCGGGTCCAACCCGGCCGGAAGCATGTTTTCGTCGGTTTCACGCAAGGCGCAGAATCCGCGGATGGTTATGCATCGGAGGGAGAAACCCTCATTTGTTCGGAGGACGAGTCCTCAAGTGGAGAGACGGAGTCAGTTTACCAGCTTCATGATGGCGGGCTTGGGGGCTATTCCGACGGTAACAGTATTCCGGAGCCCTATGTGCCGCCGAACCAAGCCGCCATCTACATGGCAGGCACGGCGCCGGCTTTCAATTGCACAGCGGCTGCTGGTGTGTCAGGATCTGGATCTGGATCAGCCAGGCTGCCGGCTCAAGTTTTCATGGATTTAATGAATGAGCTGATGACTCTGATGGGAACTGAGGTCACGGCTGAGAATCAACCAGCTCGCAATGCTGAGATTACAAGGCTAAAAGAGCAGATGGCCAAAGCCCAGGAGGATATCAATGCAATGCAGGTTTAGATGGATGCTGAGTCGGAGCGCTTGAAGGCAGAAGCTTTCCGCTTAAATCTTGACCAGCACGCCTCAGAGGCGGTTCATGGGATGAGGCATCAGTCCCGCCTGACGGCGTGGTACGAACCTAGGAATATTTTCAACACTCCAGGAGCAGGGCCGGTTACACCGCTGGCAATAACCCGGGCTACGGAAGTACCTGGACACAAGACGACGGATCAACCTCAGCAGTCAGACCCGCCACGTCGGAACCAGGCCCTGCCTCAGCGTTTTTCAACGCTACCCGGTCATTTTTCTAACCCGGTGGAGAACATGGTGGCAGCGGCTGCCAAACTTAACGCGCTCCCGCTTGCCAAAGGAACGCCCTTCGCCGCGGAGGCAAGGAACGCCATTGAATTCTTGCAGACAGCAGTGGCTCAGCAGGAGAAATACACATACAGCCGGAGTCGAGTGCATTCAGCCCCTCTTCACAGCCGTAGTTATAGCAGACGCGTAGAGACGCCGGCGGTTTCCAGCAGTGAGCGTCGGCGCAACCCGCCCTGCGACAACTCACCCGGCGTTGACGCACAAGCGATTGTGAACAAGGCCAGAGCAGAAAGAGAAGCGGCGGCTACGACGGCTTATCAGGAGCCGATGACCCCTTCAACTCCGTTAGGGGCTGGAGCTGTGCCCAGGGCTGTTGGAGTACCGTGTTTGATACCAGCTCTACGAAACGAGCGCCTGCCAAAGGATTTCAAAGGTCCACGTAAGGTGCCGAATTATACGGCGGACTTACCCCCTGAGGCCTGGATTGAGTGCTACGAGTTAGCCATGGAGATGTTAGATGTCAGTGATGCAGTCTGTGCGAAATACTTGATCATGATGTTGGAAGGGCCGGCTCGGACGTGGTTAAAGGGCTTGCCCCCCACTTCCATCAACTCCTGGGCTGAGCTGAAAGCACGATTCATCGGAAACTTTCAAGGGACGTGCAAGCAGCCCATGACGATCGTTGACTTAGATCATTTCGTACAACGTGAGGATGAGTCGGCCCATCACTGGGTCCAGCGGGTTGCAGCCATTATCCACTCATCTGATAATATTACTACGGCTGAGGCGGTTTTGATTTTGGAAAAAAAAGTCATTTTGTACCCCTCAGACAGAAGCTTGGGCGGCTCAAGCGGACTTGCCAGGATATGGGTGAGCTCATGGCGGCTCTTACCAAATATGCAGATTCTGATAATACAAAGGACCCCGGTTCTGATGATGAAAAGTCTACCAAGGGCAAAAAGAATGGCAACGGTAAGTGTCCGCGGCAGAATGTGGCAGGAAATAACGGCACCGGTAATGGTGGGAAGCGGAAAAACCCTGATAGCGGGTCAGATCTGGTAGCTAACACCAACATAAGAAATAACCGTGCCAAAAGCAATGGTAAACAGCCTTTTGTTAAAGGGAAACCTTTTAACATGGAAGCAATGCTCAATGAGCCTTGTCCGAAGCATAGTATTCCCGGCAAGCCATCCAATCATGCTTGGAAGGATTGTTATATCATGCGACAATTTCGGCATTACAGCCTGAATCAGCATCACGGCAACGGTAATGGACCACCTGGCGGGTCAGGGCCCGGCTCTCACGGACCAGGCCCTAGTGCGGGCGGCTCACAGTCAGGGTATCAGAATCAGGGCAATCATAATGGTCACAGTCAGCAGTCTAGCCACGACAGTCAGCAGGACAACCAGTCTGGGTACCAGAATAACCCGAAGCAGCTTAATGGAGGGCAATATCATGTCTTCACTACAAGCCTTGATAAATGTGATCAGAAAGTACGCAGGAGGGCGGTTCACTCGACTGCACCAGCTATTCCACAGTACTTAAAGTGGTCAGAGCACACTATAACATGGAGCAGGGAGGATCGCCCGCCGCGAGTTGATAACCCGGGGCACTTAGCCCTTGTGGTAGCCCCTCAGGTAGGAGGTTACAAGTTCACCAAGGTGCTGATGGACGGAGGCAGCAGTATTAATATCCTGTACTATGACACTTTCCGCCGGATGAATCTGATGGACGAGAATCTCAAGCCGTCGTCCACATTTTTTCACGGGGTAGTGCCCGGCAAGTCAGCTTACCCAGTAGGCAAGATTGCCCCAGAGGTGGCCTTTGGTGATGAGCACAATTACAGGGTAGAGACCTTGTGGTTTGAGGTGGTCAAGATCAAGAGTCCATATCATGCTCTGTTTGGACGGCCTGTTTTTGCCAAATTCATGGCTCGGCCCTGTTATGTTTACTTACAGCTTAAGATGTCGGGGCTCAATGGGACGGTAATGGTGCACGGTGATCGGAAGATTGCCTTGGAGTGTGAGGAAGGTGATGCTGCGTACGCAGAGTCAAGCTGTGTCGAGGCAGAACTTAAATTTTATAAAGATAATGTTGACCCGACCGATATGACCCCGTTAAAAAAGCCCAGCACGGAGTCTAACCCGCCCCTGAAGTTTGTGGCGGAAGATACCAAGTTAGTGGACTTTGTCCCGGGCGACTCATCTCAGCAGTTCACCATCGGGGCTAATGTGGACCCCAAATAGGAAGGCGCGCTCATCGAATTCATCCGTGAGAATCGGGACATCTTTGCATGGAAACCTTCTGACATGCCGGGTGTACCGAGAGAATTCACTGAGCACCAACTTAATGTGGATCCTAAGTTTAAGCCGGTTAAACAGTTCATCCGCCGTTTCAATGAAGAGCGACGTAAAGCTATTGGAGAAGAGGTATCCCGGCTCTTGGCAGCTGGATTTATTGTAGAGGTTTTTCACCTGGAGTGGTTGGCTAATCCGGTGCTCGTCCTTAAGAAGAACGGCACGTGGCGCATGTGTATTGACTACACAGATCTCAATAAGGCTTGTCCAGTTGATCCGTTTGCTCTCCCCCGCATCGACCAGATCATTGATGCAACGGCGGGTTGCGAGAGTTTATGTTTCTTGGACGCGTATTCGGGTTATCATCAGATCAAGATGGTGGTTAAGGACCAGGAAAAGACAGCTTTGATTACACCCTTTGGGGCTTTCTGCTATGTATCTATGCCTTTTGGACTCAAAAGTGCTCAGGCGACTTATCAGCGTTGTATGCAGAATTGCCTTCATGGCCAGATCGGGCGCAACGTTCATGCTTATGTGGATGATATTGTGGTCAAGTCAAAGAAGAAGGATACCCTCATCGCTGATCTGCAAGAAACTTTTGATAATCTTCGGGTTTACAAGATGATGCATAACCCGGCAAAGTGTGTTTTTGGTGTGCCTGCGGGCAAACTTCTGGGTTTTCTGGTTTTAGAGCGAGGTATTGAAGCTAACCCGGAGAAAATAAAGGCGATCACATCACTTTCCAAGCCGGCATGTGTCAATGATGTTCAGCGTTTGGCGGGTCATATAGCCGCCTTAAGCCGTTTCATCAGCCGCCTGGGGGAGAAGGCTATCCCTTTATATCAGATGATGCGGAAAACAAACAACTTTGTCTGGAGTGAAGCCGCCAATGACGCGTTGGAAGTATTGAAAAAGCAGCTTGCTGAGCCGCCTATCTTGGCAGCACCCATCGAGAAAGAGCCACTACTCCTGTATGTGGCGGCTAATAATAAGGTTGTTAGTGCGGTGGTTGTTGTGGAGCGCAAGGAAGCAGGCAAGGAATATCCAGTCCAGCGGCCGGTTTATTATGTCAGTGAGGTTTTGACTTAGTCCAAACAGAGATACCCGCATTGGTAGAAGCTGGTGTTTGGTGTGTTCATGGCGAATCGCAAACTGAAGCATTATTTCCTAGGGCATCCAATCACAGTGGTCAATTCTGCTCCGTTGGGGGATATCATTCAAAATAGAGAGGCCACCGGCAGGAATGCTAAGTGGGCCATTGAGCTTGGACCTCTTGGCTTAAAGTATGTGCCTCGAACGACTGTTAAGTCTCAAGCCTTGGTGGATTTTATCAATGATTGGATAGAATGTTAAGCACCTGAGGAGAAGCCGGATAACACATATTGGACAATTCACTTTGATGGATCCAGGCAGTTAGAAGGCTCAGGGGCTGCAGTTGTCTTGACTTCCCCACGAGGTAATAAATTTTGTTATGTTTTAAGGCTAATGTTTCCTTGTACCAACAATGCAGCTGAATATGATGCTTTGCTTCATGGGCTCCGTGTGGCCAAGGAGATGAATTTGAGCCGGGTCAGATGTCTAGGCGACTCAGACCTGGTAGCTCAGCAAGTTTCAGGTACGTGGGATTCTAAGGATCCTCGTATGGCGGCTTATCGTCAGGCGGTCGACATCATCGCTGGGAATTTTAAGGGGTATCAGGTGGATCATATTGATCGCCGGAAAAACGAGGCGGCTGATGCGTTGTCCCGGCTGGGATCTCAGCGAAAGCCGGTGCCGCCTAATGTGTTTCTTGAGGTATTGCAGCACCCGTCAGTTAGGTTACCTTCGGTGGGAGATCTTGCTGTACCTGACCCAGAAGGACAACTGGTGGCGGCTCTTCGAGCTATTCCCGATTGGACGCTGCCCTACATGGCATATCTGGCTCGTGGCGAGTTACCTGCGGATGAAACCCTGGCGAGGCAGATCACGAGGCGTTCCAAGTCCATGACCATTGTCAATGGCGAGTTATACAAGTGCAGCGTGTCAGGCCTTTTTCAACGTTGCGTTTCTTATGACAAAGGTCGTGAAATTTCGCGAGAAATACATGCCGGTGATTGCGGTCATCACGCCGGGTCAAAATCTTTGGTAGCCAAAGCTTTTCGGCATGGATTTTACTGGCTCACAGCTCACGCAGATGCAGAGGATATTGTTAGCAAATGTGATGCGTGTCAGAAATTTGGTCGACGAGCTCACGTATCGGCTCAAGAGTTGCGGATGATTCCAATCACCTGGCCGTTCGCGGTTTGGGGGCTGGACATGGTTGGGCCGTTTAAAAGGTCTAAGGATAAGAAGACCCACCTCTTGGTGGCGGTTGATAAATTTACAAAGTGGATTGAGGCAGAGCCAATCAGCAAGTGCGACGCAGAAACTGCAGTTCGTTTCGTCAAAAAGTTGATTTTCCGTTTTGGTTACCCCCACAGTGTCATCACTGATAATGGCACAAATTTATCCAAGGGGGCTATGAAAGAATTCTGTCAGAGTGAGCACATCCGTCTTGATGTTTCATCGGTGGCCCATCCACAGTCTAATGGTCAAGCAGAGCGTGCTAACCAGGAGATCTTAAGAGGTATAAAACCCCGGCTTATGGTTCCTTTGGAGCGAACGCTGGGTTGTTGGGTTGAGGAGTTGCCTGCACTTCTTTGGAGCATCAGAACCACCCCCAACAGATCAACAGGCTACACACCTTTCTTCATGGTTCATGGCGCAGAAGCAGTTCTCCCAAGTGATATTCGTCATGACTCGCCCAGGGTGGCGGCTTACATAGAGGCTGAGAACGAGGTGGCGCGTCAGGATGCGTTAGACGCTCTGGATGAAGCGCGGGATCTTGCAGCAGCACGATCGGCAATCTATCAGCAAGACCTGCGTCGCTATCATAGCCGCAGGGTTAAGACCCGGACGTTCCAAGAAGGCGACTTAGTGCTTCGTTTGACTCAAGATCAGACTGATATGCATAAGTTATCACCCCCTTGGGAGGGACCTTTCGTGGTCAGCAAGAACCTCAACAATGGGTTGTACTACCTCATTGATATGCGGGAAGGCGACAAATCACGCACATCCGGGGAAGAATCTAGCAGGCCATGGAATATTGCTCATCTTTGGCCTTACTACACTTGAGTCACTGGCTCTCATCAATGTACATACATCTGTCACTGTATATATACTTATCTACGGCTAAAATAATAAAGACGGAGTCCTTTGCAAATCGGTGTTTTCTGTCACTTTCATCAGATGATTGGCTACACAAAGGAGGATCATTCTTCAAGGTCACTTGGGGGCTTGCAACCCATTGGGTTTAGTTTTCATACCCTTGTGACCGGCCTTATGTGCCATAACTGAGTTACACCTGCCTGTTTGCAACTTGCTACTCCACTAGGTGACCCGCCGTACTCTTGTCAGTCAGTTGTGAACTTGTCAAGGTTTAAACGGAGGTTCTTGTCACGGAGGGTCGGCTTACAGTGAGCTAGGACCAACTCACCCGTCCGCTATGGTCTCTCCGCTATGTGGCCCGTTCGTACTCTTGTCAGTCCGTTGTGAACTTGTCAAGGTTTAAACGACGGATTTATGTCACGTGAGAGCTAGCGTATGGGATTTTAGGCTTTCTTGCCTAGCTTCTTTGAAGCAAAAAATATTTTTATCAAAAATAAAATAAGAGTTGATCTCTTCGGGATGTGCCTTCAAAGCCGCCACCTTACAGCATTGCAGATATACATATGTATTTTTTCTGCTTTATCTGTTTTACAGGGATTTTTTATGACGACGTTCTCAATTATGGCGACTCAGCGTTGGTTATGGATCTCGTTACCGGCAAGTCTCTTTACTCGTTCCGTAATACAAGATTGATAACCCACAAGTATAGGGGATCGCAACAGTTTTCGAGGGTAGAGTATTCAACCCAAATTTTTTGATTCGACACAAGGGGAGCCAAAGAATATTCTCGAGTATTAGTAGCTGAGTTGTCAATTCAACCACACCTGAAAGACTTAGTATCTGCAGCAAAGTATTCAGTAGCAAAGCAGTATGGAAGTAACGGTAACAATGGCAAAGCGACAGTAGCAGTTTTGTAGTGATTGTAACAGTAGCAACGGAAAAGTAACTTAGCAAAGATCAATATGTGAAAAGCTCGTAGGCAATGGATCAGTGATGGATAATTATGTCGGATGGCATTCATCATGCAACGGTTATAACATAGGGTGACACAGAACTAGCTCCAATTCATCAATGTAATGTAGGCATGTATTCCATATATAGTCATACGTGCTTATGGAAAAGAACTTGCATGACATCTTTTGTCCTACCCTCCCGTGGTAGCGGGGTCCTAATGGAAACTAAGGGATATTAAGGCCTCCTTTTAATAGAGAACCGGACCAAAGCATTAGCACTTAGTGAATACATGAACTCCTCAAACTACGGTAATCACGGGAAAGAATCCCAGTTATTGTCACCCTAGGGGATGCGGATCATAACTCGTAATAGATGTCTACAACTTGCAAGATAGGATCAAGAACACATATATATTCATGAAAACATAATAGGTTCAGATCTGAAATCATGGCACTCGGGCCCTAGTGACAAGCATTAAGCATAGCAAAGTCATAGCAACATCAATCTTAGAACATAGTGGATACTAGGGATCAAACCCTAACAAAACTAACTCGATTACATGGTAAATCTCATCCAACCCATCACCGTCCAGCAAGCCTACGATGGGATTACTCATGAACGGCGGAGAGCATCATGAAATTGGTGATGAAGGATGGTTGGTGATGACGACGGCGTCGATTTCCCCTCTCCGGAGCCCAAAACGGACCCCAGATCTGCCCTCCTGAGGAAGAACACGAGGTGGCAGTGGCTCCGTATCGTAAAACGCGATGAACTCTTCTCCTCTATTTTTTTCTCTGCGAATAGGAATATATAGAGTTGGAAACGAGGTCGGAGGAGCTCCAGGGGGCCCACAAGACAGGGGGCGCGCCCTAGGGGGGGGGCGCCCCTGGCTTGTGGCCAGGTGGTGGACCCCCTCCGGTTGATTCTTTCGCCAGTATTTTTTATTAATTCCAAAAATATTCTCCGTAAATTTTTAGGTCAATCCGAGAACTTTTATTTCTGCACAAAAATAACACCAAGGCAATTCTGCTGAAAACAGCGTCAGTTCGGGTTAGTTCCATTCAAATCATGCAAATTAGAGTCCAAAACAAGGGCAAAAGAGTTTGGAAAAGTAGATACGATGGAGACTTATCAACTCCCCCAAGCTTAACCCATTGCTTGTCCTCAAGCAATTCAGTTGACAAACTGAAAGTGATAAAGAAAAACTTTTACAAACTCTCTTTGATCTTGTTGTTGCAAATATGTCTAACTGATGTTCAGATTTTCAGCAAAGATTATAGACTAACCACATTCACAATAACATTTAGGTCTCACATTTACTCATATCAATGGCATAACCAACTAGCGAGCAATAATAATAAGTCTCGGATGACAACAGTTTTATCAAAACAATCATGATACAATATGATATAATGGTATCTCGCTAGCCCTTTCTGAGACCGCAAAACATAAATGCAGAGCACCTCTGAAGAACAAGGACTGACTAGACATTGTAATTCATGGTAAAAGAGATCCAGTCACAATCATACTCAATATCAATTAATAACAAAGCATACAAATGACGGTGGTGCTCTCTAACTGGTGCTTTTTATAAGAGGAGGATGACTCAACAGTAAAGTAAAATAGATAGGCCCTTCGCAGAGGGAAGCATTGATTTACAGAGGTGCCAGAGCTCGAGCTTTTAAAACAGGGATGAATAATAATTTTGAGCGGTATGCTTTCATTGTCAACATAACAACCAAGAGATCTCGGTATCTTCCATGCTAGACACATTATAGGCGGTTCCCAAACAGAATAGTAAAGTTGTTACTCCCCCTCCACCAATCAATCACACTCCACGGCGAGCCGAATCCACGGGTACCGTCCATACAAACAACAATCCTGGGGGAGTTTTGTTTCATTCAATTTTGATTTGATTTTTGAGCATGGAACTGGGCATCCCGAATACCAGCCACTTTCTTGTGAAGGATAGTGAATCAACACGTATCGTGAGAATAACCCACCTAGCATGGAAGATACTGACAGCCCCTAGTCACTACATGAGCGATTCGGGCATACAAAATAGAGTATTATTTGAAGGTTTAGAGTTTGGCACATGCAAATTTACTTGGAACGGCAGGTAAATACCGTATATAGGTAGGTATGGTGGACTCATATGGAACAACTTTGGGTTTATGGAGATGGATGCACAAGCAGTATTCCCGCTTAGTACAAGTGAAGGTTAGCAAAAGACTGGGAAGTGACCAACTAGAGAGCGACAACAGTCATAAACATGCTTTGAGATTAACCAACATTGAATGCAAGCATGAGTAGGATATAAATCACCATGAACATAAACATCGTGGAGGCTATGTTGGTTTTGTTTCAACTACATGTGTGAACCTGCGCCAAGTCAAGCCACTTGAATCATTCAGAGCAGGATACCATCCTATCATACTGCATCACAACCATTTTAAAATGCATGTTGGCACTCAAGACAAACCATTATACACTCTTAGCTAATTAAGCATGGCATGAGTAACTATAATCTCTAATTGTCATTGCAAACATGTTTCATCCATTATGAGCTGAATCCAGAATGATGAGCTAATCATATTTACAAAAACAAAATAGGTCGAGTTCGTACCAGCTTTTCTCCATCTCAACCACTTCATCATATATCGTCATTATTGCCTTTCACTTGCACGACCGAACGGTGTGAATAATAATAAGAGTGCACATGCATTGGACAAAGCTGGAATCTGAAAACAATAACTCAAAGGAGAAGGCAAGGCAATATGGGCTCTCTGATAGATAAACATAATGCATATGAGAGCCACTCAACATTTCATCGTGGTCTTCTCCTTACGACCCAAAGAAGAAAGGAAAACTATTTACACGGGAAAGCTCCCAACAAGCAAAAGAAGAACGAGAAATCTTTTTGGGTTTTCTTTTAATGATTCAACTAAACAAACTAGAAGGTAAAGCTAGAACAATTTTTTTTAGATTTTTCTCAAGGTTAATTAAACACACAAGAAGAAAGCGAAAAGAAGAAATAAACTACCATGGATGGTACAATGAAAAAGTATAAGCACCGACTACTAAGATGAGTGTGTGAACATGAATATAATGTCGGTGAGAAATACGTACTCCCCCAAGCTTAGGCTTTTAGCCTAAGTTGGTCTAGGGCCATGGCTGGCCCGGATAATATCCAAAGTCATAGTTGGGGTTGTACTGGGCTGCGGCAACTGCTGCCTGAGCGGCTGCAGCGTGGAGGCGAGCGGCTTCCGCCTCTCTTTCGTACTCATTTGCCTCCTCTCTGGTTATAAAGTGTCTTCATTTTTCCTGAAAGTTAAAGAAGGCAGGAGCAGGAAGGGTAATATGGGCAGCACGCTGTCTGTCAAAAATTAGTCGGTACAGGAGGGATTGTTCGTTTCTCTCAAGAAACCGGTAGCGCACCATAGCCTCATAATCAAGAAAAGCAGGTGGTAACTCAATATCATTCTCCCTTATGGGTACCTTAAGATAATTAGCTACCCGGGTGGCATAAATCCCACCAAAGAAATCTCCATCCTTAGCATTATTATGTAGCCTCCTAGCAATAATAGCTCCCAAGTTATATCGTCTATCACCCATGACCGCACTCTTAAGAATACTAAGATCAGGTACGCAAAGGTGGCTATGATCATGTTTACCATTAATACATCTGCCTATGAAGAGAGCAAAATAATGTATGGCAGGAAAGTGAATGCTCCCCAAGGTAGCCTGTGTAATGTTTCTAGTTTCTCCCATAGTGATGCTAGCAAGAAAATCATTATATTCAGTTTTGTGAGGATCACTATGGCTGCCCCATTGTGGAATTTTGCATGCACGGTTAAAATCCTCTAGGTCCATAGTATAAGATTCATCATAAAGATTAAATAGAACGGAATGCGTATTACGCCTGGATGAAAATTCAAACCTCCACACGAAGGAATCAGTGAGTTGATAATGTTGCTTACATTGGTCTAAGACGAAATCTTCAAGGCCAGTATTTCGTATGTACGCGTAAAATTCTTCCTTGAATCCGGCATGGACCATGAATTGATCCGATGGCCATTCACAAGGCCGCACTTGAGCTTCCCTTGTCGGTTCAAAGTCGGGCTCACGTATCGCGAGTCTCGGGGTCTTCTTGCTCGAGGAACCACCTTGGTATATTCTCCTCAACATCTTTCTTTCTCTGAAAAATTTCTGAAATTTTAGTGACTCACAATAAAAGTGAACAAAACTCAACAAAACTTATAGCAACTACTCCCACAAGTGCCTAGAGGCTATATCATGCATCAAAACTACTTGGGACCGTACAAATTTCACATGCAAGCTCAAAAACAAGGTCACCACAGCAGCAAATATTTGCAATATATAAAGCACTAGAACAAAAACTAATTGGACCATTGGAGGAGTCACATACCGAAGAACAATCCCCCAAAACAGTTTTGCAAATGGAGCTTTGAGCAAGGAGATCGAAAATGGCGGCAAGATGAGCTAGAACACGGGTTTGAGCAATGGTGGGATTTTTTCTGGAGGAAGACGAAGTGGATGGGTGCTGGAATAAATGAGGGGGGCCCACGTGGGACCCACAAGCCAGGGGGGCGCGCCCAGGGGGTGGGCGCGCCCTGCAGGCTTGTGGCCTACTGGTGCAGCCCCCTGATGTGTTCTCAGTGCCAAAAATTCTTAAATATTCCAGAAAAAATCATACTAAATTTTCAGGGAATTCTGAGAACTTTTATTTTCAGGTCATTTTTCTATTGCACGGATAAATCAGAAAACAAAAAAATAATAGCATTTTTACTAAATTAAATCTAAAGAACAGAAAATAAAAGTTGGGTACAGAAGGTTGTGCTTTCTAAATTCATCCATCTCATGCTCATCAAAAAGAATCCATCAATAAGGTTGATCAAGTCTTATTGACAAACTTTTTCCGAATGACACGGAACCGGAGAATTTTTGAATAACACTAGGTTACCTCAATGGGGATATGCATGTCCCCAACAATGAGTATATCATATTTCTTTTTGACAGTAGGGAGAGGGAATTCAAAGTCTCCAATAATAATCATTGAAATTTTTTCAATGGAGTTGATACTATGAACTTGAGGTTGTTTCTTCGGAAAGTGTACCGTATGCTCATTACCATTAACATGAAAAGTGGCATTGCCCTTGTTGCAATCAATAATAGCCCCTGCAGTATTCAAAAAGGGTCTACCAAGGATGATCAACATACTGTCATCCTCGGGAATATCAAGAATAACAAAGTCCGTTAGGATAGTAACATTTGCAACTACGACGGGCACATCCTCACAAATACCGATGGGTAAAGCAGTTGATTTATCAGCCATTTGCAAAGAGATTTCAGTAGGTGTCAACTTATTGAAATCAAGTCTACGATACAAAGAGAAAGGCATAACACTAACACCAGCTCCAAGGTCACATAAAGCAGTTTTAACATAGTTTCCTTTAATAGAGCATGGTATAGTAGGTACTCCGGGATCTCCTAGTTTCTTTGGTATTCCACCCTTAAAGGTATAATTAGCAAGCATGGTGGAAATCTCAGCTTCTGGTATCTTTCTTTTATTTGTCACAATATCTTTCATATACTTAGCATAAGGAGACATTTTCAGAATATCAGTCAGGCGCATACGCAAAAAGACAGGTCTAAGCATTTCAACAAAGCGCTCAAAATCCTCATCATCCTTTTTCTTGGATGGCTTAGGAGGAAAGGGCATGGGTTTCTGAACCCAAGGTTCTCTTTCTCTACCATGCTTCCTAGCAACGAAGTCTCTTTTATCATATCTTTTGTTCTTAGGTTGTGGGTTATCATGATCAACAGCAGGTTCAATCTCCACATCATTATCATTACTAGGTTGAGCATCAACATGAACATCATTATTAATATTATCACTAGGCTCATGTTCATTACCAGATTGTGTCTCAGTGTTGGAAATAGAAATATCATTTGGGTTTTCATGAGTATCTATAACAGGTTCACTAGCAGCATGCAAAGTCCTATCGTCATTCTTTTTCCTTTTATTACTGGGACGACTAGGTGTATCGGTATTAATTCTCTGAGAATCTTGCTCAATTCTCTTAGGATGGCCCTCAGGATACAAAGGTTCCTGAGTCATTTTACCACCTCTAGTCACAACTCTAACAGAATGATCATTGTTTTTACCAATCATCTCATTAAGCAAATCATTTTGCGCCTTAAGTACTTGTTCTACTTGAGTAGTTACCATGGAAGCATGTTTACTAATAAGCTTAAGATCATTAACAGTTCTACTCATATAATCACCTAAGCGATCAAGCATGTAAGCATTATGTTTCAATTGTCTACTAACATAAGCATTGAAATTTTCTTGCTTAACAATAAAGTTATCAAACTCATCCAAGCAATGGCAAGCAGACTTATTATAAGGAATATCACATTCATCAAATCTACGGAGAGAATTTACCTCTACTACCTTTGTCGGGGTATCAAGACCATGTATTTCTTCAATAGGTGGTAGATTTTTAACATCTTCAGCTTTAATACCTTTTTCTTTCATAGATTTCTTTCCCTCTTGCATATCTTCAGGACTGAGAAATAGAATACCTCTTTTCTTCGGAGTTGTCTTTGGAGGTGGTTCGGGAATACACCAATCATTATCATTGCTCAATATATTATTCAAAAGTAGTTCAGCTTGTTCAACAGTTCGTTCCCTGAAAACACAACCAGCACAACTATCTAGGTGGTCCCTAGAAGCATCGGTTAGTCCATTATAAAAGATATCAAGTATTTCGTTTTTCTTGAGAGGATGGTCAGGCAAATCATTAAGTAATTGGAGAAGCCTCCCCCAAGCTTGTGGGAGACTCTCTTCTTCAATTTGCACAAAGTTAAATATTTCCTGCAAGGCAGCTTGTTTCTTATGGGCAGGAAAATGTTTTTCAGAGAAGTAATATATCATATCCTGGGGACTACGCACACAACCAGGAGCACAGGAATTAAACCATATCTTAGCATCACCCTTTAATGAGAAAGGAAACAACTTAAGAATATAGTAATAACGAATTTTTTCCTCATGAGTAAATAGGGTGGCTATATCATTCAATTTAGTAAGATGTGCCACAACAGTTTCAGATTCATAACCATGGAAAGGATCAGATTCAACCAAAGTAATTAACTCAGGATCGACAGAGAATTCATAATCCTTATCAGTAACAAAGATAGGTGAAGTAGCAAACTTAGGATCATATTGCATTCTAGCATTCAACGATTTTTCTTTCCACTTGCATAGTAATTTCTTAAGATCATCTCTATCTTTACAAGCAAGAAAGTCCCTAGCTACCTCTCCCTCCATAACATAACCTTTAGGTATATCAGGCAATTCATATCTAGGAGAGCTAGGTCTAGTAGGTTTCTCATAGTGTTTAGTTTCAATAATTTCATCAGTTTCAGAAATATCATCAGTTGCAGCATTGACTCTAGCAATTTTTTCATCAAGAAACACTACTGGAATCAGGGACTTTGCCATCTGCCAGCTCTTTGCCGTCTGCTGGCAGATGGCAATGAGGATATTTGCCGTCTGCTTTTATAAAGCAGACGGGAAAGAACATGCTGATGGCAAAGAGGCTCTTTGCCATCTGCACTTCTTTGCCGTCTGCTGGCAGACGGCAAAGAGTTCTTTGCCGTCTGCCAGCAGACGGCAAAAAACAAAGTGGGCCCCACTTGGTACTGCACTTGCCAGGTCACACGGGCCACTTCTTTGCCGTCTGCTGGCAGACGGCAAAGAACTCTTTGCCGTCTGCCAGCAGACGGCAAAGAGGTGAGGGGGGCCCCACAGTGTAACGACGGGGACGGGTTAACGGCCCCCCTCTTTGCCATCTGCTGGCAGACGGCAAAGAGGGTGCTTAATTTTCGCCATCCCCCCGCGCCTCCCGCCTCTCTCTCTTTCTCTCACCTCTCTCTCTCTCACACCCGCGCCCGTTCCCCTCTCTCAACGCCGCCGCCGCCGCCCCCTCCCCACCCTCTCGCCGCCGCCCCCTCCCCCCTCTCTCACCGCCGCCGCCGCCCCCTCCCCGCCCTCCACCACCGCCTACCCCCCTCCCCGTGGCGCACCTCCACCACCGCGGCGCCGCCCCCTCCTCACGGCCCTCCTGCCGCCGCCGCCCCCTCCCCGGCGGCCTCCTCTCCTCGCCGCCGGCCTCCTCTCCTCGCCGCCGGCCGCCCTGCCCCCTGCCCCTCTCTGGTGAGCTTCCCCTGCCCCCCTTTTAATTTTTTTTTCTGCTTTTCTAATTAGATTTTTAGTTTTCTGTTTTTAGATGTTTTGCAAATAGTTGTTTAGGTGTTTGGGTAAATAGGAAAAAATATTTAGATAATAAGAAGAAGAAGAAACAGAAGAAGAGGAGGAGGAGAAGAAAAAAGAAGAAGAAGAAGAAGAAAAAAAGAGGAGAGGAGGAGAAGAAGAAGAGGAAAAAAGGAAAGGAAGAAGAAGAAGAGGAGGAGGAGGAGAAGAAAAAAGAAGAAGAGGAAGAAGAAGAAGAAAAAAGAGGAGAGGAGGAGAAGAAGAAGAGGAAAAAGGAAAGGAGGAGGAAGAAGAAGAAGAAGAAGGAAAAAAAAGGAAGAAAAGGAAGAAAAGAAAGAAGAGGAAGAAGAAGAAAAGAAAAAAAGAGAAAAAACCCCGACCCCGACACGGCACCTCGACCTCGACCCGACAACCCGACCCTGACCCGACACCCCGACCCCGACACCCCGACCTCGATCCCGACCCCGACACGGCACCCCGACCCCGACCCGACAACCCGACCCCGACCCGACACCCCGACCCCGACACCCCGACCCCGACCCCGACCCCGGCACGGCACCCCGACCCCGACCCCGACCCGACACCCCGACACCGACACGGCACCCCGACCCCGACCCGACACCCCGACCCCGACGGTAATTTCCATTAGACCATTTCATTTCTTCGTCTAATTTCCGGCTAATGCAACAATCCTTTCGTATTAAACTTGTAGGCTAGTTCAGAGTCTATGGACGCCGAATTGAGACAAGTCGCTAATGGTTTTGACTATAAGGTCCGTTCATTTGACAAATACGACATCAACGGGTATCGCTTTCGTACCTATGGCAAAGAGCTATCTATGGCCGACCGAAAGTCTACAAATTGTTGTGTCTCTGCTATCGGCGAAGGAGGTACCGAGTATTATGGAAGAGTTGAAGCAATTTATGAACTTCTATTCTATGGTGCAAACCCACCGAAAGTCGTAGTCTTCAAATGTTATTGGTTCCAGCCGAAGGAGACTAGAAGGACTCATGAACATCTAGGGCTAGTCGAAATCAAACAAAGCACCCATTTGGATGTTCCCGATGTCTATATTACGGCTCAACAGGCAACCCAAGTTTTCTATCTACCGTGGGCCTGCCAAAGTGATCCAAATCTCAAAGGTTGGGATGTCGTTTATGAAGTGCCGCCACATGTTAGACCACCTCCCCCCAATGAAGAGGATTATGAACCTCACATTAACCCAGACACATATGAAGGAGAATTCTTCCAAGAAACACGTCTTTCCAAAAAACGTTTCAAGAACTGCTCTACTTCACCTCAGAACATTGAAGTAGACAGCGGCAGTGAATCCGAGCCTGAACCGAACAAGAAGAGCCGGAACAAGAAGAGGTTACTGCTGCAGATGACCTGTCAATGCTTGACCGATTACGTACAGGAGGCCTTCCACATGTTGATGCATTTATTGATGATGATGATGAGCACGTCATTACTGATAGTGAGGATGATGATGCATTTATTGACCCCGAAGCATATATAGACGATGATGACGCATTTATTAATGATGACGATGAAGATTAATATTATAGTTCATGTCGGGTATTCAATTATTATTATGTACATATATATTATTAATTGGTTCATGTTAGGTATTCAATTTTTTATTATGTTCATGATGATGATACACTTAAATTATATTCATGTCAGGTATTCATTTTTTTAATGTTGTACTAACTTCGTTTACTCTTTGTCATTGCAGGTGTTGATAGATGGTGGGCGCGGGTCGAGAGCGCTCCGAGGCTCCTTCCTCGGCGCGTGGTGGGAGGGGTACTTCCATCCCACCCCACCACCTCCGGAGAGCGCTGGATCTCAGTATGCAGACACCGGCGGGCGCTTCTTCTTCGACCGGGAGAGGTCGGGGGGGGGAAGAAGGTTGGTAGAGGTGGACGTGGCGGCGGGAGAGGTAGGAAGGCTGCTACTACGCCTTCCTCGCCGCCACCCCCAGCTGATTCACCCGACCACAGGAGTGCTCCGTCTGAGATGGAGCAGCCTGAGGTGCAGCCGTCTCGGACTCCGGTCCACGAGCCTCAGGACGACGAGCCTACGACAGACGAGGCTACGACAGACGCGCCTACGGCCGATGAGCCTGGGGCCGACGAGCGTCGGGCCGCCGAGCCTTCGTCCCACGAGACTGGGGATCACACTGAGTCGCAACAGAACCCAGGTGCGGGCTCGTCGAGTTGCCGTGCTGAGGGTGGCTATAGTTCTGATAGCTATAGCGAGAGTGAATGGGTTGAGGGGCGCAAAGTCTACCAGCGTGGTGGTACAAAGCTCCCGCCCACCCCGGCGACCCCTGACCAGAGGTGGTTGATTGCGCCGCAGGGGGAGAAGTAAGTGCATTTACTCTTTTTTAACCTTTTGTCTTCACGTTTCTTCGAATATCTAATGCGTTGGCCTTGTCATACTGCAGGTCTTGGACACACGGGCCTGGTTGCCGCAAGCCCAACAGTGTCCTTGGCGTGATTTTTCGCCAGAGCTTCCCGGGGTGGGTCACGTTGCCCGGTGAGGGCTGGGTTCCAGAGCTAGGAATGACCTGGGAGCACTACTTGGCTGCCCCGGCCCCGCCGGGGCATAGGATCGGCGATGTCGAGTGCCACACGGTCGCCGACATTGTGATCCAGACGTTTTGGGTAATTTCTCCTTTGCCGTCTACGTTGTGTTTTCTTCTTTGATTGGCAACCCTAGTGATTGTACTAATCCGTGTTTTCTTGTTTGATTGCAGACCTTCTACAGGTGTGCTGAGGGACAGGAGGAGGCCGCGGCTCGGGTTATCGACAACGAGTGCAGGCGCCTACTTCAAAACTTTCGGCACGAGGCTCGGACGCAGGCTATTCGAGACTACTACGCCTCGACTGGTATTCGGAGGAAAAAAGAGAAGTGCCGCCTCAACTATCTGAGTAACGAGAAGTACATGAAGGTAATTACCTATTCTTAAGGCCTTGTACTTAGTTCCTTGATTTGATTCGTATGCGTAGCGCTCAAATTTCTCTTGCTTAACTTAGGTGCCCCCGAGATGGTGTGCGGATAGGATGGACTGTTGGGAGGCGTTGGTGGATGAGTGGTGCACTCCCCAATGGCGCAACATCCACGACGGTGCAAAGGAGAAGCGTGCCCAAATGAAAGGTGTCCCACACCATCTAGGCAGCGTCAACCTACGTGGGTTCGGGGAAAACTAGGTATGTGGTTTGCTTCATGATTCATGCAAATTCATTCTTCATGCTAGCTTGAGCCCTTAACTAATACTCTGTTCCTCTCTTTTAGGCGCGGCACAACAAGGCTCTAGTGCCAGAGCTGTTCGACCTCTATGCCATGTCCAATACTGCCTCGTACAAGAAGGCCAAGGCATTCTCTGAGTCTGACCTCGATGATCCAGAGAAATTCAGCAACCGCGCCTCCCACAACAAGCTTGTGAGGTACAGAGACGAGGGGAAGGCGAGGAAAGGGCCGGAGTTTAACCCGAGCCAGCAACCTCTTGATCCAGAGCTGGTGATGATATCTAGTGGCGGGAGGCACCATGGCTTGTTAGCCATTGGGGATGGACTGATACGTTGTACTAGCACTCTCCCGCAGATCAAGAAGCGCCAGACCAGCTCCGATCCTGAGATAAGGCCTCGTGCACGGCCAATGGAGCTCGAATTCCAGGTTAGTTATACGGACTCAGATACCTTTCCTCCATTACATTGTGTGTGCGGCCGTCGATGATTACAATGCTAACGAGTGGTGTTGCAGGCTGCTATTGAGGCAGAGAGAGCGAAGACCCAGGCTGCTCTTGAGGAAGCAGAAGCGAGGACCCAGGCGCTTCTAGAGGAAGAGAGACGGCAGGCGGCGGCGAGGGAGAGGGAGGCGGAGGAGAGGACGGCTAAGCTATTGGAGGAGGAGAGGAACCGGAACGAGGCGGGTCAACGGGCCCTATACGAGCTCTTCGTGGTAAGTTTCTTCTGCATATTAGCCAAATCATGCACGTAATGTTCCTTTCATTACTAACTAATATGACTGACTCGAGAAAACCAAATGTGTAGAGCATGTGCGAAAAGAATGACACGACCCCTCCGCCGATGCCAGTCATTGCTCCGGCGGGCACGGTGAGTTTCATTTGAATGGTCATTAGTTACTAGTCTTCACATTTGAGTTGCATCATGCTAACGATACACTGCAAATGATCTTTGGTGCAGCATAACTCCCGACAAGCATCGACCGATGCTTCTCCGTCTGCCACTGGCGCGACCGGTCCTTCACCTACATCTAAGTGATGACGGTAAGTTTTCCCAAGTGTTTAGCTTAACAAAATGACTCAATATGCTTAGCTAGCTAAAAAATGACATAACAACATTAATTAGCTCCAAAATGACCTATTTAACCTAGGATAGCTCTAAAATGACGTATACTTAGCATTTATTTCTCCAAAAATGGATTTATATGCTTAGCTAGCTCAAAAATGACATAATAACCTTAATTAGCTCTCAAATGACTCATTTAACCTAGGATAGATCTAAAATGACCTATACTTAGCATTTATTCCTCCAAAATGACTTAATATGCTTAGCTAGCTCAAAAAGAACATAACAACCTTAATTAGCTCTCAAACGACCCATTTAACCTAGGAAAGCTCTAAAATGACCTATACTTAGCATTTTTTCCTCCAAAAATAAATTTATATGGTTAGGTAGCTCAAAAATGACATAATAACCTTAATTAGCTCAAAAATGACCTATTTAACCTAGGATAGCTCTAAAGTGACCTATATACTTACCATTTATTCCTCCAAAATAACTCAATATGCTTACCTAGCTAAAAATGACATAACAACCTTAATTAGCTCCAAAATGACCTATTTAACCTAGGATAGCTCTAAAATGACCTATACTTAGCATTTATTCCTCCAAAAATGGATTTATATGCTTAGCTAGCTAAAAAATGACATAATAACCTTAATTAGCTCTCAAATGACCTATTTAGCTCCAAAATGACCTATTAAGTCATTTAGGAGCATAT